>CM024578.1:20608224-21014894 GCA_014182395.1 Eucalyptus sp. ANBG9806169 | reverse complement strand
GTCAGACACAAGTACTGCTTGCATAGGAAAAGCTAGTATATGCCTTAAACACTTGACTATTACAATGGCCAGACATATCTCTACATTACATATAACTGAGATATAGGACCTTCAAGATGGTGAATCAAATGCAGAAAGCATAGCTTCTTTGAATTGATCCTTGTAACGGAGAAGTGAAGATCCCCATAATTTATGGCAACGGACAATATCTTTAGCTGATAATCAATTGCTGCTTCAAGAGCTGGAGAAAAGTAGGCTTTTCCTGGAGAAAAGGACAAGGTGCACTCAAGATGAAATTTGGACAAAGCATGATCAGGAATTCAAAGTAGCAGTTAGAAGGGGGTCAACAACCTTCTTTTGCAGAAGCATGAAAAGTTCTAGTTCCTCCATAACCTGTGTTGGGAGCTCCTTCCAAGGAGGATAAAGAGACGATAAAATCGGTTCCACAAGGTGAACAGCTGCCTCTTCTGGGTTAGCATGGACACATGCACAACAAAGCATTCAACCTCTGCAATTGCCCCAGGAAAGTATATTTGTTTTGACAAACTTGGAGATCTTTTTAAGAGCCTGTCAAGCAATGGAGGGACAAGTTCAAGATGATATCTCTAAATTTCTGATCACTTGTAAACAAATTAAGCATAAATCTGATGACTGAACCTGGTTATAAAGTGATTTCGACAATCTTCCCATCAATACTTCGAGCATGCAATAGTAGGTAGGACCATCCTCAACCAGAAAAGTACCTGACGTTGCTGAAGAATGAAGTCCTTCATTTCTGGGAAGCCAATAACAAAGTAATAATGTGAAATCGGAAGAGTACCGACTATGTGCCTAACAAACTGAACAAAAGGCTAGATAACAAAAAGGACACCGCAAAAGAACCACTACTTACAAAACACTACTTGGCTCCAAGTGTAGAAGTAACGAAAAGGCGAATTAAAAATTCATCTAGCCACTCTGAAATGCCGATCCTTGATGTAAATGAAAACCCATCATTATTATCTTCCAGAGTAGCCATCTATTAATACAGAAAGATGTCAAGTTCTTGTTAGACTGTAGGTGATATAAGCTAAGCTTGATTATAGTAATTAGAACTTAAAGCTTACATTGGAAAAAATGGAACCAATCAATTGCATGCTTGCCAAAGTTTTGGGAGGATCATTTGCATCCATACCAAGTAATGCATTAGACAATGACTCCACCAAAAGATCAATAAAGGACTCCTCACTGCTATTGTCATCCATGTTTACAGTAGAGGACGATAGAGAAGTGAGAAATAGAGCCCGTCCAGCATATGCAATTGATGTCACAGCAGATTTCAGCTGGTGTGTTGCAGTCATCTAACTAGACAAAACAGGATAAAGCGAAGTTAATGGGATGAAACAACAAAAAATAAATAAGCAAATATGTACCAAAGATCCCAACACCATCAAGTCTAATGTAAACATCCGACCACCAAAAAGAAAAATACTAACCGTCTCCAATGCCATATGAAAGCGAGAAGCTAAAAATGGAAGGACCAGAGAAGGTTCCACATAAGACAAGATGGAAGTTGCTGCAGCAACTGTCTCAGATAGGTGCTCACTCTTGCTGTATTGGCCACGATCAACTAATTTCAGCATTGCACTGACAAAGATTTCCTCTCTGCCTTCCCTAGGGCCAGTTCAGCTGCTCCCTTATTGTCCAAGTTCCTGTACCATGATCACTTAGAACTATACAGACCTTGCAGAGGAGGAAAACACATTCAAAGTTTAAGCATTGAAATTTGAAACCTTACCGTTGTTCACAATGCAAGCGCTTCTGGAATGTAATGACCATATAGAACAAGAAGCGTTCCAGTGAATAAGTCCAACGACCCCCATTAGATGGATGGTAATACCTGTATATTTAAAATGAGAAGAATTTCAAATAGAATTTTACCACACAGAGAAAGAACAATGAGGAGTATAAGCCCAGAAGACCAACTGTTCTAAGAGGTTGATCAATTTCTCTAAGTGCTCTTGGGCAGAACTTCCTGGTTTTAATGAATAAACCTGTAATGGCAGTAACAGTCAATGCATTAAAAACTGGACATACGTATATGAACTCGAGGAAAATCATGCATTGCAGGGAATACTAACTTACAATTGCCTTTGCAATAGCCTTTGCAGGTGTAGTCGTCTTGTTTGGGAATAAAAACCTTGTATATCTAGGAACATCTACAGAAAAAGGATAAGATGCGCCTCCATTTGCCACAGGAACCTACAAATGCCAGAAAGAAGCATGGAATATAAAACTTCAAGATACTCACCACTGAGATAGAGAGAGATGAGACCATTTTTTCAGATTTAAGAGATAAGAGGAACATAACAAACTCGAATTTACCCTCAATGACACCAAAATAATTCTCTTTCATTGAATTTTTTCAAGCACACAGGCTATTTCCTAATTATAACTTCATGAAGGGGCCTCCCTTCCAAGCGTCGCACAACAAAGTACGAGCCAACAACCATGAACACCATTCAGTGAACTCCCCCACTTATAGACATGATAGGGACAAGAGTCACGGCATGTCTGCATTACTTAAAGCATGCGAGGACGTGATATTGCAAAAGCAAACATACTTCTTTGTTATGCCACTTCCAAACATCTATCCTCCAACCTAAATGGGAGTTTTTTTGGCAGTATATCTCAGGGAAACAAAGATGGAGGCCTCTGCCTTGCTTCAGTCAAACAAGATCTATCCTAATTCATCAATCTCAGCTTTAGCTCTACATCATATCGAGTGGTTTTATACATGGTTTCATACAGAAACACAAAAACTCATTACGAGGTAACTATTTAAATAGAAGAATAATTCTCCTCAAAATTTAAAAGCCAGAATAACGTATGGGTCAAAATCTTTCAAAAGCGTATTGTCATTAGCCAAGGAAATTAGCTAGCTTCATATTTTGATTGCGGAAGATTCAGTCCTCTTCCTTTCTCACTGGTAATATTGCCAAATGGTTCTGACCATCACATTTCCACCACTATTTATCTTACCCAAATGGCAAATTAGCCACCAATGACAAACTCTCTACCATCAAAGTCAACGTCACCAGCTCCAATGCCATCTCTAAAGTGGAGTTCTAGTGAATTAAAAAATTGTGGCCAGAATATCCAGGGAGAGCATTACATCAAAAGCCTTTTAACACCCCTAATCACTATGTTCGTGAAACACAATGATCCAAATCTCATTTTGTATGAGCTTCAAAAGTTTCACACACGCACCTCAAACATATTCAAGTATCTAGCAAAGAGAGTAGGCAAGAAAGGCTCCCAATCAATAAAGTTGTAGTTCTTAATCACACGCCCTATGATTGCAGCCCACTGACTGTTCCAGAATTGGGAGTTCGGTACAGCATCCCAGAGGTCTATACAATTTTTCATCCCTCCCTGCAATGCAAGCAAGAGAATAACTTTTCCATCACCCACAACTAGTAAGAGAATAAAAGATGGGAATATTGTTTACCATACATTGAAAAGAACTCCTGGTTATCCACATTCGCAGGAAGAAAGAGTCTAACAAAGCCACAACCTTCAAAGGACGAATTATGCCAAGGGTTTTCAAGTAAGCATCTGCAAGTTTGGTTAATCAAAAAACAGAAAGAAAGAGCCAATAACAGTTAGAGGCTGAGTAAATTAGCAAATAAACAACAGTCTGCATTGAGCAAATGAGATCACAAAATCGGGCATTGAAATTAGCATACTAAATATGATAAAAGCCAAAATCATAATCCAGAAATGGTAAGAGAAAAAGTCACGATATCATTCCGGCATAGTCTATAACAGCATATTTATAAAGTTAAAACTATACCACACACCCAGATATGCAATGGCTTGTCAAAGTTATAAGTTTTTTTGTCGCATGAAAAGACTAGAGAGATTGCTCAATCTCCCTCAACAATTAAAAGATATAGAGAAAACAGCAGATGCATCCATCACACCCAGCTAAACAAAATTTGACCTGAACCTGCTATCTGTTTAATCTAAATCCAAACTGAGACTCTTCAGTGTTATTTTAACCAGTATGTCATAAGCTACAATTTTTAAGTAAAAAGCAGCAAATACAATAAACATGCAATTTTTAGCAATAAATTACCCTTGCATACTTTTTATAATGCTAAACAAAGAGACAGAATGACAACTTCTCAGAATCATCAACAGACTTCCAACAGTAGTGTTCCACATCATCAAGGAATTTAAAGAGGATGAGAAAGTCAATTTGGAATCCTCAGAAACTCACTTAAACTCGGACCAAATCTCAAGGGCAGAACCAGGCGGGAAGAATCTCCGACAGAATTGAATAAGGAAGTGACAGTCTCAAAATGTCTCTGTCTCAATCTCCAACCTTCAGGGCCATTACTCCTACAAGTTGCCAATACAAATTTCAAAGTAAATAGCATATTTACATAAAATTGATTAAGAAGAAGAAGAAAAAGAAGGTGTGGATGGAAATGCAGAGTCGAAGTCAAGGAAAACTCTGTGCATACGAATTACTAATAAACTGTGATAGTTTAGGAAAAAAAAAAAAAGTGCAATCTCTAGGCAAATTAACAATTATACACAATTTCAAAATTATATAATATAAGAAACATTCCACTGTTTTTGTAGCGCAACTAGAAACAATCATGCTCGTACCAATAGTAATGAAGTTCTATCAGCAAAGCAGTTTTGACATGTAAATGATGGTCTGTGAATTGCACAAATCTGACATGTTTATGAACAACTCTCACCTAGTAAAATGTGTATGGATAAGAGTATCATATAAGGGTCGCCACATAACTTTCAGAGACAACTTCTTCCGATACTTATTAAGGACCCTGACTATAAGGTTTCCCCATCTCACCTGATTCACAGAGATGACTGTCAGCAAACATTTGTAACAGCAAGTAAAAAGATGGTGACAAATCTAACATGCTGCAGCTGCGAAGGGACCACCTGAGCATAAAGCTTATTCTGTGATATAAGGAACAATTCCAAGCCAACATCCACAAGAGCAGCCACATCTTGCAGATCTACTTCACTTTTCGCCTTTATGAAACTACAGATGGATAAAACAGAAGGATCACGTAATAGCCATGAGACAAGATGTGTGTAACCACGCTAAACAACATCTGATTGGCTACTAGATAATAGTGTAGCAATTCATGAAGAATAATAGACTCCACTCTTCATAAATTTCAAAGTAATTGAGAAGAAAAAAAAAATTCTGCAACCAGATTCTCGAGCAGTAAGACTCAGTAATTCAATAGCTATGATTCAAATGGTACAAAGTACTTCAAATAATTGGAGGGAAAATTGCAGCCATCGTAATCCTAAATCCTAAAAATATTATTTTCCTTTCCATGACACTAGCAGATAATCCACTTCAATTGGACAAGCTGCGAAGAAGTTCCTCTCCCATCGACTCTTCATAAATAGCAGGGACAGCTGCTACTTGGTTCATTTGCAGATGTGATGACAGGTGGAAGCATGACCACTTAAAAATTGATTGACAGGACTAAAGTAAGTCGGCACGAAGCACTGGGCAAAAGTATGTATCTACCACAGGCATCTCACCACAGTTCTAACTTCTAGGCAGTGCGCTTCAAGATGAATTAAACAAACTAATGAAAAACGAAAAAAAGTCAGATTAAATCATAGTCATGAACCACTGAACCCGACTGACTGATTGATTCACTACTTTTGCAACTCCGTGGAATATTACTTGTGAAATTCCTATCCTATTTATCCACTCGAGAATGACAACATCCTGTGCAATACTATCGATCTTCCCCCACGGGACAACCATTTTGGGAGGCATCCTCTCGTTGAGCTCATTATCGCCACGCATTCGCTCAATCAGAGATGAAGCGCCGATTTGTCCATTCCGTCGACAACACTCCAGTTCAGCAAAGCTCCAACTACATTAAACCACAGATGAAGACGATAACAGCATCAACAGCACTCGCAGCTTCTTCCCTCAATCCCTATCGACCGACGATTTCATCCGAGACGAGAGCCGAATCGAAGCATACAAGCTCCGGCAACAACGATCGCAGTCCATCGACCACGAGAGAGAGCGAAGAGCAACAAGGAAAGATCGAACCGAGCGAAAAGAAAAACGACGGGAGGTAGAGAGGGGGCGGGGCGGGGGCGCTCACGTTTCGAGGACGGAAATCCACTTGAGAGTGGAGTAGACGGAGTCAGGATCGTCGGGGCGGCACGATTCGCGGACGGACCGCACGGCCCAGGCGAACGACTCCCGCTCCTTCTTCGCCTCCTCCGCCACCGGCGGCGGAGCCACGCATTGTACAGATGCATTCCCTCCTCCTCCGCCGTAACCGGCGCGATCCAATCCAGCCGCCGCGATCGGAATCCGACGGGAGCGACGCGAGCGGAATTGAGGTGCGAGGTCTTCGCGAGAGCTTGAGGGAGTTAATTTCTTCAGTGAGTAAATTTTATTTTTATAGAGGACTGTGGGAATTGGCTCTTCTGTTCATTGTCTTTCTGGACAAGAAATGGGGGAGGGGGCCGCGACTTCTCGGTCTTATATACGGACGGGGGCGGGCGGGTGAGCGTTGGCCAGGTGGCTTGGTTGACCGGCAACCGGAGCTACCGGCGGGGATGGAGGCGTTTCACACGGACTTCCCACGGTCCGGTCAACCGGTCCCCGGTTGTGTTTTTCATTTTCTTTTTTATTCTTTTTTCCTTCGGGGATTTCTTGAGGGACAATTCAGGCTGAGGGCCGTGAGCTTGGACCAGCGTTTTCCATTTCACATCGAAGGTCCAGCTGACCTTCTCTTTTGGGTTATCGTGTTGCTCAAGTCGGTTTCCGTACAAAGCGGTCAATAGATCAGGGTAAATTGGCAAAATAAAAATTAGGATATTCCGTTCAAAGAATGAAATAAGCTCGACTTTTAAATAAATTGGTTCAGGTCATGCCGGTCTCTCTTTTTTCTAAGTGCGCAAAAAATGCATGCTCGTTGACTATCAAAAACTCTATCGATAAATAGTATACTAAAAACATTTATATATATGAAGTGAGTGCGCAAAACAAAATATGAAAGTTAAGAAGAGAGCGGAAAAAGAAGAAGTAATATCGAGGAGTAAAATAGTAAATTCGTAAGACATCGTCTCTCTCGAATCTCTCCTTTAGTACGTAAAAGATCAATATTGTTTACAAATATAAAATTGGTGTTCGAAATTCTATGAAGACTCCGCATTTATAATCGACTATCATCTATTTATTTAAGCAAAAAACTACATTTTTTTAGGTTCCATTTTTGTTTGCAAAAACTAAAAATATTTTGAAAATTATTTTCTTAAAAGTTATTATTTATATTGTTGGAAATAATCATTCAGCATTTAAAATATTTTCATTGAAAATAATTTTTATTTTATTAATTGTATCAGTGATGCAAGTAATTATTTTCTTAAAAACGATTTCTAGATTATCCATTTATCGTTAAGTAATTGGAATTTAGGACCCGACATTGTCTATTGGGGGGTTTGTGGGGTTGCGTTTGGATCCAAAAAGCGCCTGGGCGTGCGTTGGTGACGTGGCAACGATGTGGCCTTTGGACTGATTGGTCGACCTTTTTCCGCAGTGACCTCAGCACTTACACCGTGTTGAGGGGGAGAGGGTGGGGGCCCACCCAGCATTTAGGTGCACCTCTTTTCAAACGAGAACCGGACATCGCTGCTGGGACCAACCGGGTTTGACCGGTTTTTCCTCTCCTTTCTTGGACCGGAGAGATCTTGGTGAAGTAAGTGCCGAGGTGAGGAAAATTTGGTGGGGCGGGCCAGTTGGGCGTGTTGAAAAAGCTAGATTAAATTTCCATCCTCTCCCCAGTTCAAATTTTTTCTTTGGACTAGAGGAGAGATTTCTGTAACTGTAATTTTTTCTGACTTTTTTATATCATGTTTTAGGTTGAATTTCGAAAGATTTTTTCGTTTTTTCAGTTTCGTTTCCACGCAGTTCCATCATATGATAGGACATGGACATACATGTGAATTAGCAGTGATAATAGAGAACTCTCTGGAACTTGAAAACTTCAAAGTCCAACTCTTTCTTTTTTTTTTTTTTTTTTTTAAATCAGTAAAGAAGGTAGGGACAGGCAACTATAGAGAGCTCGAGGGCCAGGCAACTATAAAGAAGGTAGGGACAGACAACCAGGCCAAAAAAAAATATAGAAGAGAGAGAAAAAAGAACCCATCACTCTAGCACTCAATGGCCGGAAAAACGAGAAAAAACCTACGATAGAGAGCTCGAGGGCCAACACTAGACTCTGGCCCCGTTTGGTTCAGCATTCCCTAAGGGACTTTCGAGGCCTTGGGAAAAAATTTAGGTGTTTAGTTCAGCATTTGGAGGTATTATTGACCAAATCTTTGGCTTTTTAAAATCTTTGACAAAGCGACTTACTTTGGGCTTTCAGCATTTTGGAAATGCAAATTCACCTCTACTATTTATCCGTTGACTTCTTCTTCTTTTTTTTAAACCAATCATCTTCCCCACACTCCAACCGCCGTTGATTGGTGACGGAGTTTCATCGGATTTTATTTTTATTTTTAAAAAAATAATAAAAACCCTTTGCAAATGTTGGGTTCACCTTTTTTTTTGGTCATTTTTATCTTTTGACAATCAATAGCCCAACTTTTTATCAATACACTAGAATGATCATTAATTAACGAAGATGATTAATACTATAATAATTAAAAAAAAATTATTCAAAGTTGAAAATAAACCTAAAAGAACCCTAGGCCAAAAGTTGAGCTTTGCATATAATCTATAATCAAATTATTTTAATATAATTTTTAAATAAATTTACTAATATATATATTTTACATTACTCTCAACATGAAAATATAAAAGGTTATATAGTCATTGTTTCTTTTTGTAATTTTAAAAATACTAAAACTAAAAACTTAATTTGATTACACTAAAGGGCTTTTCAAATATACGTTTATCAAATAATCTTGCATTTCCTTAAAACACTTTTCAATTATAGTTTACCAAACAGTCTAATATTTCGGAAAACCCATTTACCTCAAAGGTATTTGTATTCTCCCAAAGGCATTTCCCCAAAGCCGAACCAAACGGGCCCTATAACATCCATGATTTTGGCCCACAAGTGAGAGCACTGAACAGTCAATTGTGGATAAACATAAGAAACTCTCACATGACCCTATTAGTGCTTCCAATGGTCAATTTCTCATGTTTGTTATATTTTTTGGAAAAGAACAAAATGGAATATTCTAGAGATTGGCTTAGCTTGGAGAGCAAATTTTGATAAGAAGCATGTGACTAAATTTAAGTTTCATGATGACCAAAATCTAGACATTTAATGAGAATGGATGAATCACCTCCTTAGGTGGCTATGGCCATCATTGCACAAGATTTGGTGATGATGGTATGTGGATTGGGTCTAAGAACAAGTAGCACATGTTATTTAGAAATTAGTTCATAAATTAAGAGAATTGGTTAGAGAACTCTAGAATGTGTGCCTTGGAGAACAAGTTAGTGAAGATATTATCATCATTATAAAATAATTGGCTTGGGGAGAAAGTTAAAGAAAATGCAATCATCATTGCCATTAGATCTTCTTTTGAGAACAAGTAGGTTTGGCCTATAAATAAGGAGTCACCCCCTTCATTTTCACGAACCTTAGACTCATTTTCTCTCCTCTCCTCTCTTTTGCATGCCTCCCTCTCCCTTTGGCCTTGCATATCCACCGCCTCCACTGGACGGCCATCTCTTGGTGAAATCGTTTTAGCACATTAGGTAAGTAGAATCTCTAATCTTTGACTAGGTGATGTACTACGTTGTTGGGTTTGATTATGAACATACTAGTCATGTCTTTGCATGAGTAAGTGGATATTATGATACATCATTTGAGCTAATTGTATTCTTAACTGTGCTTGTGTGTTTCAGTTGTTCAATAAGTTGTGCTTGCAATATTTCTATAATTTGCTCATAATTATGGATTCGCGAGTGGAAGCATACCTTGGGCTATGAATAGGTCTCGCTTGGCCTTGGGTTGGCATTGAGGCGTGATAGTCCGAACCTCGCTGGGCCTTGGATCAATAGTGAGGCATGTCGATCCAAGCCTCGCTTGGAGAAAGGTCAAGCACTTAAACGGGTCGGTTCGAGTCACGAACCTTGTGCCTTGCACGACATATAATATAGTTATGGTATTGTAGAATATGACATGCACGTACTTGTATGAGCAAGCCCTCATATCTTATAAGTGTGGGCTAATAGGAAAATGTTAGACCAATTTGTGCGTTGTACAACATGGGATTACTAAATGAAAGATAATACCTGTTGTCACATAGGGTTAACAACGATGCCTCGTTTATGAGAACCAAATGCCCCGTGAATTATGGATGCTCGATGGATTCCGGATGCCCCAGGATCTTGGATGCTAAGTGGATTCCGAATGAATTGTAGAAATGGTTAGGTTGATGAATGAACTTCTTTGTGCATGCTTCTGTGTGTATTGTTTAATGAGTTTTGTTAATAAATTTGAGGTAGAGTATGCATTAACAATAAGCCGAAATGGCTCACGTGCGTATGATGCTTGGCTTGAGGTTAGATGCCTCAATTGATACCAAAAAGCCCTTAGAAATATGGGTTGCTTGGCTTGAGGCCCCTAAAAATATAGAAAGAACCATTGAGACAATTAACGAACTTTTTATATATGTGGTTATATGTTGTTTGGTAAACTTGCTTAGTAAGGTAGCTTGTTTAGTAAATTGAAGGTAACTTTTTCGGTAAATTAAATGTAACTTACTTGGTAAGTTGAGGATAGTTTGTTTGATTAGTTGAAAGTAGGTAATTCATTGAAAGTAAGCTGATATAAACATATGCATATAGTCAAGGTAAAGTAACGATAATCTGCTATCGATATTGTAGTGCGTAAGATGTCTGCATGTTTGACTCAATGACAAATCATCCTCCTAGATGAAGATTAGTGATTTTACTTACTAAGTTCTCGACTCACCCCTTTATTTTTCAGACTTGTAGGCATAGAAGTCTCACACCAATTTTAGAAGCTAAAGTCACACTAGAGGAGATAAAAATTCCCTTGCACTACACAAATATATAAGGATAATGTAAAAAGAAAAGGGCCCGTACAAAAGAGGCTTGTAAATGTATTGACATGATATAGAAGTAGTGGTCTATGCTGTGTTTTCCTAGCTACTTGTTTGTTGTCTGGGAAATTGATGTTGTACACACTTCCGCATGCTCGTGATAAAAAGGAAAAAGAAACGGGACGACCACGCATTTGGAATGTCGCAACGATAACCCCCATGATCTAGAGTCGAGTCATTACAGTGACCGTCAAATGACTCTTCTAGGTTTTATCATAAGAGTCTCACATCTTCTACAAAATCTTCAATTTGACCATAATAATTTTGGATCACTTACAATCCAAAGATTCGAGATTAGTGAATTCATCACTATAGCTCAAGATGCTAGGAGGTCTCCCTACACGGCAACGCCGGTTTTGAAGTCTGGTTCTTATTATGTATGACCCAAGTCAAGGAGAAAGGAAAAGTGATTCTCTTTTATTTTCTTATCCCACCCGAGAAGGCAACTCATTTCAAAATAATTAAAAAAAATATTTATGAGTCTCCTGCTCGAAAGTCAACGCGTGATTAGCGCAAAAAGAAAAATGTCAACCATTCATCTTTAAAAAATCAGTATCCATCCACAAAATAAATTAACAAAATTTCGTCATAAATTCTCATTCTATTTGACGTGTCAAAAACACTAACATCTCCAACACTACTCAACCATCCTTGATGGGCCTGGCCTGTGCATGGGCCGCGCTCTGATTGGGCCCTTGAAGATGCCGTTGGGCCGCGAACCGCATCCTACTGTGTTTCCATCGAGTAAACCGTTGGCGGATCGGGATCGGATTTAATTAATCGGCGGACCGAAAATATGACCGTTGCGAGCGAAACGCGCGCCCGTTGGCGGACTCGCGTAGCAAAGTTCACGTTCGTGCCCGTTCGCTCTCTATATATTCCACCCTCTCCTTCCATTTCCGATCACTGCTCAAGAACTACTTCCATCTCAACCTCTCTTCTTTTACGTCCCTGCTTTCCACATTCTGTTCGATATTTTTCGCTCGCTCGATCGCCGATTGTTTCCTTCATGGCTTCGAAACGAAAGATGCCCATCTGATCGAGATCCCGGTCGACGAGGAGCACCGGGAGAAGCTCTCCTCGGCCGCCAACGGGATGCTCGCCGCCATCCAGCATCACCCGCTGATGGAGATCTCGCGGAGCCCGGGCCACCTCCTCCTGCTCAAGCTCTGGCAGAGGGAGGAGGCCCTCTTTGGCCGCCGGGCTGCGCTCAAGGAGGCTCGGCTTGACTCGGCCAGGCGCGAGATCTTCCAGCTCTGCTTCTCCTTTTTCGTCTTTCACGGGCTCTTCTTGACGCTCCTGTACACGTCCTCCGTTAACTCCGCCGACGACGACCGCCACGACCACGGTGCTTGCAAGAAGTGGTGGCTGCCCACCATTTTGTCGCTGTGTACTTCCCTAGTGTTTGTGGGCTTGGTGCAGGTTAAGCTCTGCCGGTACTGGAAGGCCTCGCGGCAGCTGCAGAGGGAGAGGAGCGACAACCGGGCGCTCGGGAGGTGCGTGCAGGAGCTGCGAATGAAAGGGGCGAGCTTCGACCTGTCCAAGGAGCCGGCGATCGGGAAGAGAATGAAGAGCTCCAGCGTCGAGATCAAGTGGAGGCCGCTCACCTGGTGTTCTCAGAACGCGGTCACCGTATGCCTCCTCTGTTTTACAGGTCTGGTGGCCCCTGCTTCGAAATTCATGCTTTGCTGAGCCGCTCTGTCGCCGGAGTTGAGTTTGCACGGGAGCGAATTTCGCGATCCGCAGAGAATGTGAAACCAGGGGAAGGTAACACTTCTGATCAGCGATTGAGAGCGCTTCCCTTTTGGGAAGATGGGTGACAAAGAGAAGGTAACAATAACGGGCTTTCTTTGAGCATCTATTTTAATCCATCTTGCAGATGTTCGACATGATTCAGAGCCGGACGTCAAAACCGGAGACTAGGCAGAGAGCGTGATTCCTTCTCCGGAAAGTGAAGCTTTGCTCTCGCCGTGTCTTAATCCACGATCTCTTAGGGGATGAAGCAACTGGGTCCGATGCTGCTCGGGACGACACGAAATCGGCTTACTCCTGCTCCAAGCAATGCCTGCCTCTTACATTCTTACCACGCTTCTTAGGGCTTTTGAAGATCGAGATCCCTACAGTGAGGATGATTCAAAGCGACACCGCCTGTGTGCTTTATTTATACAAACAGAGCTGTATCAAGATATTTCATTTAAGGGCCGAAGGCCTGCATCGTGTTTAATAACATTTCTTTCCGAGTTTCTGCAACAATTCTATATAGCTTGATGGCCTAGCCTGTTCCGATGAATTTGACGTAAAATCTCGCCTTTATGGAGTAGAATAAGTTCTTGGTAAGATCAAAGAAAGAACACGCTCTTCCTTCGTAAATAGACGTGCAAAGAACTCCTTGCAAGAAATCCGTGCCATAAGATTTTGAATGTGTACACAAAATCCTAAGCGAACAACAAATTGGAAACTTTTGTGCACGCGTAAAATCATCCCTAAAAGGTCTGCTCAGAAATCTCATGCACTCTCAAATCCAAATATCCGGAAAACACCTGAAGCAAAAGGGCAAAAGAGATTAGAGCCAACACCAGTCAACAGAATAAAGAGAATGCCGCTAACTTCAGATTAAGATCATAAGTATTACCTTCATCTGCCTGGTACTTGTTTTTGTCATCCCCAGCATATGCAAGTAAATTGTATTTAGGATTCCATTCCACACTGTTCATTGCAGCTCGGCATGGAATTTGGTGCACTGTCCGTCCAGATTGAACATTTGACTGTTTCCAGCAACATAAATTCCATCATTTCTTTAGCAAATACTTGCGAATACTCAATTCATAACATTTTTTAAGAACTTTGCAGGAGAATGCTAATCAAGACTGAAACTTTCATGCAAAATCTTTAATGATAGGTTTACGTGCAAATCCCCATTCCCACGACATATCCTAAAGAATGAGACCACTTCGTCTTAAAAAAACCTAAGTTTTGCAGCTCAGGTAGAGAATGAGATCACAAAAGACAGTTTCACTTAAACATACAATGTCAATGAACAGATCTTCACTGGCAGAAGCAATGTAATCTCCAGTATGATTGAAGCTTATCGTCCTTACAGGCCATCTGCAAAAGGAAAAAGGGTCCATCTTATCCACAGGATAGCAGGTGACCATCACACGCGCTAAATGAAATATTAACATGAAGTATTGGAGCACTCACTCAAGTTTCGTAAAAGTCCTCACACAGAGCATCTCAGAGATATCCCACAGGCTCACTAAGGAATCTGCACTTCCAACAGCAAAATACCTGCAGAAATGAAAAGGATGCTTGAGAATAATGCCCATCAGACTCTCTGCATAGGCAGGGGCATTATTTGTTAACACTTTCAGGCAGGTAACATCACAAATAATCTTGTCAAATGCCGGTCATAGAATTTTTAAACACAAAGAATATTGACTTCCAGTATTTCAGAGACTTCAGACACAATTAAAAACCACAGTGAATCAGATATTCCAAACCCATTGAGTAAGACCTCTCAAAGATAGTCCAGTAATAGATACAGTTCATGAACAAAATGTAAATAATCAGGGTGACTTAGTTAACAGTTCTGCCAACCCTTCTTCATGGAAGAAAATGGTTAAATTGAGCTTGGAGTTTCAAAGCAACCCCACAGGAGAGGGTATACACATCCTCTGAGGACATGAGCATCTTTTACTCAATTCAAAAAGGGACGATATTTGGTTCATGAAGCTCTGGTTGGTGTCTTGACCATAGTGACAGACAGGTTACGTTCACTAAGAACATATACACGAGGCTGAATGCAATAGTTCAATTGTGCATAAAACTCTGGACAGAATTACTAATCTTCCAACCATGTTCTTTAGATATTGCTCAATCCATGCAAATTCAACTAAAAAACACAAATAAGATGTCAAGAACTGTGACTGTATAAATTTTGTCATGTCAAGAGCATGTTGACAAGTGAAAAGGTGGTACAATTTAAACAGAATAAAGCAGCTTTATTGCACACCTTCCAACTGGGTCAATTGCAATACAATAGCAACCAGCAGTGTGAGCCATAAGGGTGTCAACAGGTCGAAGAGATGGATATGCTAGTACTTCAACAGTACCTGGGGCAGTTCAACAAGCGGCAGTATATAGCATAATTAAAATACATAGAGAAGTCAACACCATAAATTTGTTGGGTGAAACAGGCCCTTTTGCCTGTTGAAAAAAAGAAAAGAAAAAGTAGACGGGATAAAAATTGATCATACCATTTCCTGTCGTCAAAAAGAACATCTCTCCTGACATGTTCCATGCTATTTCATTTACCTGGAAGAGCAATGATTAGTCAGGTTGATTAATCAACCAAACAAAGTGAAGGGCAGTACAGATGTATATCATCGCCAATCAGTGTCATGGATCTTGGTACGGAGAACTGTCCTTATTTCACTAAAGACAAGTTCAAATGATCCATAACTTAGGATATAGTAAGTCAGCTACAGAGACAGCATTTGAAACGAAATTGTCAGCTGATCATTTTAATTCTTGTAGTGGAATCATGAACAGATAAAATTGTCAGCAGCTCATCTTATGTTATTCTGCACCAGAGTTCCAGTGCATCATCTCATATCAATATTTGGCCAAATTATAAGCCAAAAATTTTCCCAAGCTATTTCTCAAACCTCACTAAGAGAAGGCCACACAACTAAAGCTCATTTGAAGAAACCTTATAACGTAAAAGACTTGCCAAAGTTTTCTATGTCTGTTAAACAGAATTACCTCATAATTGAACTTCCGCTTGTGAATTGGCTTAAACTTCCGAACATCCAAAATCGTTAGCTCATCATCCTACATAGAGAAGGAATGGATTGAAAATTTTTGTATTTGCTGGGCACAATAAATGACGAGATAGAGATATATTTTTGGATCATCTCAATGACTGAAACATTCCTAGAAAGCTATCATTCCACAATTTTTGTAATATTGCTTAGAGAACCATCTCAAAATGACTTTCTCAATCCTTATTACAGAAACATAGAGCATACCCTATTACCAACTGCCACATGTGTTCCATCAGGTTTGTAGGTTATGTTGATGTTTTCCCCACTGAGTTCTGCTTGCTGCGAGCATTTTCCACCTGTGTGACCCAAGGAATACATAATCAAAATCATCAAATATCCTCTGCATGTCACTGTTGGGCTTAATTTATCGGATTTCTGTCTACAGGTTAAAAAAATCGAAAGAAGTAGATTTGAAATAAAGAAATGACATTGCGAAGTATTCCTTTGAAGGATAAACAAATTCTATCAAGGAAATGTACCAAGAGGGCACCATCCCTACACAAATACTTCACAAAGGAAGCGTCCCATGTATAAAATTACAAACCTGTTCCTATCATAGAAAAAAAAAATTCTCACTAATTGATAATAACCAACAATACTGGAAGACAAAAGGTCAATACGCAGTCAGTTATGCTCATCCACCCAAGCCAAACGGAAGTAAAATTTGAAAAGAGCTAGAAAAACAGTGAAATGAAGATCGTCAAAATAGCACAGTCACTTACTCCGTGCATCCCACAGCCGTACAGTCTTGTCGCCTGATGCTGTCGCAATTAAATCTGCATGCTTCGGATCCCAACATAACTGATCCACGCTGTCCGTGTGCCCTTTCAATTCAATATCTTTAACCTTACCCTGGAAACCCAATTCGACATGGCAAGTAAACATTCTTCGTAATTGCTCCTAGCAATAAATGCTGCAATGCGATACTTCAGCAAATAAACGCCCCCTAGAAAAATGCACTCCTGCCCCAAACCCCAGTCCTTTTCAATCCTACTGCAAGCCAAGACCGGTTTCCTCGACACATTGGGAGCAAAATCTTACAATGAATGAAATGAAGGCCGCTCAAGTCTTGACGAGGCAGAAAGTTTTACAGCTCCATTTCGAGCATCCTATAGTGAAGATATATTGGATTGGTGTAGCTAAAAAATTACTCATCCATTTCTTCTTATCTAAAGAAAGAGCAAATCATTCATTTCAGTACTTTCAGTTAAAAGGGTGTTCACAAAATTGAAGCTTGCGTGCAAAGAAGGTGAAAGTATCAGCACAATTCACCCAAGCTCGTTTAAGCCTTTTCTATTTGCGTTGGCACCGGCCCTTCTCATTCAACCCTAACTCCACTCTACCTCACAGTCCCAGTCCTTCACCACTTCCATCAAACCGGGGAAAAAATTAAAAACAAAAAAGCAAGGAGCGCAATTCAAAAGTATACACATATAGCCCTAGCCGCCTAGCTGCAGAACAGCAATTCAAGACTCAAAGACGCACGAACCGACGAGAAATCAGACAAAAATCGAAGAGAGAAGAAGCGGGGAGCGGGGGACTCACATGGCCGTGAGGTTCGATGTGCCAGACGCGAGCGGTCTGATCGACGGAGCCGGAAGCGAGCTTCGTCCCCGTGCAGTTCCAGGCCACCGAATGCACCTGCCGTCACACCATTTCCCCGCGTTTTGCGAGGGGACGCGATTCGTCAGCGCGTTCGCTTACGGTACCAAGAACGACCGAAGAGCTCGGAAAGCCAAAGCGAGAGAGAGGAGGAGGAGGAGGAGGAGGAGGAGGAGGAGGACGTGCCTTCTTCTTGTGACCTTGGTATTCTCTGCTTGGGAGATTCTTGAAGGGGATCGCCTCCTCCATGCGAGCGAATCGAAAGCTTACGGAAGCTTCTCTCGCGCTGCTATCGACGCAGGAGGGGAAGAAAGTATTGAAAATCGATGGGCCGAAATTTTTGGGTTCTGGCTTGTTATTTATTTGAAGCTGTGTCCAGTCCCCTTGTTATCTTATTTTAAGATTAGTATCATTAAAAATCTCAAATCAATTAATGACAGATTTAATTCCTTTTATTTATGCCGAAAAAATGAAATTAGATAATAAAAATATTTTTATCACGCATAACAATTCACGTATAAACATCTTGATGGGTGATAAAAATAAATTCCATTCATTAATTTTTATAACTAACACAAATATGTATGTTTAAAAAAAAATATTTTTTAAGTTATTCATTTTCCATGAAATAAGTGAAACCTTACCCTCAACTAATTTTCGCCTAAAAGAAATCACAAACCGACAGCCCTAACCAAAATCTACCCTCCTCATCACATTCCCCCCAATATTCCATAAAAATGGATTGGCATTATTGACACTAGTGACGGATGGCTATAATGGAGACGTGGAATGGAATGCTAAAAGAGGGCAGATTTTGGGTCAAGGTTACTAAATCGTGATTTTTTGTGAGACACAAATGTGTTATTAGAATATTAATTCGGAATTTCTGGAGGTGTAAATCATTTTTGTTATTCCTTCTTTAAGTAGCAAATAACAAAAAAGAAGCACAGATAATTGCAGCATGTCATTCTTATAATTGATCATTTTTGTCGTTTTTTTATTATTTGTTTTTGAGTTGAAAAAAAAAAAATTTGGTGGAGCTTTCCTAGATCTTTAGGAAGAAGCCTTCTTCTGGGCATATCTAGTATTTTTGGAATTCTTGCGTGACGTTAAAAACATGGATGATGAGCCTAAGTATGATTAACTTTACCTTCTTCCTCAAATCGGACATTATAATTAGTGCCAAGTAGACTTGGATGTGCTATTATCTACAAAAGATAATAGCTTAATAGGGGTTGCTATAACTATGGGTCCTTGCGTCCCAGGCCGGGTTTGGGTGGGCTATTAGGCCCGTGATCAAGTCTACCTGGAACCCCAAAAAAAATCAAGGTACAAAAATACAATCCGAACAGAATAGAGAAATTACATTGCCCAATCAAAACATCAAACAAGTAATAAATAGATCCAATGAGAATAATAAATTTTAAGGCCTACCCCAATTAGGATCGAGCTGGACCACATCGATGTCATGGGGATGGATGAACTTGAGCGTTATTTTAGGCCTGATCAAAGGTCTGGCCAAGCCTAGGTTCGCCTATAGATCACCCTAGTGTCAAATAGCTTTTTTGTATATTAATAGCTTTCAAGTACTTGGCATTTGGTTCTATATGAGTGTCTTGAATCGTTATGCGAAGCACTTGATTTTAATGGTTCATGAATTTTTGGTACGAGGGACATGAGACCTTGCCCTTCAACTCTCTCATTTGTGATTTCACATGTTAAATGCAGAGCAAACATAACGCAGCCATTTTCCACGCCGCATCGACTCGTTCTTGCTTCACCCCTTACATGTCCTAATCAATTCATGGTACACCTTTGCATTATGGAGCGGTGGGGATGCTGCTGGGGCTTGTTAAGGGCAAGATGAAAAGAGTGGGTTGAAGAGGGAAGGAGATGAATGTCTGCCAAATTTTATGGTTTTCCTTGGTGCTCTGTTCAACCAACAAAACTTTGCAATTTGAATCTCTTGATTGTCAGTTTAATTTCTCTTTTCAAGTGTGTTGAAGACCTGTCATGAATTATGACATTCTAAAATATGTATTGGCAGCTTGGGTTATGTTTGTTCTGTCCATATTCCTTTAATGGATCCGCCTTATAATCTTGAATTCTTAGTACTGAGTTGATGACCATTCAAGCTGCACATTCATTCATTTTGTGCCGTGTGTTCCTAATTTGCTCATAGCTGCTCGTTGGGCGTGAGAATCTTGTGAATAATATTGATGAGCATTATTTTGGTTGGATATGGATGAAAAGGACTAACCAAATTGGTGAAAAGTCGATGCATATCAATGATAACTTCCCTTACCTGTATCTTATGTGGAGTTGAGATGCCATCCCTCAAGATGTTTGGAACTTGCCTAATGGGCATGTCTATTGATTTTTAATGCTAATAAGGTCGATCACCTTTGCCTACAGGATTTAAATGGTAGACTTCTAACCGTCAATAAGGCTTCCCCAAAAGGATCATGAGCAGAGCGCCTCCCTCGCGTTCTTGATATTGAATATAGATTGTATGCTGGGAACCTTCCATGGAGTGTGGATAATGCTCGTCTGTAACAAGATTTTAGTGATTATGGTAAGGTGGTAAATGCGCGGTTCGTCTATGATAGGGAAACTGGCCGTTCTCGTGGTTTTGGTTTTGTGGTGATGGCGTCTGAGACTGAGATGAATGATGCCATTGCTGCCTTGACAGACAGGTACTACTATGTTTCCTGTTCTTTGCACATTTCTGGTTAACCAAAGCTCATCCAAGTGGTTCTGTGGATATGGTTGAAGAAAACTGTACAAATTATTTCAGACTCATTGTTCACACAGCAGCTTGAGAGAATATCTCGTATGGTTTTGTCAACTTGCTTGCTAGTATTTTTGTTATTAGTTCAGACTGGTGGAGACTAGCCTTTGCGCTAGTTTCGAGAAGATTAGTTTCCTTTTTCTCTTCAGAAATTGCTGGTAAAGTAATAAAGAATGAGGATTTATTTTGACCATTTGTGTTGCCTGGTGTTACAGAGCTTGGATGGGAGAACCATCGGGGTAAATGTCGCGGAGGCGAGACCGAGACGCAGCTCCTTTTAACTCGAAGTGTTGTCATGCACAACATAGTTTAGTCCTTTTAAGCGCTATTAACGTTTGTCCCATCAAGCTGGATTTTGCTGGTGAATAATAACCATCCGCACTAAATGGCGACTCAAGGCGAAAATCGATGTAATTGAGGATCGAATTATGGAGAGGGGACCCACTTCTTGATTGTTTACAATTTCCACCGTAGGTGTCATTCCTCTACGCCACATTTGTCGTTGAACGGCATTCCGCTGCATCCCTCATTGAGTCTAGACACACGGAGAATGCAAAAGCTGTTATTTGCGACAGAGAAGGGAACCCTCGTCTCCATCCTCCGTCCTCTATTCAGTCTTTCGGCATGGCATAGGTCTCTAGTCGACGACTTTCCCAGAGTTGCGGAAGTTTTGGGCTGCGGCCTCCTTTGATCTTTTCAGGAGCTCGAGCAATGGTGGCATCCGCGAGCTCTTGTTGAGAGCCCTGGGGAGGGTGTGGTTAGGCACCTGGAGGAGCACCGCCATGGTCGCGAAGCTCAGGAAGGTGAAGAAGCACAAGTACCCCTGGCCCAACGATCCGTATCCAAATGTGAAGGGTGGAGTTCTCAACCACCTCTCGCACTTCGAGCCGCTCAAGGAGAAGCCAAAGCAGTCACTCTGGAGTTGGAGAAGCCGCTCGTCGAGCTAGAGAGGAAAATCATCGACATGAGTTACTTACTGTATGATGGATTTATTGATGGGCCTAAGCTGGCCCGGCCACGATGGGCCTAAAGGGCCCGGCCCACGGGAAATTAGGCCCGTGGAAAGCAACCTATTTAAGGGAATAGAGAGAGAGGAGGAACGCACCTCTTGGCATAAGTGCAAAGAACATTGTTCATTCTCTTCAAGTTCTCTCTCTCCAAAATCCAAGAAGTGACGCCATTTCCACTTCACGCCCGAATCTTCGACATCGGATCGAACGGAACCGAAATCTCTTCCTCAATACGGCATCGGTGTCTAACGTGGCCAACAAGGTACGCTCGAATCCGTGGTGTGCTTTTGATCGGTGATACGTTAGATTCCCGGGCTTATCTTCCGCATATGATTTAGGGGTTCGGTTTAGGTGCCGAAACCGGGTTTCGGGGATCCGAATGATCCCAACATTGGTATCAGAGCCCGTGTTAACGTTTTTCCCGACTTGTATCATGTTGCATGAAGTTTCTTGTTTGTTTTTTTTTTTTTCGCAATTGATCTTCGGCCGTACGGATCGGGGCAAGGAATCCCGACACCCGAGAATGTTCGACTATTTTTCGATTTTCGTAAGTCGAAACCAAAATCGATTGCACGGGGACGAAGACGACGTCGAGACGAGTCCGCGACACGTCGCGAGCCGCCGGGGACGCCGCACGTGCCCACACGCGCGGCCGTGGCCTAACGCGCGTGGGCGCGACGCGCCCCGCGCCGCGCTGGTTCGCCCAGCCGCGTGCGGGCCACGCGCCGGTGACGAACCGGCGCATGCGCGCCGCCCGCCGGGCGAACCGGCACGCGCGGTCCACGGACCGACGCGTGGTGACGCGCATGGCGTCACCCAACGGTCGTTAACCGCCGGGTGAGCGTCATCGCCGCGTCATCGCCGACGTCGGCCGGTTGGCGGCCACACCGGCCCGACCCGACCGGCGACCCGACCCGACCGCCGGCACGTGCGCGGCACGTGCGGGTGACATCCCGCATGACGTCATCCCATGCACGCGCTCCGCACGTGCGGCCGGTCCGTCGTCGACCGGCGGCCCGTCCGGCCCGGCTCGGCAGTCCGACCGCCGGACCGGCTCGCCGGACCGCCGGGCCGGTCCGACGACCCCCGCCGGTTGACCGTTGACCCGTTGACCGTTGACTTCGAAGGTTGACCGTTGACTCGTTGACTTCTGTTGACCGTTGACCTTTGACCGTTGACTTGACTGTTGACCGTTGACCGAGCGTTGACCGTTGACCGTTGACCCAAAAAAAAAAAAAAAAAAAAAAAAAGGAATTTGTTTCTTTTTTTCAATTATGTCTATATGGATTATATGTAATCCAATATTGTTCTGCATTTGTTGCAGGAACAATGCCTCCCCGTAAAGCGCGCGCGCATCCGTGCGCACGATGTCGGATGAACGAAGGAAAGGCTTACACAGGTTGATAGCCGATCCGAATGGTTATCGATGGGAGAGTGGCGACATAATTGATCATGTCATAGAGGTCAACAACAAAATTCGGGGAAGTCATTTGGAACGG
Source organism: Eucalyptus sp. ANBG9806169 (assembly GCA_014182395.1). Taxonomy (NCBI): domain Eukaryota; kingdom Viridiplantae; phylum Streptophyta; class Magnoliopsida; order Myrtales; family Myrtaceae; genus Eucalyptus; species Eucalyptus sp. ANBG9806169. Next base: position 20,992,009 of record CM024578.1, on the reverse strand, counting down.
TTACCCCATGCGAGATATTCAGATGATGCGATCCTTTATGAACACTCTTCCACAAGGATGGCAAGGAGTGTTGAATCGCCTACTGGGAGGTCAAAGGATTTACTAGCTATAAGGCGCTAGTAATGGAATTCGTAGATGAATACCATCGGGTTGGAGCCACAAAGACTGCGACCCAAGGAATGACTTCGATTGGGCCGGGATCGAATGTGCGTAGGAGAAATCCTAAGGGATATCCGTCCGTTTTTTCCGTGGCCGTCCAAGAATGCCCGAGAATTTTACAGAGAAAAAGAAAAAGAAATTGGACCATGTAGCTGCTTTCCCTATTAGTTGCATGATGCCTCGTTTATAGATGTTATGACTTGTCTTTATTTAATGTTCTTGGTGAACATCTTATGTAAAGTTAACTACACGATTGTGATTGTTTGTAGCAACCTATATGTTAGCCATATTATATGAAAGCCTTATTGTTATATTGTATGTCAATTATCTGTTGCTTTCTGTGATTGCTGGTTGCTGTGGGTAGTTAGATGTGGGTAGTAATTGAAGTTTTTGTAACTTCATAGAATTGATTTTGCATATGACAATCATATTAATGATAGTTTTAAGTTAGGATTTTTGGAGGATGATTGGAAACATAGTGACCTTTTGATTCGAAACCTTACTTAAAATTATTAATTAATATGATGGGTTTTGTGCAAAATAGATGCATAAGTGATAGGCATTAATAACTCGTGCATGTATGTCGATGTGTTCGAGATCAATGGCTTCACCACAAAGAGCGTAGTTGTCGAGCTGAACAAAGGTGAAAAGCTCAAAGATGACAACTATGAAATTTGGCAAATGAAAATTCAATGTGTCTTTGGAAAAGCAAAAAGCACTAAAAGCTCTTGACCATGTTATGGAAGATCTAGAGGATCTTTGTGCGCCACCTTGAGTTAGCCGATCATCGCCTCAAGGCATTAGAGCAGGAAACAGATATTTTCGTGTTCCTTTAAGCTCGAAGGGGCTTCATGCTCTAAGCGCAAGCGCATTGATTCGTTCAATATGTGGAAATGCAAGGGATCAAGTCCTTCTTGCAAGAAACCAAGAATTAACCAACAAAAGAGAGGAAAACGTCCTCATGTGAAGAACATCTCAAGGGTGAAATGTTACAAGTTTGTGACCGGAAGGGTCACTATGCCCGCGATTGTCGCGAGCCAAAGAAGGTACACACCCTTGGTACAATTGGGAACTTTGCATATGTGTCAAGTTCGTGTTCTTGACTGAATCTAATCCTCTCGTGGACTGTGGATTCGGGAGCGACAGACCATGTAGCGAAGGATAGAGGATCCTTCGTGGAATTCCGATGAATACCTACCGGAACTAAGTGGATCTATGTGGGAAACAACTCCAGAGTGAAGTGAAAGGAACTGGCACATGCCAACCGAATATGCGTGATGGACGCACTTTGTTCCTTCATGATGTGTTGTATGCTCCGAGATTCGTCGGAATTTAGTGTCTGTTTTAGTGTTGGTTAAATTAGGTTTTAATATGAACTTCCATAATAGAAGTGTAGATTTGTTTTTGAATACAAACTACTATGGTCATGGTTACTTTCTGGATGGTTTCATTGTATTAGATATTGACTATGTTAATGCAAATGTTTGTTATTCCCTTCTCACGTCTCACAATATATATGATAATGATGTGAATGTATGGCATGCTAGACTTGGTCATATTGGCCAATAGCGTATGAACAGACTAGCCAAGAGGGCTTGTTGGGCAATATTGAAAGAGTCGATTTACCCATCTGTAAGCATTGCCTAGAAGGGAAAACGATAAGGAAACCATTTGGAAAAAGTAAAAGAGCTGAATTTCCTCTGCATTTAATCCATTATGATGTCTGTGGTCCAATGAATGTGAAAGGAAGGCACGGGGCTGTTTATTTCATCACTTTTATAAATGATTATACTCGATTCGGATATGTCTATTTGATTTCTCACAAATCTGAAGCAATAAGTTGTTTCAAAAGGTTTATGAACCTGGTAGAGAATCAATTAGACAAGAAAATAAAAGCATTGAGATCCGATCGAGGTCGAGAATATTTATACGATGAGTTCGAAAATTATGTGATGAAAAAGGAATAGAAAGACAGTTATCTATTTCATATACTCCTCAACAAAATGGTGTTGCGGAGAGAAGAAACAGAACCCTACTAGAAATGGTTAGGTCCATGATGGCGCATGCTAACTTGCCTATCACCTTTTGGAGTGATGCGCCGTTATCTCGCCGCCTATATACTTAACCGTGTGCCTTCCAAATCAGTTGCTTCCACTCCATATGAGTTATGGACAGGTAGAAAACCAGACTTAAGTTTTCTTAAGCCATGGGGTTGTGCTGCCTATACACTAGATTCCTCTCACAAGTTTGGGAAATTGGGTCCCGAGAGGAAAGAAGAGTATTTTCATAAGATACTCGAGAACACTCAAAAGGGTATGTGTTCATAGGTGAGCAGGAAAGTGGGAGTATAACTGAATTTGAATCACGGGATGTCACATTCTTAGAGGATGAATTTCCTAAGAAGGGCGAAATAGGGGAAGACAACACCCTATTTGAAACCTCGGATCAAGATAATGATCTTAGTGGAGTTCGTCCAAGTGGGAGTAATTTGAGAAGTGATGAATTGAATTCGACTCATTCTCAATTGCAACCACATGATGAGACGATATCATTATCTAATCCCCGTGGGAGCATAATGGGGAATGATGTGCACAGAGCACAAACTCCCATACGGCGAACAAGTCGCCAAAGTATTCCCGTCGACGTTTTGACATTGAAGGGGAAACTTTTATGGTTGCTCCACAAGATGAGGATGAGCCTAGAAATATTAATGAGGCTCTAAATTGCCCTAGTAAGGAAAAATGGATTCATGCAATGGAAGAGGAAATGGAGTCAATGAAATCAAACCAAGTCGGGAACCGGTTGATCTTCCAAAAGGACGCGAGCTATTGGGAACAAATGGGTTCTCAAAGTAAAGCGAAAGGCTGATGGCTCGATAGAAAGGCATAAGGCTCGCCTTGTAGCGAAGGGGTATAATCAACAAGAAGGGATTGATTATGAAGATACGTTTTCTCCGTAGTTAGATTTACCTCGATTCGCATAATTCGGCAATAGTATCTAGTTTGGATCTTGAATTACATCGATGGATGTAAAGACCGCTTTCCTCAATGGAGAATTAGAGGAAGAAATATACATGGAACAACCAACTGGTTTCATGGTAAAAGGCCAAGAAGAAAAGGTGTGTCGACTTTTGAGGTCGATATACGGCCTTAAGCAATCATCAAGACAATGGTATATACGTTTTCATAATGCCATAATGGCATATGATTTTACAATGATTGATGAGGATCATTGTGTATATATCAAAAGATCCAAGGATCATTTTGTGATCATATCATTATATGTTGATGATATGCGATTGCCGGAAGCAATATGGAGTTTGTTCATACTTGTCAAGAGTTGGTTGTCTTCCAACTTTGAAATGAAGGATATGGGTGAGGCTGCATACATTCTTGGAGTTAAGATTTCAAGAGATCGTTCGAAGAGATCGTTGTCTCTTTCGCAAGAAACATATATAAATAAAGTTCTTGAACGATTTCGTATGCAAGATTGAAAACCCATAGACACTCCTATTGCAAAAGGTGAAGGATTGAGCCATAGATCGTGTCCAAGGACTCCACAAGAAAAGGAACAAATGAAACATGTTCCTTATGCTAGTGCAGTTGGGAGCTTGATGTACGCTATGATGTGTACAAGACCCGACATATGTTTTGCAGTTGGAATGGTAAGTAGATACCAATCCAATCCAGTCCAACACATTGGAAAGCCGTAAAGAGAATACCGAGGTATCCGAAGGGAACCGCTGATTATACGATGAGTTATCAAGGAAAGGATCTGCGACTCAAAGGCTATCCCGAAACTGTTTAGGGAGGAGGTTTAGACGAAAGGAAATCTACCTCTAGTTTTGTTTCCTTATTGAATAATGGCACCATATGTTGGAGCAGTAAGAAACAAACGTGTATAGCCTTGTCCACGAAGGAAGATGAGTTCGTGGCATTATCAGCATATTATAAGAATGAGTTTGGCTTTAGAGATTTTTGGGTCACTTAGGTGTTATTGAGATAGCTGCAAATCAATTATTAGTTAATTGTGATAGCCAAGCAGCTATAGCTTACACCAAAGATCCAAAATATCATGGCAAGACCAAACATATAGATACCAAGTATAACTTTGTAAAAGATATGGTTGCACGAAAGGATGTGAACTTGCAGTACATATCTACGCATAGAATGGTGGCGAGATCCTATGACAAAGCCAATACCTAGAGATGTGTTTTGTGGTCATGTGAAATCTCTAGGATTGCGTAGAGTCGATGTCCGGATTGTAATTTCCCGAGTTGTTCACATGTATGAACTAGTGTTGTTTCATTATTAATGCCTATGAATCTTTTGTTTGATCTTTATGCATCTTAATGTTTAGTGCATTATATTATGTTGAGAAAGTATGTCGGACAGATAAGAGATTAGCCCACTCACACGGGTAATCGCCTCTATTTACTATGTGATAGATAGAGATGAGACTGTTTTTAAGCTTATTATCTAGGTGATAATCGAGAGCTAAAGCTTAAAATAAATATGTCGCCTTAACTAAGTGTTAAGATGAGGACATAATACTTACGATGTCCGAAAGTAAAATAACCCACACATTTTACTTTATCTGTCTAAGATGCCGATGTGAGTTCGATGAATTTTGTGAATGAGTAAATACGTGAACTCAAGTTAGACATTGGGTATGTCCGAACTATCATCTGTACGGTATTGATTGTGTAGACATACGCTCCATGGGAAAGGAGTTAATACCGTAATACGTATTTCATACTACGTATGCATGAGACGACCTATAAGAGTGACAAAAGTTTGATCTCAACTTTTATGACGTGTGAGACTCTTGAGGAAAAGAGTTCCTCAATTTTTAGTGCCCTCATGACTCTTACTTATTCTCAAGATTTCTATTTAGTGTTTGCTATCTTAGAATGTTGCCAATGGTCATGAGTTGATTCGATCTAATGGGACATTTCTAGAAAAGCAAGTTGAACTGAAATTGAGAGTTTGAAGGAAAGAGGAAGATCGGATTTGTAGAATCACATTGTGGTTTTGTGTTCACTGTGTCGACCAATTATGACTGTCTTTGGGATAATCATAATTGTGAATACAATATATATATCATCGTTTAAATGAGATTAAGAGAGATATAAATGTGATCGATCGATCTAGGGTACTGCATACTAAATTTACTCGGAAAATGATGCCCAATATGAGCTGCTATATATTCCTAACAGATGTATAGCAACGAGCTCTCTGGTCGCACGGATTATTCACCGGTATGAATGTTGAAAGAGGAAAAGAGGGATTTTCAGTTGATGGGCCTAAGTTGGGCCTATCCGCCCATGCTGGTTTTTGAACCACCATGTGCGAGTGGGAGATGATGGATTTATTGATGGGCCTAAGCTGGCCCGGCCACGATGGGCCTAAAGGGCCCGGCCCACGGGAAATTAGGCCCGTGGAAAGGGCAACCTATTTAAGGGAATAGAGAGAGAGAGGAACGCACCTCTTGGCATAAGTGCAAGAACATTGTTCATTCTCTTCAAGTTCTCTCTCTCCAAAATCCAAGAAGTGACGCCATTTCCACTTCACGCCGAATCTTCGACATCGGATCGAACGGAACTGAAATCTCTTCCTCAATACGGCATCGGTGTCTAATCTGTGGCCAACAAGGTACGCTCGAATCCGTGGTGTGCTTTTGATCGGTGATACGTTAGATTCCCGGGCTTATCTTCCGCATATGATTTAGGGGTTCGGTTTAGGTGCCGAAACCGGTTTTCGGGGATCCGAATGATCCCAACACTGTATTATGTGGACGTGTGATTTTGACTAAGTGACTGCCTTGCTGTGAGCTGATTGCTTTCGGGAATTGCGAACTGTGGTCTTTTGCAGGTGAGGAAAATGGCAAATGAATCTGGCTTAGACTTCAACAATTAGATTGTTTCATTATAGAACAAATATCAACAGGTTTGGCATCTCCGCTTCGTAGCATTTAAATGGTAGTGCAGAATTTAGATTTTGTTCTACACAGTACCATGTAATTCACTTCACTATATTAATATGTTGCGGGATTTATGGCCATATGTTAGATTAACTCACTGGGATCAATCATCATATGTTTAATGACAATCAATTATAACTGGGTTAAGAAGTGTTAGATTTTTGCGGAAGCATGTATGTGTGCGTGTATGTGTGAAATATGGGTGGATATGAGTAGACTGCTAGAGCAAGGGAATATGGAAATTTTTTTATTATGATAGTTGGTATTACAAAAGAAGGAACATTTCTAGTATTCTACTACATAGAACAAACATCCACCAACTCCTATTTATAGGTGTGAATCACCGCCTTTCTCTAACGACTTTGAGTACAAAAACTAATATAAAATTTCAGCTTGCTTCTTTGTCTCCGGCTTGTTGCGGCTAGTCAAAGTCCAAGTTGGACTTTGCTTTCCTTTTTTCTTTCTTCCGGATCTTCTTGATGTTCTCCCTTATTCTCCATTTTTCTATACTCCGTGGCTCCCCACAACTTTTGTTGACTTTTCTTTTGCTTGAAGTAAATTGTTGCTGCCAACTTGTTCCTTCTCCATTAAGCATGAATAGTCTAGCGTGTTCTAGTACTTTCCAAAAATGGATCACATTTTAACACTCCTCCTTGATCCATTTTTGTGATACTCCAAACATGCTTCTCAATGTCTAGAATTTTGCTGTCGGTAGTGCTTTAGTGAATATGTCTGCAATTTGGTCTTCAATCTTACAATACTTCAGCTCGATTTCTCCTTTGTTTTGCACTTCACAAATGAAGTGATATTTTATGTCAATATGTTTGGTTCTTTCATGGAATACTGGATTCTTTGATTTAGCAATCGTCGACTTATTGTCGCAAAGTAATGGAGTCGGTTCTGTCTGTACTTCTCCAATGTCTTTTAGAATTCTTCGAAGCCATATTGCTTGACTGGCGGTCGTAGTAGCTGCAATGTATTCAGCTTTTACAGTAGACTGTGCCACTGAGCCCTGTTTTTTGGATGCCCGTGAGAATATTCCAAAACCTAGTGTGAATGCATAGATAGTAGTACTTCTTCTAGCATCAGCTGAACCTGCCCAATCCCTATTAGTGTAGCCAATGAGCTTGGCGTTTGCACTTGGGCGATACCGAATGCCGTAATCTATAGTTCCTCGTAAATATCTAAGAATTCTCTTGGCAGCTCCAAAGTGAATTTGACTCAGAGTTTGCATGAATCATGATAGTAGACTTGTCACATACATAATATCCGATCGTGTAGCAGTGAGATATAACAGACTGCCAATCAGACTTCTGTAGAGGGAGGCATTATGCTCCATCTTCTTTCAATAGTTTCTCATTTGTCATGAGCGGAGTTGAAACTGCTTTGCAATAGTTCATCTTGAATTTCTTCAAGATGTTCTCGGTATATTTCTTTTGCGAGATAAGCACTCCTTCGTTTTGGTCGATCTCGATGCTAAGGAAGTAATGCATCAAGCCCAAGTCCGTCATCTCAAATGTCTTCATCATTTCTTCTTTGAATTCTTGGATCATTGTCTCATTGTTTCCTGTATATATATGAGATCATATACATATAGAGAGACAATGAGAGTGTCGGACTTACCTTGGGTCTTGATGTAGAGTGTTGGCTCACTCATACTCCTCCTGAATCCTTGCTTGAAGAAGTATCAGATTCCACCACCGGATTCCACCACTCACGACATAACTCCACCAAGCTCTCCAAGAGTGACGCAAGAAGAATCTACTCCAGAGTCTCTAGTACTAAGGGTAAAAGCCCTTAGAAAAATTTACGACACATGCAACTTTGCTGTTTTGGAACCAGAAAACTACAAACAAGCATCCAAAGAAGAAGTTTGGATAAAAGCCATGGAGGAAGAGATCGAGATGATAAAAAAAATGAAACTTGGGAGCTTGTTGATCGACCCGAAGACAAAGAGATCATTGGCATCAAGTGGGTTTACAAGACAAAGCTCAACACGGATGGATCAATCCAGAAGCATAAAGCAATGCTTGTGGCGAAAGGATACTTGCAACAACTAGGTATCGACTATACTGAAACTTTTGCCCCCGTCACTCGCCTCGATACTATTCGAGCACTCATAGCCCTAGCAACACAAAAAGAATGGAAGATCTATCAACTAGATGTGAAGTCGGCATTTTTAAATGGATATCTTCAAGAAGAAATATACATAGAACAACCACGAGGCTTTATCCTCAAAGGCCAAGAAGAAAAAGTTCTCAAACTCAAGAAAGCCCTATATGGATTAAAGCAAGCACCACGAGCGTGGTATAGTAGAATCGATGAGTACTTCATCAAGCAAGGATTCAAGAGGAGTATGAGTGAGCCAACACTCTACATCAAGACCCAAGGTAAGTCTGACACTCTCATTGTCTTTCTATAAGTAGATGATCTCATATATACAGGAAACAATGAGACAATGATCCAAGAATTCAAAGAAGAAATGATGAAGACATTTGAGATGACGGACTTGGGTTTGATGCATTACTTCTTTGGCATCGAGATCGACCACCGTTAGTTTTTGCGGAAGTGTGTATGTGTGCAAGTGTGTATGTGTGAAATATGGGTGGATATGAGTAGACTGCTACAGCAAGGGAATATGGAAAAACTTTTATTATGATAGTTGGTATTACAAAGGAAGGAACATTTCTAGTGTTTTGCTACATAGAACAAACATCCACTAACTCCTATTTATAGGCGTGAATCACCGCCTTTCTCTACCGACTTTGAGTACAAAAACTAACATAAAATTTCAGTTTGCTTCTTTGTCTCCTGCTTGTTGCGGCTAGTCAAATTCCAAGTTGGACTTTGTTTTCCTTTTCTTCTTTTTTCCAGATCTTCTCGATGCTTCTCCCTTATTCTCCATTTTTCTATACTCTGCGGCTCCCCACAACTTTTGTTGAATTTTGTTTACTTTTCTTTTGCTTGAAGTAAATTGTTGCTGCCGGCTTGTTCCTTCTCCATTAAGCATGAATAGTCTAGTGTGTTCTAGTACTTTCCAAAAATGGATCACATTTTAACAAGAAGCATGCGGAGTGGATAATTTAATGGATAATTTTCTAACCAATCACATTATGAAGGACAAGAAGAGTGTTCAATATCGTCCTGGTGCATCCTCAATTACCAAGGACAAAGGTTGTAAGAGAATGTCTCTTGATAGGTACAACATCGAACTGGTTAGAGGAAAGCACACCAGATAACTCGAAAAGTTTGCAATTGTTCCATAATAAGATATTGGGAAAGCAAGTACTTCCCTTTTAGAGCTCAGAAATGCAAATGCTATGTGCAATGGCAGAAATTATTTGTCCTGAGCTCTCTCGAGAAAAATCAAAAGGCGGTAAAGAAAGTACGTGCATTAGGAGTAGGAGGATAGATTTTCATGCTGCGAAAGAGGTCAAGAAAAGAGCAAGATAGTCCACGGCACAATGTGGGAGAAGAGTTCCATCATAAGATGGAACTCCCAGTGGTCGACACTTGTCTACTGCAGCAAGTTCCATCTTGTAATAGAATTTGTCTCTCATTTTAACTTCTGAAACATCTCCGATAAATTGCATTGCACCGTGGACGTATCCTGCTCTTTTCTTGACCTTTATTGAAGCATGAAGATCTATCCTAATGCACGCACTCTCTTTACCCGCTTTTGATTTTTTCTCGAGAGGGAAAACGTAGCCAGACACAATCCTTCATCAACACCAACGGTAAATGGTTAAGTGAGGAAGATCATGAATAATATTGGCAACAGAGGCACGTCAATGACCACAATGAGGAAGATCTTAGATAGTGTAAGGTCTCGTGATAGCATGCTATCCAGAAGCTTAATTTGGCATTAATGTCACCAATATCAGAGGGCGGAAGGCTTCATGGATTGAGTTCAAAACAAGAACAATTTTAGCTATATTACAAAGTTAGAATGTGAGAAAATTTCGAATTGTTATTGCTTTATCAAATAATTTATTACTTTAAACGGGTACACTTTCTTAGTGTTCTCCATTTGCTCAGCTTAGTTTTATAATGTTTTTTGTCTTGTGCGTTTGGATCTCCATATCTTAAAATGCCATGAGCTAAATAGATTTGCATTTTCCAATAAACAAGAAATAGTAGATCAAATATACACCATAGATAAACAAATGAATGGAAAAATTTGAATATAGAGCGGGATGATTTTGAGGTCCAGTGGTAATGGAGAGAAGTAAAGGATTCAACAATAACAAGTACCAAAGCAAAAGGTTGGGCAATAGCAAGATTGTAAAAAAGGAAAGTAAACCGAATGATTGTGTCTGCTTTTAATGTCTATTGCATTTTTTTATTTATATCTTCAATGTCGAATGATTGAACACCCAAAACCTTTCCAAAGACACAAATATTCATATGTACACGTTTATAATTTTTTCCTAACTGCAAATATTAATAACGATGTTTTTTATTTCAAGGGAAAGCTAAAGGCTCCTACAAAGTGAAAAATGGTCCCTTCTTATGATAATGCTCCAGACTCTAAGGGGTGCGCATGATAACCAAAATTTACATTAGGAAATGATTTTTATTCCGAGCACCAATTCTAGAATGAAACTTGTTTGATAATGCTTATCAAATTTTCTATTTCTGGAATAGGTTTCTATTCCGGAAATAGAAATGGAGGAGAAATCAATTTCTATTTTTCCCAACCCTAATTTTAAAATAAAATTTATTCAAATAAATAAAATGATATTTATTTTTATTTTTACGAATAAATTTAGAAAATCCTTAAAAATGAATAAATAAAAATAAAAATTATTATAAAAATATAATTTATTCATTTTTATTTTTTATTTTTATTATAAATATTATTTTTATTTTTAATAAATAAATTTAATCGAAATAAATTTATTTATTAAAAATAAATTTAATTAAATATCATTTTATTAAAAATAAAAATAAAAATATTCATTTTATTCATTTAAAAATAAAAATAAATTTATTAAAATAGATTAAAAATAAATAAATTATTTTTATTTATCATTTTATTTTTAGTTTATTAAAAATAATTTATTTATGATAAATAAAAATAAATTATTTTTATTAAAATAAAATTATTTTTATTTGTCTTGAGTATTTTGCCAAATAATTTTTTTTATTTTTTTATTCATTTTAAAATAAATTTATTCGTAAAATAAAATAAAATAGAATAAAAAAAATAAATTTATTTTTAAGGATATTTTTATTTTAAAATAAAATGATATTCTTATTTTATTTTTTATGATTTATTTATTTATTTTGTTAATAAATCATTTTTATTTTTATTTTTAATATTAAAGGTGGTCGTCCATTGCCGCCGCCGTCCGAAAGGAAGAAATTTTGTGTCGTTATCAAACGAATTTCTATTTTTAGAGTAGAAATTTTGCGTCGTTATCAAACAGTTATTTTTGCTTAGAAACTCTTCAGAAATAGAAATAGAAAAATCTATTTCTGTTCCGAAACTATTTCGAAGCAGAATGGTTGTCATGCGCGCCCTAAGAAATTACATATCAGGACAAACTTAACTATAGAATTATCACCATTGCCAAGATGCAGCTTACCATATCAAACAATCAACAAGTAAAATATTCAAGAGCAGTGAGGCAGATTCACCTTGTTAGATTTTGCACATACCATTTCAGTAAAATAGACCTTTATAACAATTAGGCAAAACATAAACCAAATATGAGGCCCTATGCCTAGAATAGCCCTTTGCTCAAAGTGCCCAGTCATCATGGTTTTTTCCTTGTCCTACTGACCTCACTAATTGTTTTAGTCAAATGCATACACTAGAGATTAAACCATCAACATAATAAAAAATCTCCACGAAAGCTTTTTTGAGCAGTAAACACATCGGCATTATAAAATTGTGGGAAAATAAAGTAACCCATTCAACGGGAAGATAGTAAAGTCTTTCAAAAAGAACTACACAACCTCTCTATCACTCACCCATCAAAATCCATAATCACTCATGCACATAATGTCTTTCTAAGAGAACTACCCTAACAAAGAAATCTATTCTTACCTAACACTCCTTGATGATACTTATTCTTCTAACTAACAAATAAATCTTTTTTTACCAGCACCCCTATTTGATACTTATTCCAAGTTGTTGATACCTAAATATTGACAACTTATTTAGTATTTCATTGCATAGAAAGTTAGGGATCGACCCCCTAGCAAAAATGTTAAGTTAAAATTGCATATAGATATTATGAGCATTTGGATTAATAGTTACATTTGCATTGGACCGGCGGTGGATGGACTTAATCGAAAGGTTCTGAGCTTAATTGTGGACTGAGCTCATACAAACGTCATTTTTTTTTTTTTTTGGGCCCATGGAATTCAGGCTGGAAATCAGCACTTTAAATGTTCCATATTGAAGAAACTTGGACAGCAATATTATACATATATCGTGAGAATTCGGCAATGAAAAATAGGAAAGGAAATATGAGCGGCATACGTTTGGCTCGGCACAGAGAGATCCACAACCTGAATCACATAAAATATTCACATGGAATCAGTCAACCAAGTAACAATTGATTGAGGAAAATAATATATGAGGAGGTCGGTTCCTCTGTAGTATAAATAGACCTTCGCATAGCCAAGAAGAGGGGAGGCCACACAACTGAAAACACACGGCCACAGAATTAAGAGAAGGAGAGGTCAGCCACAATATAAAAATTGTGAGTGAGAGCCAAGAGAGAGAGATAAAGGGGATTTCGAGGTCCTGAACGGCAGCACTTGGGAGGACTTCTCTGGGATCAACTTTCGGCACATTGGAGAGCACAAACTTGGTCTTCACAGAGCACTTGCCATAGACGCACGCAAAGAAGAAGACCATTCTCGGTGATCCTCGAGACGTCGATCTTTGCCTCAGTTCACGAGCAGCTTCCCTGGTGCCATCGTAACAGTGATCTTGCAGTCTCGCCACTGCAGCCGCGAGCCTACTTCCAACCGTCATCACCGGGGACCCTCCCTGGCGCATCTATTTGGTCGAGTCCCGCTCAGTCCATCTCGTAGTAAGTCCCTGTCGTAAACCACCGGGGACACGCTTGCTAGCTTCTCAGTCAAAGCCAGCAAGTCCGCCCATTTCTTTGCACTCTCTCAAGCACTCAAGAGACATTCTGCAAATCTTGAACATACAGGCGCACTTTACGAAAAAGACACAAGAAGGAACAAGTTCTTGGGACTCCTACGGTCGTCTGTCGCTAATCGTTCCATTGGAATTCTGTTCTCACAAGTCCTCAAAGCGGCTGCCGGCATGGTTGAGAACATCGAAAACTGCCAATCTACCATCGTTGAGCATATCGCCTGCCACCACCAGTCATCCGTGATCTCGAGCCAATTCCGTCAAAGTTCAAATTTGGATACGTGATCCGCAAAATTAGGTAAAATCTTATCTGAACATTATTAGATTATTTTATTTCCTAATTTTGCATTATCGATATCTAATTTGATTCCTTTAAGTGATGGACATATTACATTAGGATATAATTTCCTAATCTGCAACAGCTTTAATTCTATCTATAAGATTTTAAATAGATTTTTTTTTTGTTGGTGAAGAGTTTTAAATAGAATTATTGGTTGCGTAATAATCATAAAAATTGATATTTTGATCTTTAAAGCTTAATATCAATTTTTTGATTTTATTCGCAAAATTTTGAGTTGATTAGATATTTAATTATTTGAATTGATTGGATTATATCTTTGATAATCTTGAATGATTACGTGTCTCATTTCGCTTTGATTGCTTAAGTTATTTCGAAAACATAAATAAGATTTCAGAATATTACATAATAGATTAGGATTGGTTTCCTAGATAGAATTGTTAGCCAGAATGCATGTTTAGCTAATATATAAATTAAATAATATATTTGCAATGAAATGTTAGTTCAAATACCTTTTTAAGGTTAAAGATAGGATTTAAGATTAGTTTATTTTCTAATTTAAATTAGACAATATCTCACTTTAGGTAGATATTTATTTTTGTTAATTTTTAATTACGAATTGTGATAAAAAAAAAATTAAATAATTTGAACTTGCATGTCAGGTCATATTCATAGATAGTTGAATTAATTGCCCGTCATTGTAATTTGATACTTTTTGCATGGTTTTTTAGAAATTGCATGATAGGTCTGCCGAGAGAAACTGGAGGCAAATTAAGTTGATATCTGGCCGAGGAAGCTTTGTAGAGAAGCTTGAAAGTAGAACATTGCTTGCCCTGGAACTTTCGGGAGAACCGAAGGAGATACAGGGAAAGAGAAATAACGGAATAATATTCTGGTTTTGAGAAGGAGGAGATGGAGGGGGCCGCTGGCAGAATAATATTCTGTTTTTCGTGGGCCTGGAGAGAAAACCAAAGGAAAAGAGAATCAAGGGTGCTCGCTAGAATCCACAGAGAGAGAGAGAGAGAGAGAGAGAGAGCGGCAGTCGGAGGGAGCGCGGGGTGAACCGCCTCTTCTGCTTCCGCATCCAGTCTCGCCGGAGAAAGTCAGCGTGCCGTCGGAGTCCGGCGACCTCGCGTCGAGCTCGAGCTCCGGATCGTTCCTCGGCGTGTAGCGACGAGGAGTCAGTCGAGAGTGAGAAGGAGAGGAAGCGGAGGAGCTCGCACGCACGACAAAGGAAGGAGTCCACTTTCATCGAAGGCCAGTCCGTCGATCGCCGTCCCCCATAGCGCCGCGCTTGAACCAGGTAGGTGTCCCCTCGTCCGTACGTCAATCACGCGAACTCCGGCTCTGCTGGCCCCGTTAAGGTTGTTGTACATGTATACTCTCGTCTGCTTGCCGTGTATGCTAGTATGCCTGTTGAGAGACTCGGTCTGAGTTTGAGCTGCGGATGAGTCGGAGGTCTCCTGTTTCTTTAGTGCACACCGCATGTTTGATAAAATGCCTAAATGAGATTCTGAACTGCGTTTTCCGAGATTCGTTTCTGTGATACCATCTTTATATGAGTTTGACTCCTCTTCGTTGTATTTTTTCCGTTCTGATGGTAATGCCCGAACCAGTATATTGTTTTTGTCATACAAGATTTTAGAGCATGAAAGTTCTTCGCCAGAGCTAGTTCGGCGTCGATGACAACCTCCGGCCAGCCAGCGGCCGGCAGTAGCCTGGCGCAGGTTAGAGTAGCCGACCAGCAAGGGATAACCAGTGAAAACCGAATTTCGGCTGAGCGTTGCATTTATCCATGGGGCGTTGGTTGCAGACGTGGGAGGACTTCGGGGAAGAAGAAGGCGAGAGGTAGGGGAAGAAAAGAGAGAAAAAGAGAAAAGGCCAAAAATAGGGAAATAGAAAGTAAAATGGGCTTCGGCCTTTTAAGTTGTGGGCCGGTCGCCTTAAGAAGAAGAAAAGGGTTTTGGGCTGGTTGTTGTGGGTTAGGTTATCTTTGGAGTTTGGGCCAAAGAATTAAGAAAAATAGAAGTGTTCTTGGAATGGTTTGTTTAATTCCGAGTGGGCTAGGGTTAATAATTTTAGTCCAACCTGATCCGATAGGGTTCGGGTCCGTCGGTTTAGTTGGGTCGGGTCGGGTCTCTTGACCCTGTCCGATTGCTTATATGTTAATATAAAAAAATATTAATAATAAAAAATTAATTAAAAATTCAGAAAATGATTAAAAATTTTAAAAATATAGGGAATAATAAAAATATTTTAGAAAATTCGAAAATCAATAAAAAATCGGAGTTTTAAAAAAATAAAAATTCTGAAAAAGTCATTAAAAAATAATATAAAAATAGAAAACCCTTAGAAAGTAAATCCTAAAATTGGACAAGCCTCTAAGGCTTTACAATAGGCTTCCCCTTTTGATTGTCCTTTTCTATTTTAGAGATAATTTTAGGACACGTGTATGCTTTCTATTATGATTATAATTGATTGTGCTTTTCAATTTTGGAATGGTTAGGATGCTACTTAGAACTCTTGGATAGGCTGCTATGGTGTTAGCTAACATGTGATTAGGTTACGTACCGAAAGGGTGTTGGCCTTAGGGCTAATGTAATCAAATTCGCGAGTTCATAATCTCTGGTTGCGTAAATAGTAAAATATTCTCCCATATCTTACTGGCTTTCTAACCGATCCAAAAAGGCTAATGGTGACTCCTTAGTCAAAATTTTTATAGGCTTAAATTGATTAAAATTTTGAATGCCCGATGTCGCACGAGATATGAATTTGGGAGAGCTTCCATCTAAATCATGGGTAACGGGTCCATCATTTAAGTAATATTCGTAAACCTAAATTTCCCCCTCCCTAGTTGGAAGGGGTTATGTCACGACAATTTGAGTGAAATTTTGTGACAATTATAAATCATATTTAGGTTAAATATGTGTTTCTAATTAATATTTGTTGCAAATGATTACGTTGCATCAAGGTAACTATTCTCCTTATGCTTGCAATTTATATATTGCCCTACTTTATTGAGTGTTGAATAATGGTTGCACACCTGCCTAATCACCTTGCTTGTTAGAGGATATGTTAAAATCAATTCAAATTGCTTGCAAAAATATTTTTGGAAATAAAAGAGAAGGTATTTAAAGGGTGTTAGAGCAATCTAGCGTGATCAAGTTCCCAAACTCATTTAATCCCGGGTTCGTAGTAGTAAGGTATTTCTCCAAATGCTTTACTTGGATATCTAATCAACTTGTCATAAATCAATAGGTGGCAATTCCTAGATAAAATTTATTTGCATGCTAAGTCTAGACTTAGTAATCTATTAGTTAAACATCTAGGTGGATCCACCCCGCTTCAGGGAGGTTGCGACACAAGTGTTCGCTGCCTTCATTACGTTGCTCCACTGTTTGGTTCCTAAACCTCCACCATAAATATTGCCCGAAATGTTAAGCCATCTCCTCCGGGGTGCACCCCTGATTTTGGGCATCATGATGAAAAAGAAAATTCACACGATGATGATGCCCACTATGAACAAAAGAATAATGAAGTCATGCACCATGTTGACAAGTGATTCTTATCCATTTGGTCAATAATCTTCATGTCACTTTAGTCAATCATAATTAAATGAGTACCTAAGAGAGATCCGATAATCCCGCCAATATTGCACACCAACCTTTGTCTCCAACCCAATCAATGAGGAGAGTACATACCACCTTATCAATTTGTCTGCAAAATTTTATAACAATTTTGTTGGTGGCGTTGATACTGGCCTTCTCAAATATCCGAGGGTTGAATAGAAGAACAATGTCCATGCCACATGCCTGTTGGAAGTCATGGATACTGATAGCATAGATGATTAGAGAGCTTGGATTGGGTGAAGGAGCTCTTGCCACATATCCTTTATGCTAATGCTTTGCACATTGACAATGTTGCCATTGGACCCTCTTGGGATGGTGGTAGCCTTCCTGATTTTGTTAACTAAGAGTGCGCTTCATATCTTTCAAGCGTCTACCAACCACCAAGGGATTTCGCATGGCGCGATGAAAGAGATACAAATGTATAAAAAAGAATATTTCCCCATAAACGAAAAAGACAAAAATTTATAACATATAAAAAAATTGAAAAAGATACTACAAATTTTTTGTAAAAATACAAATTGATAAGTACCTCAGGTAAGGAGGTGAAGAAGCCACGGAAGGAGGCAAGGGAGATCTCAATCACATAAAGGAGGCAATCATTGGCGTGCAACCGACCTTATGTGAGCAATGAATCGGCCTAACGAGAAGAAGAAGTTGGGAGTGAACCCATCAGGAAGGACCCAAAAAAGAAGAAGAATTCCATCAAGACAATTGTCCGACAATGGCCAAATCTGTTGGCGATTCACCCTACCATCACCGATCCAACAAGCGACACCACATAGAGGATCACTGTTTGGACATCAATATGGTCATCGATTATGTTTTGGTCCTTTTTTGGATATGCTGCCATCTCGATCATTAATCCCGATTCTGCCAAAATTCAAGGAAAAATACATATACAATAAATCTTATTTGTAAGGATCGACCTTTAACCCTACTTGCCAACGATGTTGTTCGCTTTGTGCTGTAGGACTTACCCCTTCATGGTTTTGTTTCCTTAAGCTTCACCCATAAAAGGCCTCATTTAGGGTAGAGGCGCGACCGCACTGCTATCCCTCAACCTAACCCGATATTGTCCTCTTTAAGGTGCAACCGCACTGTCATCACTCGAAAGGTTATGTCCGTGGCACATCAGAAATTACTACCAAATGGCCTTGTTGGTAGTTAGACTGGTGATACTCCTTTTATAGCACATTACTTCATTGTTTCCAAACAATGTGAGATTCAGTTCATTCTTGTCCCTTTCGTCATCCTCGAGGCAAAGTCGCACTCTCATGCCTTACGGGATTGAGTCATTACATTATTTATCATCACAATCATTAAAAGAAAAATCAGTGCTCGATATTTCTTCCATTTTTCATTGATATGTCATTATAAAATAAAAAAGCTGAGAATATAAGTGCGATGAATTTGTCCGAGATTAACTTGCTTGGCCAAAAAAAAGTGAATTATGTTATTTGAAATTAATTAATCTTTTCTTTTTCTATTTTTAGTTATTTATTTATTTATTTCCAATCGGTATAAAGCTAAAAACATAAGGACAATGAGACTAACAACCCAGTAATATAGACCTGATGGAGGCGGCAATCACGCATCTTAATGTGAACTGCTTTGCTAGAATATGATTGAAGCTCTCAGTCAACCCCAATTGAATGTTGTTGACACTAGAATCACTTAATGACTGTGGATATCTGTAAAGTCAATTTAATAACTTATGTACATCAATAAGTGGTGTATCTAAAAATATAACGTTATATTTTGAAACGTTATATAAGTTGTTGAATTGACTTTGCAGATATCAATAGTCATACTAAGTGATTATGGTGTCAACAACAACGCTCAAATGGAGTTGACTGAGAACTCCAATCATCCTCTAATAAAGCCGCTTGTGGACAAGTTCACATTAAGATGCGTAATTGCCGTCTCCATCATGTATATATTACTAGGTTGTGTTTAGTCTCATTGTCCTTATTTTTTTTCTAGCTTTATACCAATGGCGAATGAAAAAAAAAAGAAAAAAAAAAGAAAAGGAAAAGATTACTTAATTTCCAAATAAATTCACTTTTTTTTTTTTTGCAAAGCAAGTTAATCTCGGATAAATCCACCGCACTTATTATTCTCATCATTTTTTATCATATAATCACTTATATTGTGAAAATAAATTCAATGAAAAATGGGAGGAAAATAGGGCATTGGTTTTTTTTTTTTTTCAATAACTGTGATAATAAATAACGTAACGATCGGGTCTTGCAAGAAATGGGAATGTGGCTCTGCCTCAAGGATGGCGAAGGAGGCAAAGAGACAATGTGGTAATGTGCTATATAAGGAGTAACACTAGTTTTAACTACTAATGAGGCACTTTAACAATAATTTCTGCTACACTAGGGATAAAACATTTCGAGGGATGACAATGCTGCTACGCCTAAAAAAAGACTATTAGGTCAAGCCAAGGGATTGTTATGTAGTTGCGCCTCTACCCCGAACAAGACTTTTTCTAGGCAAAGCCCAGAGGAACAAAGTCATGAGAGCTTGGGATAAGTGAGTCCTGCAAGCCCAAAATGAACAATATCATTGGCAAGTAAGACTAAAGGTCAGCCCATACAAATAAGATTTTTTTTTTTATGTGTGTTTTTCATTGAATTTTAGCAGAATTAGGATTAATGATTGAGATAGCAGCATAAGTAAAAAAAGATCACATGATAATCGATGACTATGTTGATGTCTAGACAATGATCTTCTATGCAGCATTGCTCGTTGGATTGGTGATGGTAGGGTGGACCATTGATAGATTCGGCTACTGTCGGACAATTGTTGTGTGGGATTCTTCTTCTTCTTCGGGCCAATCTTGATGGGGTTCGCTCCCAACTTCTTCGTCTTGTTGGGCTGATTCGCTGCTCACATAGGAGTCGACTACACCCTCATGATTGCCGGCGCCCGCCACCCCCTTCCCCCCCCACGTGATGGAGATCTCCCTGCCTCCTCCCATGGCTTCCTCACCTACTTACTTGAGGTACTCATCAATTTCTATTTTTAGAAAAATTAGGTGGCATCTTTTCCGTTATGGGAAAATCATTTTTTTTATACATTTGTATTTGTTTCATCATCATCGTAGTCCGCACCATGCGGAATCCTCTCGAGAGTTGGTCATGTAGAGATGCTTAGAAGATGCAAGGTGCATCTAGGATCTTCGACTCCAAGGAGGAGGCTGCCGCCATCCCAAGAGAGTCTAATGGCATCGTTGTCCATGTGCAAAGCATTAGCACAAGGGACATGTAGTAGGATCTCCTCCACCCAACCCTATCCATCTACCATATGATTATTAGTGCGATCGGTATCCATGTCTTCTGACAAACATGTGGCATGAACACTGTTATTCTATTCAACCCTCGGATATTTGAGAAGACCGGTGTCAGCGCCACCAACAAAAAAACTGTTATGGAATATCACAATCGAATTGGTAAAGGTGGTATTTATCTTTGTAGGTACTCTCTTCATTGACTAGGCTGTGCAACAACGATTGTTGTCATGCAGCATTGATGGGATTATCGATTCTCTCCTGGTTTTGGGTACTTGTCTAATTATGATTAACCAAAATGACATAGAGCCTATTGACCAAAGGAACAAGAATCACCTGTTAATGTGGTGTATGGCTTCATTGCTATTCTATGTAGCATGTTACTCAGTAGCTATGGGACCGGTCACTTCCATTTAAATTTCTAAATTATTCCTGCCACACCTATGTGCGCAAGGAAGCACAATTAGTTTTGTCAAGAGCCAATTGTCAGGTTTAGAGATATTATTCTTATTTGTATTGTTGTTCATGGCAACCACCCTCGGTGGGGTTACTTTTTTGTTTGCAATGGACGGCATCATCCTTTGATTTTTTTTTTTTAATCATGATGTCCGAAACTAAGGGTGCACCCTAAAGGAGATGGCCTAACATTTCAAGTAATATTTATGGTGGAGGTTCAGAAACCAAGAAATTGAATTTTCAAGAACAATGGGTGACACAATAAAGATAGCGAACACTTGTGTTGTGACCTCCTCGAAACGGGTTGGATCCAGGACTAACGGATTATTAAGTCTAAACTTAACTCAAATTCTCCAAAGTGCATATCAATTCGCAACTTAGGTTTAGGTTTTTATGATGCAAATGAATTTTATTTAGGAATCACTACTAATCAGTTGATGGTGAGTTGATTAGATACCCAAGTAAAGCATTAGAAGAAATACCTTATTTCTACGAATTAGGGATTAAATGAGTTCGGGGACTTGATTTCGCTAAATTACTCCAATGCTCTTTTGGTACCTTTTTAATATATATATATTTGCAGACAACTTGGACTGTTTTAAACATATTTTAATAAGTAAAGTGATCATGCGAGTGTACAACCATCATTGAACACTCAATAAAGCAAGGCGATAAATAAATTGCAAGCATGGGGGAAAATTTACGTTGATGCAATGTAAGCATCTATAACAAATATTACTTAGAAACATATATTTAACCTAAATATGATTTCTAAGTGTCACAAAATTCCACTCAAATCTCTTTATGGGTTTTCTTTTATATAAATGAAAGCCATATGTCATGCAATTGAACTAATTAGCCTTATTCTAATGATGGGCAATAATTAATGTGCAGCTACTCTACTTGACATGCAACTTAATTAAGTAGACCTATCATGCAATTTTTAAATGACGTGTAAGTATCAAATTGGTATACCTTTCGGATGGAAATATCAGCAACCTTGGAGACATTGTAATGGATAGCCTCGAGAGATATGGGGTTGGGCTAATAGACCCTAAGAGGATACACGATCTTCATTATGATCTCCATAGCAATTTGGCGAAATACGGTGCAGATGGAGTGAAGGTAGATGTTTAGAATATATTGGAAACCTTGGGACAAGGATATGGTGGACGAGTTGCTTTGACCAAGCAGTATGAAGAAGCGCTTGTGCAATCTATCGCAAGGAACTTCAAAGAAAACGATATCATTTGCTACATGAGCCATACAAAGTTCATATACAGGTTATGTAGTACCGACATGTTAATACGTTATTTCTAAAAATATAGAGAATTTTGACATGTTATATATTAAATATATTTTTATATATAAATGCACATAAATAAATAATAATGAAAAGAACCCATAATTAATTTACATAAAAACATTAATCCAATATTTGTTAATATTTTTCATTATTTTAATTTGACAAATTCAATTACATTCAATTACAATAATCAATAAAACTTGAAGGAAAAAAAGAAAAGCAATCTACATTCTACTGTTAGAATCTTGTGCCTCTACTGCCTATATAATCCATGCTGAAAATCCCACTACAAATAAGGAATTTAGCCTTTGTAGGCAAATGGACACATGTCATAAAATGTACGAATTCATTTTATGCTTAAGTGAAAATCAAAAGTTATTTCTCGGTAAAAGTTATGATCGTACCTAAATTCCATAAATTATGAGAAATTATATAAAATATATATGACATCCAAGTTATATATTATGAAAATTTCGGATATTGCCGAGCAACAAAAATCAAAATGCATCTATTTGAAATCACAAAAAAGAAAACGTAAGAAACTATTCAGACAAAGAAAATAAACTCCAAAAGCAAAAGAGGAATAAAAACCGAATTGTTCCCCCAAAAAAGGAGGAGGAGGAGGAGAAAAAACAACCCGCAACATTTTCCGAGGTTTATTCTCTCTCATCGATTCTTCTCACTTCATCTTCTTGACCTAAAAATAGGACAGCGCCACTCTCTCTCTCTCTTCCCATCTGCGACGGTAATGGCAGTCTCTCCGCACACCAAGCTGGGACTCCACCGACCCTCTCTCAGGTCATTCAAGCTCTCGCTTTTCCATACCTGGGACTCGCCTTGGCTAAATTTCTCAATCTTGTTTTTTCAGTCGATTTTTTTGAGTTGTGGAATTTTGGGTTGCAAAATTTGCAGCTGCACCACTAAGCTCTATTTGGGGCTAAAGCTTCAATCTTCGAGTCTGTCTCTCATTCTTATGCCATCCATTTGTTCATAAAAATAGGTGGCGAAGGGGGGCTGGGGAGCCTCGCCAGCCACAGGTGAGGGCCGTCATCACCTAAAGCGAGGGCGTGGCGTCACCCAAATCTAAGGGACCTCATCTGCCCTTGCTTGGCTGGCGATGGCCTCACCCTGATCGGCGGGGGTTTTTATATGTTTATCTCATGAGATCAAATGATGAAGCATTTATCATGTTTAAGAAATATAAGGTTGAAGTAGAAAATCAATTAGAAAAGAAAATCAAAGTTTTACGATTATATAGAGGTGGAGAATATTTCTTAAATGAATTCTCTTCATTTTGTGAAGAACATTGTATTATTCATCAAGTTTCAGCACCATGTACTCCACAATAAAATGGTTTGGCTGAAAGGAAAAACCGATCTCTTGGAGAAATGGTTAATTGTATGCTTTCAAATTCAAAGCTACCAATTAATCTTTAAGGAGAAGCATTACTTACTGCATATTATATTCATAACAGAATACATTCCAAGAAAAATGACATAACCCCTTATGAAATATGGAAACATAGAAAACCAAATTTGTCATATCTTAAAGTGTGGGGGTGTTTGGCATGCTACCGAGTACCAGATTCTAAGAGAACAAAGCTCAATCATAGAGTTATCAAAAGTGTTTTGCTGGATATGCCGAAAACAATAAAGCTTATAGGCTTCTTGATTTAGAACCCAATGTCATTGTAGAATCGAGAGACGTTGAATTCTTTGAGAATAATATTTTACGGGTTATAAATTATTGAAAATAATTCAAAATCTATGGAAACTCAAGTAGATTCTCAAGAGAAAGAAACGAATGATTCTAAAGACATGATTGAACCAAGGAGAAGTACTAGAGCTAGGAAACTAAAAGACTTAGGTCCTGATTTTATTACTCATGTTTTTCTTGTTGAAGGAGATGTAGATAATAACGTGATAAATAAATACCCTTTAGTATTAAATTTAGAAGATGATCCTAGAAGCTTTGATGATGCTATGTCTTCTAGAGATGATTCTTTTTGGACAGAAGCTATGAATGATGAATGGACTCAATTATGTCCAATAATACTTTGGAATTAGTAGATTTATCGAAATGATCAAAACATATTGGGTGCAAATGGATTTTTAGAAGAAAATATCATTTTGACGGTTCTATTCAAGCTTTTAAGGCTAGACTTGTAGCCAAGAGATATAGACAAAAAGAATGAATAGATTATTTTGATACGTATGCTCTGTTACACGTATAACTTCCATTCGAGTTCTTTTTGCTCTAGATTTCATTTATGATATTTGTGTTCATTAAACGAATGTCAAGATTGCTTTCTTGAATGGAGACTTAAATGAGGAGATTTACATGGAACAACCAGAGGGTTTCGTTCTTCTTGGAAATGAAAAAAAAAAAGTATGTAAATTGATTAAGTCTTTTTATGGGATTAAGCAAGCTCCTAAGCAGTGGCATGAAAAAATTAATTCGGTCATATTGTCAAATGGTTTCATCCACAGTAGTGCCAATAAGTGTATATACTCTAAATTCACCAAAGACTATGGTGTCTTAGTGTGCTTGTATGTTGATGATAAGCTTATCTTTGGAACAAATATGACTGGAATTATTGAGACTAAGAAGTATTTAACTTTCATGTTTAAAATGAAAGATTTGGGTGAAGTAGATACTATCTTGGATATTAAAATTAAGAAACATAGTAAGGGTTATTCTTTAAACCAATGTAGTTATGTTGAAAAATTATCAAATAAATTTCAACATCTTGGTTTCAAAGAAATAAGTACTCAATTTGATTCCAGTATTAAATTGAATTATAATACTAGTAGAGTGGTGTCACAACTAGAATATGCAAGTGATATAGGGTCTTTAATGTATGCAATTGATTATACTAGACCTGATATTGCTTATTCTGTATGTAAGTTAAGTAAGTATACTAGTAATCTAAGTACAGAACATTGGAGAGCTATTACTAGAATTTTTTGTTATCTTAAGAGAACTAAAAATTTAGGATTGTTCTATAATAATTATCCGGCTATATTAGAAGGATATACCGATGCTAGTTGGATTCTAGTGTGGGAGATGAGCATTCCACTTCTGGTTGGATTTTCACACTAGCTAGAGGTGCTGTATCTTGGGCGAGTAAAAAATAGACATGTATAACTCAATCAACAATGGAATATGAATTTATTGCTTTAGCAGCAATTGGGAAAGAGGCCGAATGGATTAGGAATTTGTTGTTGGATATCAAATTATGACCTAGTCCTATGCCTCATATTTCTACCTATTGTGATAGTTAGGCTACTTTGGCAAGAGCCTATAGTAGCACCTATAATGGTAAGTCTAGACATATTAGTCTAAGACATGAATATTAAAGATGGTACCATAACAATTGTCTACGTGAGGTCAAGTTATAATCTTGCCGATCCTCTGATGAAGGCTTTACCAAGACACATGGTAATAATAACCTCACAAGAAATGGGGCTGAAACCCTTTAATTGAAATCACCAATAATGGTAAGCCGATAATTTTTTAAAACATCACTAGTTACAAGATTTAATGGGTAAGAGCAAGTTATTGAATGTGATTATTTGATAATGACATAGCCCTGATATGAGAAGTTAGTATCGTCTGTTATGTTTTGTAGGTTGGATTGAATTCTTAATGAAGTATAGTACAAACTTGTAATGTGTTGATAGTAACAGAAACACATGGTAGATATTTCACCTATATGAGCTTAGAAGTGGTGCCACTTCTTACGAAAGTTAGGGTTGTTTTTTAGAGAGTTCATGAAACAAGATTAAGCACAATGCCATAATAGTGCGGAGTAATATAGAACTTCTTGCTAAAACAAGAGGTTGGTATATATGCGATATGTCTGATTCTATTATTTAAAAGTACAAGTTTAAAGCCGAGCTACTTGTCACTTTGATAAAATTTTGAGATACTTGCACTAAGTAGAGGTGACCTTTATGTATGTATATTAATCTTACTAAAATTTTGGCTGTACGGTTTTTAAAATATTTAATTTTGAAATTTTTGTTTTATAAACCAAGTGGGGGATTGTTAGAAGTTTGTTAGTAAAACAAACTAAGTGTGTGTTTTCTTGTCCCACATAGGAAAGTGGGAGGAAGTTGGCCAATTAATAAGTGTGGGGTTTCTTTAACATACATAAAGAAATGATTGGGTGTGGGTTAGACCCCACCATACCCGCGTGCAAGTGCGCGAATAATTGCGCGATTTTGGCACGATTATTAGGCGCACTTAGCACTTTGCACGCCCACGGTTTAATTAGCACTAACCTCTTCGTTATTTTTTTTTAAATTTCTTACGGTTATCTTTTTAACTTTAATCAATTCAAATGTTGTTTTTTGTTTATTGAGAATTTTCGGAAATTATTAAAAAAAATAAAATTCGAAATTTTATTTATTAAAATAATAATAATAATATATATATTTTTATTTCGAATTTTTGTTTGTCTCTCTTCAAGATAACCTTTGAAAAGATACTCGTTCAGTTTGCAACCTTTCTCAAAATATTGCATTTGTTCATTTTTTCAACTTCTTCCAAATGGACGTCTTTGTTCATTGGGGCAATTTTTCGAAAGGATACATTTATTCACTTTGCAATTTTTCACGAAGAGTTGCCTACGTTTTTAAGACTGATTTATATATTCATGTTAGTTTTCTAGAAGAGTGTGTGTGATCATTTTTATCTTTTCGAGCATTTTTTCTAAAAAACTATAGCAATTTTTTCAATTGTTTCCTAGAGAGACTTTTGAGAAATACTAAAATTGCTATATAGTATTCTCAATTTTGAGACTTTGTTATATCTTGGAGGATATTTGCTGGTGACCATTAGCAACTTTGTGGGGCAAATAAATCTTTAAAGAAAGTGATGACATGCCTCAAAGTCCGACTTGATTACTCTAAAGATCTAACTTCATTGTTTTACCCAATTCAAAGCCATATTTTACCAACAAAAGGTGCCATGTAGGAGAAGACTTGAGAGTAATCTTCCCGCGGCGGCATATTTCTACTAATAGTTGAATAGATAAAGTTAAACTCTGGTTATTCTGTTTAGTATTGAAGCGATAGCTAAACCTGTGAATATTTCATTAAAACCAATTACAAATCTCTCTTTCTTTATTACTTTTCTTTCACTCATTCTTTCACCATCCTTCTTTATTCAACCTTCGCCCCATGCCCATACATAATCGACCACAGCGAGTTCGCATGGAAATCAAATGACCAAAACAAAACGAATCTATGAAGGTTCATAACATTCATGCTGAGATAGCAGAAAATTAACAATTGCGATTAGAACAAAGCAAGTTCATACAATGACGCGTGTGCTCCAGCATTCTTATTTGTTTTCAAACCTCAATACATTCGCTCATAAAGAAGGCATGTTCAAGAGCACACGATCAGAAAAGAACGTGATCTACACTCCCAACGAGTGCACCAGCTACCATCAACAAGCAGTTGCGACTTGGCATGTTCCAATCATTCTTTTGAATAATAATTCATAAACGTGTGTACAAATGAATGCTTAAGATGACTCGACTCTCTTCACGATCTTAGCATCAAACCAGGATTGAATGAATGTAAGACTCAGCAAGTCCAGATATGTTTCCAACCAATATTAGTCTCTCTGAGCAAATTCACGTTTAAGAGAAAAGAATAGACATAGGTCCAAAGAACAATTTAAAATAAGATAGTGCATCTGAAATCCTAAAACTTATTATAAAAGTACAATCGAGTTATTAAACTTTCAAAAATTACAATTAAGTCACAAAACTTGTCACGAAATACAATTGGGTCTTAAAACTTTCAAACAGTATAATTACATCTTAAAATTTGTCAATTTGGCAAAATTAAGTTCTTCCGTTGAAATGCACGATTCTTTTTCCTGTTGAGTTCATAAACCCTTCAGCGACGATCAAAATGGCCTCACCACTACAATCGCAGTGGCCCTGATCGATCGACGACCCACTACTGCAACAGATACATCAACATACTCATACGATGCACTGGAAATGTCGGCAATGCTCACGCGATGCATTGGACAATGAATAATCTCAGCGAAACAAAGGTCAGTTAACACCCAAGTCAAAGTGTCCAACTTACTATTTCAAAATCACAGGTCAAGAATCGCTCACCGGATCAACATGTACTGGAAGCAGAGAGACCAATGCTGACCGGTGAAAACCGAGATTGGATCGAACTCACATTTGATGGTTTTTGATTCAGAAATAATGAGTTTGTGAACATGGTAATGCCACATAAACTAAAAACAAGTGATTCATGCTAGAATGCTCTCGATTGATCATAAACTTGTCATAAATATACCGGTTTGAAATTTTTTATAGTCAAAAACTTAATTTTGGAGATATCGCCTCCAAATCTGAGGAGACACCTTCCAATCGCATCATTTTTAACTTTGCCCCAAATTTCTCCAACATCATGTGTGCTAGATAGGACGTGGTATCCCCTTAACATTGTCGTTTTAAGGAGAAGGTGGGCTATGAACAGGCCACGACATATCTATTGGCCATGAATTATCCACACAAGTTGACGAATCGGATTTTAAATGGTCCTTACTACGATAATTCTAATGGAAGGTGTTTTTGGGTAAGTGGCACAAATGGAAAGATTTTGGTCAGGCGTCTGAAAATTTAGGAGTTGGTGTCACTAGCGTTAAAGTTTATAAGTTAGGGAGGGATTTGCCCTTGTTTTTCAAGCGCGCAATATAGCATCTTAGCCTATGTTAGGAATACAAATGTTGTCAGCTTTCTTTTTGGCATAATGAAAGAAGAGGGCTTAATGCCCCCACATCAAATTTCGAATGGCATCCTAACATTGAAATGTCCTATTTTATCTCTCAAAAGAAATATAGTCAATCCAAAAGGAGGTCGAAACGAAAGCTACGGTATCTTCTAATTCGACAATTTCCCAGTGGGCAAGCCAATTTGCTCACTTCCTTGCTTCACGGTACACATAACTTGGCTCAAACCACCAAGTTAGACCCCAAGTTGGCAAGTATCTTCGATCACATCATGTGTTAAGCCATATAACAACCTGCCCCAACTCATACCTTAATGACAATTTTCTTTTCATGAGGAGTATTTTGTTTCGTGTTTTCATTGTCATTCTACATATCAAACGCATCCTTACCCTATATGAGTGCGGGAAAATTACTGACAAAATCCTAGACATACTATATAAATGCCAATTCAGTCTCAATTTTTTTTTTTTTTTTTAATTCCACCAATTTAGTAATGTAGCCCTTTCGGCCAATTTTGGTAGCAAATCTCTGAGACCGGTCATTTTATATGGCCTGACCAACATTAAAGTGAACAAACATTTCATCTTTATAAAAGAAAAAGGAAAGATTCAAAAAAATTATAAATATCAGTATCAATCGTGACATGTAAGATGACCAATATCCACTTCGATGCTTTCCAGCTAAAATTGGCTAAAATGATTACATTATTTTGGTCGGAATGGCTACATTGGCTAAATTATCAAATGATTTTGGATTAGATTTATCAAATTAGAAAGTTCAAAATCAATAAGTTTAGTATCATCGTAATAATTATTACAAAATTGAAAAAGTTTAAAGGCTGAAACGCTACTGAAATATTTCGCCAACCTCGTTGATGAAGTGCGAGACCGGAATTATCCAATTACCACTTCCAAAAAAATAAAAAGAAAAATCCAGCCGTTGATTATTCCACAATCGAGTCGAGCCCGTTGCGTCCCTTTGAATCTCCGCCGACGACCACGCAAGTCCATCGTCACCTAGCGTTGTAGGTTCACCTCTCGATGCAATACAAAACAATAGCATTGAAGTTGGTCGCTTCTTTTTGTCTCCTTGTTGTCCCCCTTAAACTTTAATAAATACACCGACTTAATCAACCTATATTCATACTAAATTAAAATATATATATATGAAACGTTAAATCTAATTGAACGAGCCTCATTTGAAATTCACATGAGCCACATCACTTTCGATGCAATACAAAACAATAGCATTGAAGTTGGTCGCTTCTTTTTGTCTCCTTGTTGTCCCCTTAAACTTTCATATATACACCAACCAACTTAATCAACCTATATTCATACTAAATTAATATATATATATATATATATATGAAACATTAAATCTAATTGAACGAGCCTCATTTGAAATTTACATGAGTCACATCACTTTCGATGGTCCAGATTCGGACATTCTATGGTTGAGATGAAAGTTTTCGATGCGATGATAGTGATTTACCAAATTTTTAATGTTAAGCGATGCGATCAAATTTTTAATGTTAAGTTGTGCGACCAAATTTTTTTAACATAAAATACAGCCCATTTATTATTAAAAGGTCCAATTATGATTTATCATGACATTTACTACATCAATTTAGTGAGCCGGTTTTAGTATGCCCAAATATCGCTCTCCACCTAAAAGCTCCAGAGCGAATTGAAAAAGAATTCGCCTTTGTAAGAGCTTTGCCCACAAAGCTTTTCCCCACTTTGGGAGGGTCATTAGATATCAAAAGCTTTTCCAAAGATACTAACTAAAAGTGTTTCTATAGCCTATCGAGGAGGAATCGGACAGCCAACTCACAAAAAAATCAATTTGACCCATTAATGGAATGGACTTTGAGAAGAAACATTTATAGTTCGACGCATCACGACACTAAATCAGTCATTCGGGTCGAAGTATTGACTTCTCAAACATCAATTTGCACGTAACCGGGTGAAAAGATGGAATTGCGAATTGAAATTTTGGAGCAACAAAAGTGAATTCTCTTGCAGGAAAGCGATGCGATGCATTGTGATGCATGGCATTATGAGTCAACCCCAATCCAAAAGAAATGAATGCCTCGTTTGGTTGAGCTTTCCCGTGGGCTTGGGCCTCAAAACCCATGGGAAATTTTTTTTGGTGTTTGGTTAAGCATTTGGAGCTCCCCTTCTCCAAATGCTGAAAGCCCAAAGCAGGTGGAGACTTGCTTTGGGCATTTAGCATTTTCGGAATGCTAAATAGGGGTTTAATGATTTTTTTTCTTTCAATATTGCCCTCACTGATAATTGCATTTTCCTCTTTTGCCCTAAATAATTACTGTTCATCGTCTTGGACTTGAAGGGTTGCCAAATCTACTCAGGCAACCTCGGGTATCGGCCCCTCGCACCGCTATTGCCTGGGTCGCGGCCTCAAGCAATGCCGGTTGAGTCGTGCGACCCACGCACCGCCGTCGCTTGAGGCTGTGACCCAGGCGACGGCGGTGTGGGGGGCGACGCCGGCTAAGTCGCGCGGCCCAGGCGACGATGGTGCGTGGGTTGTGGCCTTAAGCGACGCCGGCTGAGTCGCGCGACCTAGGTGCCGGCAGTGCGTGGGTCGCGCGGCCTCGAGCCAGCACACAGGTCACGCGACTCAGCCTACGTCGCCTGAGGCCGTGACCCAAGCGACGGCGGTGCGGGGCCCCCCCACTAGCTCTGGCTGCCTCCGATCGTTCCCCTCTGCTTCAGCATCTCCTATTCCTTTTTCATTTTCATTTTTTCCTTTTTCTTTTCACCTCAAAGCTACTTTGCAAAATACACCAAAATAGAGAGTATCCAAACACTTTTGCCTTCATCAAATGCCCATTCCTCTAAAGATACTTGGTGGAAATACCTTTGAATTTCTCCAAAGTTGAACCAAATGGGCCCGAAGAAACCCCAAAACAACAAACCGCAAAATGCGGATTGCAACGTGGGACAGTGGGCCGTCATCGACTTGGCCCCCGTCCAAAGCTCTCGCCCACCAACCATGTCGCGTGAGATTTTCCTAAACTATATCATTTTATAATATAATTACTTTAAACTTTTTTTATGATATCAAAAACTCCAAATTTTACCCAGTTTCTAAATTTTTCTTATAACATAAATAAACCACAAACTCGTATCTATGTGACACATTTATATGTCATAAAAAAAAACCCCCCAAATTCATACTTATGTAACACATTTACTCTCCTCTATCAATGTTGTTTCGAATGGTTTTTTAGCTAAAACAACATCATTTCATGAGGGTGCCATATTAATACTGTTTGCTTTTTAGTATCCACGTAAGCAAAATTTTCAACAGTATTGATTGACGAAACCTTGATGAAGAGTAAGTATAAATCTGAGATTTTTTTTTTTGGTAACCCAAGGAACCCTCTAAGCCGATAGCCGAAAGCCGATGAGCAAACTGGGGAAAGAATGCGGGACCCACCACCGCAGCGACTCCAGGTAAGAATCCCTAACGGCGCCTCTGGGATTCGAACTTCTCCCCTTCGTGAGGGGGAGAGAGCTCATGCAAGCTGCGCCGCTGAGACCGGTGGTATAAATATGAGATTTTTGTATCATGAAAAAAAAGAGGGTAAATACATCATAATGGATATAGTTTGAAATTTTTGTGGTTTTTTCCGTCTTTCATTTTACTGTCTTTATAATGTTATCGGGACTCCATGTGATTCCCTTGAACGAAATGTTGTAGATACTAGAAATCTACAGAATCCGAATATCAAATAGAGCGAACAAAATAAGAAGCAAAGAAGCTAACGTGGGTCCAGCCGGTACGCCTCAAAAATCAAATTTACCGGTCCAACCCACATGACAAACAAAACACTAAGGTCCTCGTTATAGAGCCCATCACACGGCCTCACACAAACCTGACCCATCTCAGCTCAAACTTCATTATCAAAAATCTGCTCAAAATTTCCAAAATGGTAGCAAAAGCAAAAAAGAAGAAATTCGAAAAGGGGCCAAGTCCGAGAGAGAGGGAGATGGGTATTGGAGAGGGGAGGCAGAAAGAACTTCACAACACGTCGCGCTCGCTCCCGGGGCCCCTTCGATCGGTTTCTTTGCATCGCGTCGTCCCGAGATAAAGCCGCGCAGCAGTGACCCCATTATCCGAATCGCGGTTGTCTGGTCCATTCGGTTGGATCGTTGCGGGTTTGTAACTCGCGGCACGTGACCAGGACCAGTCGTCGACAATAAAAGACAGCGCAGGTGTGATTGGGACTATCATGCCTGGTTTTTTTTCTTGTCGCCTTCCAGAGTAGTAGGACGCCAAAAGCTTTTTTTGCGCAGGACGAGATTCTCTTCCTCGCCCAAAGGGCTCCAGTTTCACCAAAAAAAGATTCGCATTCCCACCACTTGAAGTCGATCGGAGTTGCTTGGCTCAATCTAAGATATATAATTGCATTAGAAAAATGACATAAGTAGATCGAACCACACGGTTCTTGCAACGATTTCTAAGAAGAATTCGTATAATAGATCCTTAGGGTTTCCTTTCGGCAAGATCACGAGGAAATTAAATAGCAAAAATGAGAGAATTTCTCTCTCTTCTTTTCGAAAAAAAAGGATAATGTGAATCGCATTTTCTGTTGCCCCGGCCGATAAAGAGCGAACATTTTTCAGTGCATTGACCGTTGACCTTAGTTTTGGATCGGCCATATTGCGTTATTCTTTTGCACGCAAAAGAAAAACAAGGCATATATAAAAGGAAAAAAAAAAAAAGTTAGAAAAGGGCATTGGTGTCGGCGCCTATTCGATGTTTCCGATGCATACTTTGTGGGCTCCTATCTTCTTCTCTAGTGCTTTTGACTGTAGTTTCCCACCCAGCTTAAAGTGTGCATGACAAAATTTTCGTTTCTCTATTTTTTTTTTGTTTTTCGCTCACCGGAATAGGTTTGGAACAAAAAATCCATTTGGTAACGTAATTTTATTTTTTTATTTATGGAACAAATTTCTATTCTAGAAATAGATTTATAGCAAAAATCTGAAGTTAAAATTTTTAACTTTTCTATTTCTGGAACAGAAATGAGAAATCAAAATTTTTCTCATCATTTACTCTCGTCACTGCCCATTGCCCACTTGCTGCCCGTGGAATGCCGGCCACCCACCGCCGACCGCTGGCCATCAGACATCGGCCACCGGTTGTCGGATGCCGGACGCCCACTGGTCATTGGTTGCTCATCGCCAATCATTGGATGCCAGAGGCTCATCACCAACCATCGGATGTTCGCTGGCGACCATCCGCTGCTCGCCACCCACCGTTGGACTTCGGCCACTGGCCACCCGCCGCTGGCCTCCTGTCGCCAGACTCTGGATGTCAGACATCAGACGTCGAACTCCAAACGTTGGATGCCGGTTGCCAGTCGTTGGATTCCGGTTTTAGACTTTGGACTTTGGCCACCCACCGCCGGTCACCAGACTTGGCGCCGGACGCCGAACTTCGGACTTCAACCACCCTCCGCCGGTCATCGGACTCTGAACATCACTCGTTGAATGTTGGACTCTGACCACTGGACGTCGGTCGTTGCAGCTCCTAGAAATAAAAATTTTATTCTGTTATCAAACGAATTCTTATTTTAGAAATAGAAATTTTGAATTGTTATCAAACACATTTCTTTACTCAGAAACTCGTTCATGGAATAGAAATTGATTTTTGTTTCGGAAATTTTGTCATGTGTGCCCTTAGTTTCTACTTTCTGCCTCGCATTGCTTGTAATTTCTTACCAAAAAAATAAGAAGAAGCAAATTACAATGATTTTTTAATATTTAAATTAAATTATACATACGTGACTATCTGAAAGTTTACAAAATAGGAGAAGCACGATCGATAAAAGAAAGTTTTTAGATGATATATCAAGCTCAGCATGTTGCACGAAAAAGGGGATTTAATCTCAAGATAATGACCAACCTTTAGCTATATTATAATAATACATTTTTTCTTTATAATCTCAAGACATGAAAGCAGACGCTCGACTGTCTACACACATGGAACACATTATATGTTTTGTATCAGTTAAGTCCGCACATTTAGTCTATACAAGTGGGCAATTGAAAGCACTTTGTGTATGATTGCTGCAATTTATACAATTCATCCCTGATATCCAAGTTGGAAACTCTCCCCACGCCTAACTAAATATTGCTAGGCCCGGAGGGTCACATTATAAGAATTTTAGTTATGTGTCCTTGAAAAATTATTGAGTAACCTTAAAGTCGGCAAGGGAATTTTATCCTCTTTCAATAGTCGCAAGTTCAAATCTATTGGGAGCACTTTAAAGGTAGAATCTTGAATGAATTGGGTTGATATGGGAAAACAGGCACTAGACTAGTTTGAGATTTACAAAGAGCTGAACTAGACACCACCACCCAACTGTGGGCAGCTGAGTTGGTACTAGAGTCTCTCCTTCATCACTGAGGTTAATAGTTCGAATCCTTGCGTTGCTAACATGTTGTAAATGGGCGGCCATGGTGTTAGGGTCCTGTGTTAGTCTCCCTCGAGTTATAGGCGTTGGTCCTAAGGTGCTATCGGGCACTGACGGGCCTTGTGACCTCGTAAGGGGGCTCAAGCGGATTTCTCGATTACCAAAAAAAAAAAAACTAGACACCACCCAACCCTTGTTGGAACAAAAGATTTGCACAAGCTGGAAATCCAAACTCCATTCGGAAAAAAAAAAAAAAAGAAGCCTTGCCCAATAAAATATTCGAACTCTCCCTCGGCACATGGATGATAAAGAAATAAGACACAAGGGCTAGAGAAGAGGGAGATTGGTCCTTGAGTTTGATTAACGTGACGCGAACGGAATCTCTTTATTTGTGCTGCTGAGAAAATAAAAATGAAATCTGCAAAATCTGTTCGAAAATAGAGAACGAAAAATCTAATAATCTTGTTCGGATTTTGATCATACGTTAGATTTCGGTAGACCAAGGGGATCCAAGTCGTTCGATCCAATTGAACTTATTTGGTGGTTTGAGTTGGGTTTCTTTAGCTTGCGATACATCCTTTGCCCTTAAAATTTGACGGGTCTCATATGGGACCCACATTAATTTGATGCTGCTCCATTTAGGCTAAATCTATATTAAAATAATAAGGAATGATAACTATTTTATTGAGCACGGTCATTTCAATCATTAAGTTATGTAGACTTCATCGTGAAATCGACGTAATTAATGGTTTAGACCGTGTGAATTCAAGTGATTTATTGATCGTGTTAAATACGCATAGACACGCGTAGAGTTACCTGGACCACCGTACACGAGAGTTTATCGCTTACAAGCTTAAACGAGAAGGCTGTGAAGGTGGAGAAAATATTGGGTGGGTTTTACACTTCACGTAGGCGAAATGTAAAACCATTCAGAAGTCGACACGTGGACTCCACGTGTAAATCGGGTCCCACAGTTCAGTGATTCAAAATTTGCGTCTTCCCCCTCCTCTGCTCTCTCCTGTAGCCCTGGCCCACCTCTCTGCACACACGCTCTAACGCTCTGTATCCTAGGAGTGTGCATGGTCTGGGTGGACGGTTCTCGGCCTAGAACCGGGAACCGCCCGCTAAGGACTGGTTTCAATTTTTTGGAACCGGGAATTACCCGTTAGTTGTATGGATCCATCCGAGAACTGGACTGCCGGTCCGGTCCAGTTTCCGGGTGGATCCATGGAACCGGTCTCACCAATAATAACATCGTTTTCCAAATCCCGCCATGAGTACTCTTTATATCGAGTAATATTTTTCTTTAAATTGAACCGGCTTAATTAAGGGTACCATTTTTCTTTATTTTATTGGAAAACACTACCAAAGAAGAGAAATAGGGTTTTTTTTTCCTGTTTTTGAATCATTTCAGTTGAAATCTAAAATATTCTTTAAGTTCAAGGTTTTGGATGATTGTTATATGTAAATCATCTTTTCATTTATCCCTAACATTGCTCAATCTCTTACAACATTAGCTTTACTGAATTCTTTTTGTAGAAACAATTCCACCAGTATTTCACATATTCTTGAACACAATGTTCTATATGAGTCCCGAAAGTATCATTTGAAGGAGCCATTTGTTGAGTTGCTGAAAGGCAGCGTACACACTTTACTAAATTCTTATAAAAACATGGAAACCAGAGAGGAGATGGAGCTATAAAATTTAGGTTTGCTAATTAGTAATTTCAAAATTTATTTTAATATTAAAAATTAATATATTATTATAATATAATTGGTCCGGTTCGGGTGGACAGATCCGCCCATGGAACCGGGAACTGGACCGGTACCCACTGGTTCCCATAAATTGGAACCGAGAATTGGACTGGTTCCCTCAAGAACCATCGGTTCCAGGTGGTTCCGGTCCGATTCCGAGCGGTTCGGGCGGGTCCCGGTTCTTTTGCACATCCCTACCATATCATTTGCTCTCCTCTGCGGACTGTCTCCCTCCTCTCTCTTCTCTCTCTCTCTCCTCGTTCTCCGTTACATTGTGGTGAGAACAAAATCGCAGAGGGTTCAAAGAAAAAAATAAAGGTTTAGTCCCTCCGCCTTTGCCTCTGCTGGTTGCTTCCATCGCCCCCCACCTTGACGCCGACGCTCCTCCACCTTTCTCTTGTGACGTTAACTCTCTCTCTCTCTCTCTCTCTCTCTCTCTCTCTCTCTCTCTCTCTCTCTCCCCACTTCGCGAAGTCGTGCTCTCTTCCAGCGAAGCGTGACGCTGACGCCCCTCCACCTCCGCCTCCACCGGTTGCCTCCGTCGCCCTCGACTCCAACGCCGACTTCTCAGTCTCCGCCTCCGCCTCCACCGGTTGCCTCCATCGCCCCCGACTCCAACGCCGACTTCTCAGCCTCCGGCTCCGCCTCCACCTCCGCCCTCGAACCCGACGCCGACGCCGACGCCCCGCCTCCCTCTCACGACCTCCAGTCCGCTCTCTCTCTCTCTCTCTCTTTCCTCCTCAAAGTCGTGCCTCTCTTCCAGTGAACCGCGACGCCGATGCCCCTCCACCGGTTGCCTCCGTCACCCCCGACTCCGACGCCTCCACCTCCACCTCCGCCTCTGCCTTCTCCCTTAACGCTTCTACCTCCGCCTTCACCCCCAATGCCAATGCCGTCGCCAACGCCCTTTCGCCTCCCTCTCGTGACCTCCGCTCCGCTCTCTCCCTCTTTCCTTTGTGGAGCACCCTTGCTGGCCAACCCCGACGCCGACGAACCCCTGCTCGTGTTTTGGCCTCCCTCTTCGCGAGCGAAGGTCGCTCTGCTCTACTCTCTCTCTCTCTCTTTCCTCCGGCGAAGCGCCCCCTGCTCCTGAACGTGGATGCCGTCGACGACGTCGCCATCGCCTTCCCAAGCCCCACCGATAGGCACCCCATTGGCGACTCCCGTACGTTCAATGGTTCGTTTTTTTTTTTTTTTTGATTCTACTTAGTAAAATTCGATGCCATGTTAATGTTTAAGTTTATAGATACATCTGCATTAGGTATTGCTTTATCTTACTTGTTGTTGACTTGCTGTGTTATTTAGATAGTTAGTGAAGATAGGAAGAAGAATGGTGCTTCTTTCATAATCTTGTGCAGTCATCACTTAAGCAACTATAGGCTATGGCACTAAAAATAATAACAGAGTTATTGCAAAAATAAACCAACCTTGATTGGGTACTTTATAAAATGGATTTTATAGATGCTTCATGGCAGTTGAAATGAAAAAAGCAAATAAATTTCTTGATTTTGTGTATGTTCCTTCTAAGAGATTAGAGGCTTCTGAGATTAAATTGTTTGCTCCTTGTCACGATCTAGAGTTCCAAAAGCTGGTATTGGGATTGCTTGCATATAGTCCTCCTAAGAGATTAGAGGCTTTTGAGCCTAATTTGGTCAGTCCTTGTTTGAAGCAAGATATTGAGATGCTGGTATTAGGATTGCTCAAGTGTACCTGATTATGTCCCAGTCATGCCACACTCTCCACATATGCTCCTAAGTCTTGCTTTCATCACTGCTGCTACTTTATTCTCCCATACAAAATGCAAGCAATTCATTAATTGATTGTGTAATTGGACTTGCAGGATTGTTGGAATGGTGATTCATGTTCTCTCTCATAATATGGGCACGTCATTTTCATCAGCTAGTAAGCCAAGTCCATGCATCGCAGAAAATGGTGATGCCGACCCAACATTACTTATTCAGTTATTTCCTTTTGCTGATGATGGGGAAATTCTCATCTTGGACGACACCAACTTTCATTTTACCTCCAACATTACCCGCAATTATGATCCTTTAAGAATGGCCACCACCACATCTCTTCTTGAATCCTCCATATTCGACCCGTCATTGACTGATGTCAAGATTATGTGGGGACTCCATCACCCATACCAGACCATCATAGGGAAATCTACGGAGAGCCAAGTTCTGTGGAAGTCAGTAAAATGCGTCTTGTGGTTCCCTGATTTTGAAATTTATGGATATGGAAAAAAATTGGAGGGACAGAGAAGTTTTGTGAAGAACTTCTTCGAGTATTTGGCGATTCGGTTACTTGCCAACACTTTATATGAAGTGCCGGTTATTCTTACCATGAATAACCTTAGGTTTTCACAACTGCGGGTAATTACTGCTACTGGAACATGGTATCATGTTTTCTCATTGCTCTGTTTGCTTGATCATAGGGTCTTGTAAAGAATCTGTGATCGTGAGGCAATTGCATGTGCACGGCAGAGAGCATACCAGTTCCATGCATGGCCAGTAATCTAGATTTTCATTTTTGTTCTGGAGTTTTTCTTTCCTAATCGGTAGTTACACTGATGAATTTTTCAGCTCAGTTTTGAGTAGCGGCTTTAAAAGTTCATAATAGTGCGTTCAAACCGTCTTTTGTATTTATCCGTCCTAAGCCCCTGATGTTGTTTTGACGCCTTTGTGATTATTGTTCCAGGTGGAGAAGCTGGGAAGGAGTAGCTTCTTTCTCAGTGGGTCATTTCCTTTCGATGAGCAGTGCTTTGGGAAATTGTCAGATTGTATACCCTCCAAGAATCCGATGGTGGTATCCAAAGTCCATCTCGTATGCTTTTCGCATGTGCCCTCCTGCCGATGTCATATCGGATGATTTCCAAGCAGGAAAGGATCAAGGTTTCTCAAGAGCAGCTGCAACCCACGAGGTGTAACTAATACTTGGGTCATTTCTTGAGAAAGGAGACAATTAGTTGTCCTCCATGGTGCTTTGAGCTCCCCCGCGGTGACAGAGAGAAGACAATCTAGATATCTGGATTGCCAAGTTTGAAGAGCAGCAACGTGACATTATATAACAATGCTTGGTTGGCTTTTATATTTAAATAAATTCGGTTGTTTGATTTAGACTGTTTGCTTCCTCTTGCTTCATTAAACTTTCGGGAGAAAGATTGATTAGTCCATTTCATCTAAACAATTCCATAGGCAACAATACAACCGCATTCAATTTTAAATATGTTTTTTTTGTTTTCTTTTTCCAATTTTTTTTGTGCGACGTGCTGTGTTTTTCTCGAGAAATGCAGGTCGAGCTTTAAATTATGTGATGCTCAAAAGCTTTAGAACTTGAACTTTACTTTCTTCTATTCATGTTGAGGCTTGTATGAATGCAAGCTGAAAATCATTAGCGACTTTTGGGGAGGTGCGTTTATGGAAATTCAATTGATGTGTAACACGGCTCAAATGGGTTGATGTTGCCTACTTCTCAATCTAACCCTTTAACTAATGCCTCGTGGAGCTGATTCTTCCTAACTAATCTAGCTGAATTACGTTAGATTGGTTCTAGTAACTTCAAAAGGTTAGAAACTTGTTTCAGAATGTTGATCATATGTAAAGAAATTTGTTAACATATTCACATTATGTATGTCAATGACAGGTAGTTGTGCCTTGAATTGGCAATAAAGGCTTTAGCTTGGGGAAGGTTTACCTGTAATCGATTGCAAAACAATTGACTCCGCCCTTTCCAGATCGACAAGTAGACCTTTGCTAAGCGGGTCCATACTGCCGGAGTTGCTAAAATGGAAAAAGAAAACCTGTTACCAGGTTTTGTCAACGACGATGAATGAATAAGGGAACTCCAAACTTGCCGAATATAGCATCTTCGTTAATCATATTGAGCTAATCGGAGCACCGAGAAGTCTTCAAAAGTCTTGCTCAAAGTTATGAAGTAAGAACAACTATTCACTTGAGGTTGATCTTTCATGATGGAAACTGGAAGTACTGTGTGCATGATGGTGTCAAGCTGCTGAGGTTGTAAAGTAGAAATCAGATTTCACATTGTAGAAGCTTCCGCGAAACTTGAGAATCTCGAGAACATGTCTTCCAGAAGAACATGACGGTTTCCTTGTTCAACCTAAAATGGACAATGAGGTACACAAATTAGGCCAAATCGAAAATCAGAGGACTTAGACAACTACTAATGCCATTCTGAAATAAATACTTTTAAGTACTCTTACACGTAACAAATTGTTGAAGAATAGTAATCGAGTTTCTTTTGAAATCTTTCACGAGGATAAGTAAATCAAAAGAATGCCTCTTATCAGGATATGGGGAGAAACAAGAACCATACCAGTGTCCCACGGTCGAGAACAAGGATGTTGTCCATATCAAGCACTGTTGAAATACGGTGGGCAATGGGGATCACAGTCATGCCTCGGCATTCATTAGATATTGTGTTCTATAGTATTGAAGCTGTTCGGGCATCTACGCTTGCTGTACACTCATCCAAACAGAGCACCTGAAAAGTTTGAGTTTCAGCATACTCGGACTGACCGAAAGAGAAATAGAAAAGGGGACAAAGAAAAACTGTCCAGTGTTGAGAACCTTCGAAGACTTCAGAAGTGCGTGTGCAAGACAAAGAAGTTGCCTTTGCCCGATAGAAAATGTTACCCCAGATTCCTTCACATGAATATCGAGCCCACCTGCTACTTCCACTTCCTCTTTCATATGGCACTTCTCCAGCGCATGCCATATTTTTTGGTCATCAGTGACCCAATATGGATCCATATTATCCCTATAAACATCACAAAAAAGGAGCCAGCACTAGATATCAAAGTGAAGGGCCTCAATGTGAGTAATTGAGTATTAAGGAAACAGGAATAGAGCTCTTGATTTCAGCAAATAGAATAGAAAGAAGGATTGGTAACATATCAAAACACATTTTTAAGCTCCACCTCAAAAGATCCTTCGAATAAGAATGGACTCTGAGGTACAATGGCAAAGCGGGACCGAAGATCTCTAGCAGGA
Organism: Eucalyptus sp. ANBG9806169; assembly: GCA_014182395.1. Taxonomy (NCBI): domain Eukaryota; kingdom Viridiplantae; phylum Streptophyta; class Magnoliopsida; order Myrtales; family Myrtaceae; genus Eucalyptus; species Eucalyptus sp. ANBG9806169. Next base: position 20,949,772 of record CM024578.1, on the reverse strand, counting down.
ATGTGGTCTACATCAATCCAATCCACCAAAATATGGCCACCACAGAGGCCATTGAGGCGGAAGAGGGCATGCAAGATGCTGGATTTTCCAGCACCGGTTCTTCCAACAATTCCAACCTGAATGAATGTACAGCAGATTAAGCACATCTTACAAGACACTGTCGTCCATCACATACATTGACCGGATTATAGTATTCTTTAGGCTTAACAAGATAACAAAAAAAGTATGAGTCCAACCTGCATCCCCCCAGGAATGGTAAAGGTGACGTCATTCAATGCAGCTGGCAGGGAAGGCATGTATCTCATGGTGACATGCTGAAACTCTATCAATCCTTGAGAAGGCCAATCTAAATTTGGTGGTGGTTGTCCACCAAGTTGCTCTTGAGGGACGTCCATATACTACATAAATTAATAGAAAGTAAGCATGGTATGTAAAGAAATAAACAAAAATGTCGTGCACTCAGATTCATACTTGAAGAGTTCTCTCAAAAGAAACCATCCCTTTTTCCGTTTCTGTGAAGCTTGTCAAAAAACTACCAAGCAGAGACACCAATGGGGCTGCATAAGAGAGGGCCAACCCCATTTGTGAAAGAACGTCACTTGCTATTATTACTACATACTCTTTTGAGCTTTAATTGTATCGCTGGTCTCAAGTTGGAGAAGAAAAGAGAAAGATAGTCACTAAGGTCACAGGAGGCAAAAAATAAATTGGAAGAAAGGAACAAAACATGTACCAGCCCCGGAGTACCAAAGTTGATAGGCAAGAGGCCACGAGATCCAACAACAGACATGACTGCTACGAATGAGATTATAAATGCTGCCAACAACTGATAGAGGAACATTAGTCTATAAATGTAGACAGATGCAAGAATCCCTTTATTTATTGTCAAAGTTCCATAGAGAGTTGGAAATTACTGATGCATCATACTTTCACAAATTTGACATTTCTTGAAGTTGAAGCATGAAGAAAGTAAGTCCCATTGACATAAAATGTGTACTGACTCTGGATATACCTGTAGGCCCAGGGAAAGCCATAAGCTCGCTGTAAACTCCGAGAGTGAAGTCCGCTGATATAGCCCTATTTGCTCAGTGAATCTGGTGAAAAAGAAATTCTGTCCAACAACCAGAATGACGCTGATATAGGTCAAAGACTATAAATAGCACAAGCAAGATAACCACACAAATAAATAGTTAAGGACATTTTCTCATGGACGATGAAGTCCTAGTTACATTTTAAGCAGCTGATTTCAGAGAGATTCAATGATTTTCCTTACCATAGTAAGACTTGGTTCTTTGTATACACATTAGGTTGATACTGAGCTACTCAATCAAGGATAACTGTCTCTTCTACAATGCTCAAACAGCTCAACTAGTTTCTTAATTACCTGAATTTACCATCAATTCATCAAAGTTTTACCACAGAAGAACAGTCAAGTCACGGTCTGCAACTGGTAATATCCTTTAAGCAGCAATACTGTAATAAATCATGCGTGTCTTCTGAAGTTAGAGATACTCTGCTATAAAAAGGATCTGATGAGAACATCCAATGTCTACCTGAGACTTGAATGCACGTATAGTTGATGATCCATCAAGAGTCTCAGAGAAAGATGCATAGATAGGAGAACGAGCAACGCTGTCCAGCCTTCTTAACTCCCTGGAAGTTGATCTGTAAAAGAGCTGTGGAACTTCCAAGTTAAAAGAGAGCTCCAAAGTCATATGTCAGGGAAATTCTTTTTGTTTGTTTTCACTGATAAAGTAATACCTGCTGCAGATGTATCTATAAACTTAAACATTAACATCGCACCGGATTCTACTAAGTGGAATCCAAAAAAAAAAAAAAAAAAAAAAAAAAAAGAACCTTCGGATTGTACGGGAGTCGCCAATGGGGTGCCTATTGGTGGGGCTTGGGAAGGCAATGGCGGGGGGTGACGGCATTGGTAGCGTCCGCGTTCAGGAGCAGGGGGCGCTTTGCGGAGGAAAGAGAGAGAGCAAGCAGAGCGACCTTCGTTCATGGAGAGGGAGGCCAAAATGCGAGCAAGGGTTTGTCGACGTTGGGGTTGGCTAGTAAGGGCGCTCTGCAGAGGAAAGAGGGAGAGAGCGGAGCGGAGGTCGCGAGAGGGAGGCGAAAGGGCATCGGCGACGGTGTCAGGAGTGGAGGTAGGGGCGGAGGCGTCGGCGTCGGTGTCGGAGTCGGGGGCGACAGAGGCAACTTGTGGAGGCGGAGGGGCATCGGCATCGTGCAGAGGAGCGTCGGCAGCGTCGGTGTCAGGGTGGGGGGAGATGGAAGCAACCAGTGGAGGAGAGAGAGCATATGGAAGCATATCTGCGATTTTTGTTCTCCCCGCAACGGAACGGGGAACTAGGGAGAGAGAGAGAGAGAGAGAGAGAGGAGAGAGAGGAGGGAGACGCTCTGCAGAGGAGAGCAGAGGAGAGAGAGCGTCAGAGTGTGCATAGAGGTGGGCCAGATCTACAGGAGAGAGAGTAGAGGAGGGGGAAGACACAAATTTGGGGAAGACGCAAATTTTGAATCGCTAACCCCATTTACACGTGGCTCCATGTGTCGACTTCTGAAGAGTGTAAAACCTACCAAATATTTTCTCCTCACGTCTGCCACCGACCAAAAAAAAAAAAAAAAAAAAAAAACTCAGATTTGCCGATTTCTTACCGTTTTTCCCTTTTTTTTTTTTTGGGTGCAATGAATAAATCTTATGTGATCCGAGGATAAGAAATCTTTTAAAATTTTTATGTTCATTTTCTAGTAAATTGTAGTTACTTAACATTCTAGACCCCCCTCTATGAGGTGTTACGAAGTGATGTCGGAGTAAGCGCACTTGATTGTTTTCAGCCATCTCAATAATTTGACAAGAACAACAAACAGTGAGTGATCTAATCGCCTTAAGATTGTTGGAATATAATCCAAAGAAAACAAACTATTCATTGTAATTAGAATATCAATGTAATGGAGGTGAGGTACATATATTCGACGATTAGTTCCTGCCAATGGTGCTCCGCAGATCCACGAACTATGCCTCCCAAGATACAACATCTCAAACCTGTTTAGATTAGCACTATGCAAATATGACTTAGTCGAATCGTTCAATTGAACTAGTATACCCAGAAAAATCAGAAGAGTGGAATAGTATATCAAATCTCTTTTGAAATTGAGTCGAAAAAACACTGTAATGAAGCTTTATGCTCCTATCTATTTATAGAGCTTTTTAATTCATGTACAGAAGAGATACATAAACTAAATAGACACATGTATCAACGAAATTCATGAATCAAGAGATACGTGAATCCAAAAGATTCATGAATTCAGAGACACGTAAATTCAAGAGATTTGTGAACTCAATAAATACACAAACTAAAAGATACATGAATCTAGGAAATTCATGAATTCAATAGATACGTAAATAGAAAAGTTTAGGAAATTCATGAATTCAAGAGATACGTGAACATAAAATATGTATCTTAATTTATTGATTTTCGTTGATGCATTAATCATAATTATAACAGTCCTTCTGTCCTTGCGACGATCAGGACTTGCGCTATAGCTCTTACTTCAGTGACGGTAACTCCTTTCCCTGTCTCTACACCTGTCGCAATCATATCGTCCCCTGCTTCTACTGTAACTTCTCCCGTAATCATGGTCTCTATATTCATCTCTGTACCTGAAAATCCATTTTACCATCAGCTGCAGTAGGGAATGAGAGTAAAATTACTTGCAACTCCGCAAGACGCAAGTACTCATTAAGATGGTTAAGGGTTAACCGCTACTTGCTGTCACATCAATGGATATATATATATTTCATTTCACTACGCACAAAAGAACAAGGTGCAACAAGCTTGAATGTCACATAATATCTGAACTGTCGTCTCAAAGCTTAAATGACAAAAAAAGGGAATCTAGAAACCAACAACTCAATGGCATAATGGGAACTGGCCTAGCAACACCACATCGACAACTTACTTACTTGTTAAAAGGATGTCACAGGAGTTTACAATTTCATGTATGAACATCTTAGTTAAGGGTGGAACAGTCACAATCCTGCTAGGATGCATCATCAAGTGCTGATGGAGTAAGTCCAAGTTCATAAGCTCTTCATCCAGCACAAATTTATAAAAATAGATTTTGGAATAGTGCAAAACAAGTCCTCAACGTTTAACCCATTGCCCAGCTGATTGATTGAGTTCCGAATCTTTTGGCAAATGTTCAATCAATCCTAATCTTGCATCTCACACCATCTTTTCATGGGAAAATAGAATCCACTCAATTTTATATTAACTTAACTATGATATTTTACTATAACACTGGACTTTGAAATTACGAGATTCAGAACCTCAATTTCATTTAAATTGAGGAAACATTGGACTTCAACTCAAAACCCTAAATTTGGCCCTTTAATCAACAATTTGTTTTATTAGTCAATTGATTCTCCTGATCAATTCTGTCACTCAATGATTGATTAGACTGATGTGTTGTATCCCTTAGTTATGGTTCAAATTATCCAGTTACTCTTTCGCCAAAGTAATACACTTCCATCATTTTTCTGGAAATTGCACTTCCAAACTTAGTTGCTTAGATCTAAGGAAAAGGTAGGAAATTCCTATCCACTAACTGAAGACTAGTGAGTCAAATTTACAATGTGCATGAGTGACTGTGGTTTTAGCATTCAAATTCAGCTGCAGAATTTCAACTTTTGGGATGCAACTCTATCTCTTGACATTGGATTAGCGTGAAAAAATTTAATATATAACACCCCAATTCATTAAAAGTAATTGCCTCTAATGTCATTTAAATGTTAATATATTATGATTTTTATCTTTAAAAAGAGCCACAAGATGCGTAAACAAGCTTCTCACATCATTGTTAACAGCTTTAACTCCTCTGTAGAATCGGTTCTCTCCATCAACTTGATCGATTGCTTTGATTACTTGCGAACAACCAACTAGGGATGGTAAGGATTACTCACAAAGTTTGCACTTTGATTTTAATAAGGCCAGGAGGGAACCTATAAAAATAGATTGTGGACTGCGCTCGATGACTGCTTGCTGGTCATTCCTCATGGAGTGGGATTTGAGTGAATCTCAAGGTCATTTGATGATCATTCTGATTGCTCTAGATGGCATGTTAATATTTGGTTAATTTTTTTTGTCGTTTCCGTTGCTTAGGCGCTATTTTCATGTGAAACTCAGGGTTGTTACTTCTGCATGGGTACTGAACGTTGTGCGTTCTGTTCTTTTGGGCGTGAATTTTAATTGAGTCGAGCCCCGTGCAGGTGTTGCTTTGATTGCTCATGTTGGCATGCTTTTATGTTGATTGTTTAGATGAGTTGTGGGTTCTGCACTCTTAACGTTGCTGATTAAAGGTACCTGGGCTTGTTATGCGAAACTTTTGGTCCCATTTGAGTATAATTTAGATTTCTACGAAGGCACGTAAGCATTTGGCATGGTTGAACATCATTCGTATGAGCGGAATGGGCTTATTTGCATACAGAATGTTGATATGAGCTGTGGATTGGGTGTATTGTTGTGATTGGTGGCTTAATTTCGTAGTTCTTGAGCCCACATAGGCATAGGATTCATGTCATAGCATTCTAGTTTAGTTTAGATTTAGGTAGAGTAGTCTCTTAGGAAAAATTGGATTTGATTTGAACATGGCTCGTGGGCGTTACTACTGTCCTAGGGTTTGATAACAAGACCGTGCGTTTGTCTAACACTTCATTGAATTTACTTCCATATACTTTATTCTATTGTATTGGTTGTGATTATGTACTTCTTTCTAATTGCACACTCACCCATGGATATCTTTTAGCGGCATAGGGTAAGGATTGTGTGGATCAAGTCCCCAATTTTAGAACTCTGGTTGCGTAAAAGTAAGATACCTTCCATGCTCACTTGACTCTTAGCCTGCCTCAATAGTCTAGTGGCGACCTATGTAGCATCGACATGGACACGCGACACGACACGACACGACATGACACGAACGACATGCCGACATGTTATTTCTCAAAAAATAAAGAATTCCGACACGTTTTGACACGTTATATATTATATTTTTATAAATAAATGAAACAATATATAATAAAAAGAGCATAGAATTAATTTATACTAAAAATATTAATTCAACATTTGTTAATATCATTCATTGTTTTAATTTGACAGAGATTGAATAAGAAATTCAAAAATTGCAAACACAAAAGAGTAAATTTGAAGGAACATATCACGTTTTCTTACACTTGTCGGAAATTAGTGAGATTTCTTATAGTCCCAAACTGAGTTCGGAGTTCATGATATAGACTGGCTTGGAGCTCCTCTACAAAACAATATTCGAAGTACGACCAAAAGAAAAGAAAATAACTAAATTCGCCATGGAAAATGTAGGAGATAACTCACAAGCTAATGACATAGACCAAAAGAGATAACTCACAAGCGAGGCCTGCAAGAGGTGGAAAGAAGCAAAAAAAAAAAAAAAAAAAAATCACAACTTTAAGTTTGCGGGAGCGACGTCGGTGAGAAAAGAGGCATTCCATCGTCACTCACGTTAATGTCAAAACGTATAAGTGAGAAACTTGAGAGGGAGAATTTTTTTCTTTCCCCTTTATTTTTGTTATTTTCATTTTTTTTTTCATATATTTATATTTTGACCCCTCAAGTATTGAAAATTTTTAAAATTGATTCTGTGCGTGTTGGAATCGCGTGTCGGAACGTGTTGGGAAGAGTTGACCACGTGTTGGATTTCCCGACACTCGTCGACTGCGTGTCGGACACGTGTCGGAGTGTCGGACATGACACGAAGACTTCCGGAGAGTGTTGGTGCTTCTTAGGTGGCGACCCCTAGTTAGGTTGGATTTCATTGATGGAACTATTTGAATTGTAATTTTCCCATGTCGCGCGAAGTAAGGGTTTAGGAGAACCCGATTTCGCCCCGATTAAGGACTGCCGGTTTTCAACTTGACATTACCTTCAGGAGGGTCATTACAGGTACACTCGTGTCACATTTATCATAAATTAATTTTCGTGTCACAAAAAATGCAAACTAATATATTGGTGTCACATTTAACCCAAATTAATTTTCGTGTTACAAAAATTGCCAAATTGGTACATTAGTACCACATCCACTCATAATTAATTTGCGTCGCAAAAAATCCCTAATCACCAACGGGAGATAAATTGGCCAATTGACGACAGATAAAATTGGCTTGAGTGTTGGTGTGCTTCAATAGTCACTTAATTGAACCCGTCACCCAACGGTAGTTTGGGGGCGATGCCCGATATTTATTGGATGCCCGGCGGGGGTCTGAATGTCGAGTAGTGGTTGAGGTCGGACCGATGCTTCTTTATAGAATGCTGTTTAGCTGGGGGTTCTAGATATTACCGTGCCCGATTGGGGGGGGGGGACGATACTTGGTCATGCCAAAAGACCGCCAACCCTTGTGGTGGCTATGGCCCGAGGGGTCATAATAATTGGAACACGTGTGTCGGCAATACACATTGATATTATGGAATGTGATCTGATTATTAATTATGCTTAATGCACTGATATTGGCATATGTGATTAACTAATGTACAAAATGCGCCAAGGCAAGGTAAGGATGCCTACAAGTTACTTGACAGCTTTAATATTTGTCCTTGGGGTTGGTTGCCTGACCATGTTTATAGTTAAGGCAAAGAAAGAGTTGCTTTGCTATTGATTTGCCATCGATATAACGTTTCATGTTTAGGCTGCCTTCGAGACGAATTAGCATCCTAGTTGAGGCTTAGGTTGTTAACTCGCTGATATATTTATATCTCACCCCATTGTTTTTTAATATTTTTCAGGCCCGTAGTATGGAATACCGTCATGCTCGGTTGAGGATCCCTTTGGAGAAGAGAGATTGGCCTAGCGTTAGTGAAGTTTAGGTTAACCCTGACCCACTGTTGGTTTTTGTTGGTTGGTTAGAAGTTGCCGGTGTATGGGCTTGTAATCACTTAACTTCCTAGGGTTAACAATAAATTTGTAATTGAAGTGTTTGGTTTGATGTTGTGGTATTTTTCGTGCTATCCCTATTTGTTATGATTGACTGGGTGTTGTTTATATCAAATGCTTCCGCTTGCGTTTAATTGAAAGATAAAATAATGGGTCGACAATGCATACTGGCACGTCGCAACTAATCGACCGTTGAGGGATGTTTGCACACTTAGGGGTTTAGGGCGTGACACATTTGGCATGGTTGAACATCATTCATATGAGCGTAATGGGCTTATTTGCATATAGAACGTTGATCTGAGCTATGGATTGGGTGTATTGTTGTGATTGGTGGCTTAATTTCATAGTTCTTGAGGCCACATAGGCATAGGATTCATGTCATAGCATTCTAGTTTAGTTTAGATTTAGATAGATTAGTCTCTTAGGAAAAATTGGATTTGATTTGAACATGGCTCGTGGGCGTTACTACTATCCTAGTGTTTAATAACAAGACCGTGCATTTGTCTAACACTTCATTGAATTTACTGCCATATACTTTATTCTATTGTATTGGTTGTGATTATGTACTTCCTTCTAATTGCACACTCACCCATGGTTATCTTTTAGTGGCATAGGGTAAGGATCGTGTGGATCCAGTCCCCAATTTTAGAACTCTGGTTGTGTAAAAGTAAGATACCTTCCATGCTCACTCGGCTCTTAGCCGGCCTCAATAGTCTAGTGGCAACCCCTAGTTAGGTTGGATTTCATTGATGGACCTATTTGAATTGTAATTTTCCAATGTCATGTGAAGTAAGGGTTTAAGAGAACCCAATTCCGTGCCAATTAAGGACTGCCGGTTTTGGTACACTCGTGTCACATTTATTCTAAATTAATTTTCATGTCACAAAAAATGCAAACTAATATTGTGACATCCTGAAAATTCGACTCTGTTTCGATAATATGAAATGGGCTTTTTGTTGACGCGCCTATGGTTCTTTTTCTCTGAGCTAATTACTCACAAGTTAACTAACCTATCAGGTGAAGTCGTTAAGGTATATAAACGCAACAGACTTGAGAATTCGATCCGAAATCGACTACTAGACCGTGATAATCGGCAAGGGTCAATACGGCCGTTATAATCAATTAGTGATCAGATATAGGTCGATTCAATGGAATGGCGTAATTAAATTCATGATTGCAAAATTCGCGTCGAACGGCACTAACCCAATTTTCTGTCGATTCTGTACCCGGTACCTATAATTGAAATCTTGAGATTTTTACGACAACCAAGAGTCGCCTATGGGTCGGAGATGCACAAATGTGGATCGAAATTATCGATCATGGGTCAAACGCGCTAAAATACCTAAAAGCTACCCGGTAGGTTGGGTCGCGCTAAAATCACTTCCGGTTGATTTTAACCACGAAATTGAACTCGGTTTCGGGAATCGAACGTTCAAGCGTGTCACGATTTATTTTTAGGACCTCGTCTCATCTTTTGGGAAATTTCTGTCGAGCCCGGAATTTTTGGCCATCAATTTGATTGGTTAGGTGAAGGAAATTATGGAAATTTGTATGGGCACCTTAATTGGCAATTCTGGATGCCAATTTGGGTTATTTGGTGAGGATTTGGAAGAAATTTGGGAGGAAATTCGTATGGGCAGCAAGGGGGGCATTTTTGGTTGCCCATTTGGCTTGTTTGTGAGGAGATTGCAAGGAAAATTGGCCATTGGTTATTGGTTTGACAAAATGGTGGCTGAAGACTTTAGGGGAAAACACTTGAGTACTAGATATTTCAAGGAGATGGCTATTGGCCAAAGCATGGACTTACATGGCCCCTTGTCCCCCTCTCTCTTCCCTCTCTCCTCCCTTTCTCCATTTGTGCGTGAACCCCCTCTGCAGAACCACTGTAGCAACTTCTTCTTCTTCTTCTTCTTCTTCTTCTTCTTCTTCTTCTTCTTCTTCTTCTTCTTCTTCTTCTTCACTTCATCTCTTTCATTTTTTTCCCATTTCCTCTTTGTGTTGTTGCAACACAGAACCGACCAGCACACAGTCGGCTGTCCAGCCCTCCTCATCATCTTCGCCCACAACACAGCCCCCTTCATCGCCAGCATCAGCCCCCTCCTCACACGTCCAGCTCCACCACACCATCGATTCCACATCAACCCTACACCGCCTGACCAGCAGTAGCCACCGCTCCGCCTCGCTGTGTGACATCCCAGATTTTCAACTCTGTTTTCTACTGAATAAATCGGGCATTTCATTGATGCGCCTAAATGGCTGTTCTCAGAGTTGATCACTCTCGAGATAACTAAACTATCTAGGGAAATCATTAAGAATTTTTAGGCAAATATACTTGAGAATTCGACTAAAAATCGGCTTCTCGACCATGTCCATCTTTAGAGGCCATTACGGCACAGTATAAAATCGATTTGAAATCAGAGATAGGCTGGTTCGACCGAGATGTGGGACTAATCGTGGGTGACACCACTAAATTAAAAATTCTCGTCAGCCGACATTATACTGATTTTCTTATTGTTTTGGTACCTTGTCTCCGTATTTGGATCCTCAAGATTTTCACGACAACTGAGAGTCACCAATGAGTCGAATGGGTTCATAGTGGCTCGAAGAAAATCGACCACGGGTTAGTTAGACTTAAAAATTTCTGAAAGTTAACTGGTAGCCTAGGTCACGCTAAAAATGCGTCGAATGGAAATTAACTATGATTTCAAGTTCGATTTCAAAAATTGAAGTTTCTGTCATGTCGTAATGAATTCTAGGAACGTCGACTCAGTCTCAAAAGATTTTTCAGAGATTCCGAGATTTTTACGGAAAATCGATTCGGACATCGCGGAAATTAGCGGAAAATTGGATCGGCGAAATTGATTGGATTTTTGGCTATTTATCGAACCTTTGGGTGTCGGGGACTTGCTGAAAATTTGTATGGGATATTTCTTCGATGAAATTTGACGTTGATTTGGAGAATCAAATGAAGAATTGGAGCCAAAAATTATAGAAATTCGGAATTGGACTAAGGACTGCATTTTTTGGCTTCAAATTGGATAAATCATGGAAATAAAAGAACAAGAAAGTATTTGGGAACATTAGAGATATTTATGAAGATTAATTGGGGGACACATAGGATAATCTTGAAGATTTTTGGACAAGCAAATGATGGTATAGATATTTTGGTTAGACTTTGTTTCCCCCCTCAACGTCTCGAGCACGCCAACTCCAGCTGTCTTCCGTCTCTATCATTCTTCACGCGACACCCTCTGTTTCTAATTCACTTTCAATTTCTTCTCGTCACCTCCACCGCTTCGGCCAGCCTCACACACGCGTCCACCTCCTCCTTTCGCCGAGTCAAGCCCCAGCAACAAGCTGCGGACGTTGACACCCTCTCCACCGAACCGAAGCTTTTATTTTTCCCCTGCATCCGCCCAATTCTTGCCCACGCGTCCAAGCCCCAGCTCTTGCGGTCAACCTTAGAGAAGCTCTCTTCCTTTCGTTGACCCCAACACTTCGATTCCTCGCATTTGCCATCTCACCGAACAGCCCAACCCCTCGATTCCTCCACTTTCTCTCTCCCTAGTGGCTTTAGCTTCAATTTCAATTGCTTCTCTGCCACTTGTCTAGCAGTATCACCTACGCGCATCCACCGAACCATCCCCTCTCCATCATTATTTGTTCCCCTTCGGTCAACCAACTTCCACCGAGAGCTCCATCGTTGATTGCACGCCCCAAATCCAGCGAAGCCACGCGCGTCCCCCTTCGGCTCCGGCAACTTCAGCCACCTGCCCGCGTGCTTCATCAGCGTGCATCTCCACCGATCTTCAGCTTCTTGGACGCCAACACCTACCTGCGTGGCCGCTCTCCTTCGCTCGTGAATTTCCTCGCCCGAAGAAGCTGCAAGCTTCAGCCACAAGCCCAATAGCCCACAATTTGAGCTTTTGGTCCAACTCGATTCAAGTTCATGTTTTCGGCCCAGCTTCCAATTGTCTAGCTCACTTTCAGCCCATCTTCAGCAAGCAAAGCCCACCACGTCTCAGCTTGGTCCACTCAAGTCCTACAGCCCAAGAAGCCAGCAATTTGGCCCAACTCGCAATAGTTAAGCTCGTGAATGTTTTAGAGCCCAGCGGCCCAAGTGATTCCAGTTCAGTCCATTGGATTTCGGCCCAATTTCAGTCCACTTGAAGCCTAGACCAAGCCCAATGAATTTCTGTGGGCTTGCAAGGCTTTTGGGCACGGCTCGAGTATCCACCGATGCCGCCGAAAATTTGGATTTCGGCCGCCGTCGCGTCGCTGTCGCGGTGTCCCGGTCCCCGCTTTTAGTCAAGTGAGTTTTGCTCACTAATGCTTTCTCAGTTTGCTAATTATGCTTAGGGGTTGGTTAAATTTAATTAAGTGCAATTAGGTGGTTAGATTAGTTTACATTAATTAAATTAGTGACTTAATGATGCATGTTAGGTGGTTAGAAATAGACATTAGCAAGTAGGTGTTGGATAAATTCTCTTCAGGTATTTTGAAGTTGACAAAACATTTTCCTCAATCTAGTCTGAAGACTTACAGACTCTATTGGCAAACTCTATTCTCATGGACAGTCTCCAGACCAACTTCTATTATGATCTCATATGATTCTCTAAAGATTTCGCAACTTATAATTGGAAGGATCTACTTATGGAAACTAAGATCCTAATTGTATGGGCGAGCAGGATTGATGGGCTATCAACACTTACCTTAAAGAGCTCGAGATCTCTCTAATTGATTCTGTCCAACGGGTTGATTGGAAGATCTTTGGAAGGTGCCAACGGTATTGAAGGCATGAAGAAGTATATAAGAGAGATGCTCCAGTTGTTGAAGGGTGCCGGATAGAAGAATTCCAAAGTTTGAATCTCCTTTTCTATTTTGCGATCTTATTCTTCGAGCGTTATATGTAATCAAAAGAGAGATCATATTGTGGTGAGACCTTGAGGAAGTGTAGTAGAGCTTCTACACTTTGTGGACTCAAGAGCGTGAGACCGTAATCACTCTTTTTGATTCTTAGTGAAATCCAGCCGGAAGGGCTGTCCGTGGGGGAGAGTGGACATAGGCTTGGTCTAAGCCAAACCACTATAAACTGAGTCTTGATTCTCTATCCCTAATCCTTTTATCTTTCATTACTTTCATTTGCAGCGATTGTTGTTTTTAATTCTTCATTCGGATTAAATTGTTAAAATTACATTAATCACCTATTCACCCCCTCTAGGTGCTAATTCTAGTCCTAACAATTGGTATCAGAGCTTGTGTACTCGTTCATAAGAAGTGTCTTTACTTCTGAGTAAAAGATCTATGGCTAGTATGTTGCCTACAGGGTTGGTTGAAGGTCAAAGCAATACCAGACCTCCATACTTTGATGGAAAAGACTACAGCATATGGAAAAATAAGATGAAGGCATTCCTAAGATCGAAAGATCCTTTGGAAATGGGAAGTGGTTAATAAAGGAATCATTCCTGCTGCTGCATCAGAATCAGAGAGAGGAAAAGAAACTGCTAATCCCACTCTACTGACTCAAGAAGAAATCACCAAGAGACAGCCTCTTGACGCCAAAGCTATTTACTCCTTATATTGTGCTTTATCCCCTACTGAGTATAACAAAATATCTTCTTGTGATACAGCAAAAGAAGTCTGGGATAGGCTTCACATTACCTATGAAGGAACTGATCGTGTGAAAGAAACGAGGATCAATATTCTTTTGGGACAATATGAAGTCTTTAAGATGAGATCGGGAGAATCAATAACCGACATGTTTAGTCGCTTTACTGAAATTGTAAATGGTCTTGAATATCAGGGACATCCAATCTCAGGACATATGAAGGTCAACAAACTCATACGAGGACTCTCTAAAGACTCGGAATTACATAAAAACCTCAATAAGAGAGACGCAAAGGATTGCTCCACTCTCTCGTAGACGAACGGTTGGGACTCTTCAATCTTATGAAGTGGAAAGACCAACGAAGAGGAAGATTCAAAAGGTAAGAAATCTATTGCCTTAAAGTCTAATGACTATTCGATGCTACAGACTCGAAGAAGATCTAGATGATGAAGAGCGGCACTCATGATAAAGAGATTCAGAAAGTTGAATAGAAAAGGAAGGAAATTCAATTGGAAGAAACAAAGCTCTCAAAGGTTTCAAAACAAATCAACTGAGGAAGATGATTCTAACAAAGAAGTGACTTGCTTTGAATGCAAGAAAAAGGGACACATCAGACCCAACTGTCCTCTGTTAAAGAAGGGAAAAGGAAAGACTAAGAAATACAAGAAGGCACTCAAAGCAGAGATTTGGAGTGATACTGAATGTGAAGAAAGTGATGACGGTTATGCCAATATCTGTTTAATGGCAAAATCAGATTCAGACTCAGACCTTGATTCAGACACAGACTCAGACAGTGAACTCGAGGTTAGTAACCTGAAAATTCCTGTCAAGGTTTCTAAATATATTAATGAACTTTGTCTTAGTCTAAAAACCTCTCTCAAGAGGATCTCCGAATTAAAAAGGAAAAATTCTACATTGAAGCAACAAGATAAACTTATGAAAGAAAAGTTTGAAAAGTTGGAAAAGGACTTTGTTGTTGTGAAAGAAAACTCAGACTTTATTTCAAATGAAAATAATCTTTTGAAAAATGATATTACTAACATATCAAAAAGATTTTCAAATGGTTCTGAAAAGTTGGATAAGATTCTTTCGATACAAAGACCATACTTTGATAAGTTAGGTCTTGGTATGACTTCGAAACTATTCCACTAATTGATTTCCCAAAGGTAAAAGAAAGAATCAAACAGAGACCAGCCTAGAATTATTTATAAGAATCATTTCCAGAAAGTTTTTGTAAAACCTGTTGGCAGAAATGCTTTAAAATGTTCCAAGTGTAAAAGCTTGAAACATTTTGAGAAAGAATGTCATTTGGTTTGGAGACCTGTTAAAAAGAGCTGGGCTAAGACTGTCTATTGTTCTAACACTTTTGGACCCAAGATGATATGGGTACCAAAGAGAGCTTGAATTCGTGTTAATTGCGGGTTACTATCAAAAGGAAGATTAAATGGTATCTTGATAGTGGCTGCTCAAGACATATGACGGGAGACTCAAGTTGCTTCATAAAACTTGTCCATATAGACGGAGGAAAAGTTTCCTTTGGTGGTAACAACAAAGGAAGAATTACTGGTCGAGGAACAGTAAAAATTGAAAGTTTGTCAATCAATAATGTTTCCTTAGTTGAAGGATTAAAGTACAACTTGCTTAGCATAAGTTAGTTGTATGATATTGGTTTCAATATCAACTTCCAGGAAGAAACGTGCTCTGGAATCAGTAAAGACTTTACTCAATCTTTTACTGGACGAAGACATGGAAATATCTATCTTCTGGATGTGAATCAAGAAAGATCACAGTGCTTAATATCAATACAAGATGAAGCTAATCTATGGCACAAAAAGTTAGGCTATACCAATATGAAGCAAATCAATAAGATCTCTACCAAGAAACTTGTTCGAGGATTGCCTATTCTCAATTACTCAAAGTCTGATCTATGTACACCATGCGTCTTTTGGGTAAAAACAGGTTAGAAACTCTTACAAATCAATAAATAAAGTTTCCACTAATCATGTACTGCAGCTTCTGCATATGGATTTGTTTGAACCTACCAGAATGCAAAGCATTGGTGGAAAAATGTTCTGTCTAGTAATTGTGGATGATTACTCATGATTTACTTGGGTTTACTTTCTTTCAAGTAAGTCAGAGACTTTCTCTCTCTTTTCAAAGTTTGCTAAGAAAGTGCAGAATGAGAAATGTCACACTATCTCGAGCATTCGTACAGACCATGGAGGTGAGTTTGAAAATCAAGACTTTACTAAATTTTGTGATGAATTTGGTTTTCAGCACAAATTCTCCTCTCCATATACACCAGAATAGAATGGGGTTGTGGAAAGGAAGAATAGGTCTTTACAAGAAATGGCAAGAACTCTTTTAATTGGAAATCAAATTTCTTCAAGGTTTTGGGTTGAAGCTGTCTCAACCGCTTGCTATATTATAAACCGAGTGTTTTTAAGGCCAATTCTTGAGAAAACCCCTTACGAAATTTTTAAAGGAAAGAAACCAATAGTTTCTTATTTTCAAGTATTTGGTTGCAAATGTTTTATTCTAAAGAATGCAAATGATCGTGTTGGTAAGTTTGAAGAGAAATCGATGAAGGATTCTTTCTTGGTTACTCAACGACAAGCAAAGCCTTTAGAGTATTCAACAAGAAGACTCGACCGTGGAAGAATCACCGAATGTCAAATTTCAAGACTCTCCACAAATTCAGCAAATTCAGATGAAGATTCAGAATGCTGTTCCCATTACTTTCGCTAGATCTACCTCCATTGAAGCAAGCAGTTACTAATTCGGAATCGTACAACAAGCTACCGATGAAGAATCTACTCAAGAAAAAGATCAACAATCTATCGATCGACCGGTAACCGGAAGCACAAGTCTAGTCATCCTGAAGAACTCATTATTGAAAACATTAATGAGGGAATTCGAACAAGATCCAAAAGCGAGAAGAGTCTAGTCTGTTGCTCTTATTTCGAAATAGAACCCAAAAATATTGAAGAAGCTTTAGCGATGAAAGCTGGATTGAAGCAATGCAAGAAGAGCTCGAGACAATTCAGTATTAACGACGTATGAAAATTGACTCCTAAACCAAAAGGTAAAAATGGGTTTTCAGGAACAAAGTTGATGAAAAAGGCAAAGTAACGAGAAACAAAGCATGACTCGTGGCTAAAGGATACATGCAAGAAGAAGGGATAGACTATGATGAGACCTATGCTCAAGTAGCAAGGTTAGAAGCAATCAGATTACTACTTGCTTTTGCTTGTTATAAGAATTTCAGGTTATTTCAAATGGATGTCAAAAGCGCATTCCCTGAATGGATTTATTCAAGAAGAAGTCTACGTGGAACAACCTCCAGGATTTGAAGACTCAAAGAAATCAGACTCAATGTTCGATCGAAGAAAGCTTTATATGGATTGAAACAAGCTCCTCGAGCTTGGTATGAAAGGCTAAGTAATTTCTTAATTCATAATGGCTTTTCTAAAGGAAAGGTAGACACTACTTTGTTTATTAAAAAGGAAGGTAAAAAGTTTTCTACTTGTTTAGATTTATGTTGATGACATTATATTCGGATCATCTAATGAGACTTTGTGCAAGAAATTTTCTAAGTCTATGCAGGATGAATTCGAGATGAGCATGATGGGTGAACTATCCTTTTTCCTTGGTCTATAAGTGAAACAACTAAAGGAAGGAATATTCATTCATCAAGAGAAATATGCAAAAGAACTTGTTAAAAAGTTCGGTCTGGAAAATTGCAAAAAGATCGACATACTAATGTCAAGTTCCTTGAAGATAGATAAAGATGAAGCGGGGAAGAAAATCGACCAAAAGTTATACGGGAGTATCATTGGTTCACTTCTTTATCTTACGCATCCGGCCGACATATTATTTAGTGTTTGCATATGCGTTAGGTTTCAATCTGATCCTAAGGAATCTCATCTAAGTGCTGCTAAACGTATCATTAAATATGTTACTACTACTGCTAAGATGGGTCTATGGTATCCCAAATAAGGAGACTTTACTCTTCTTGGTTATTTAGACGCAGATCTTGCAGGTTGTAGAGTTGAAAGAAAAAGCACTTTAGGTACTTGTCAATTGCTTGGAAACAGGGCAGTATCTTGGTTTTCAAGAAAACAAAGTATTGTGGCTCTTTCAACAGCTGAAGCAGAATACGTAGCCCTTGGAAGTTGCTGTTCTCAAATACTGTGGATAAAACAACAACTACAAGACTTTGGCATTGAAGATTCTTGCACAGAGATAAAATGTGACAATACCAGCGCAATCAATCTTACAAAGAATCCTATCCTACATTCAAGAGCAAAACATATTGAGATTCGACATCATTTTATAAGAGATCATGTTCAGAACAAAGAAGTCTTGATACAATTCATAGACTCAAAGAATCAACGCGAGACATCTTCACAAAGCCACTTGAGAAAAGCTTGTTTGAGTCTATTCGCTCAAGACTCAATATTTTATCTCTTGAAGAATGTTGAAGCTCAGACTCAGAATCTAAAGTCTGATAGAGTATCAGACTCAAAAGGTTGTAGACTGAAAATACCAATCGACACGACTGTAAGTTCATTTACTTAAACAGTTATTTCGAAAAGGTAAGATTGTCTGTTTATCTCTAATTGAGCTTATTAAGACAGTTAAATTTTTTAAAAAAAGGTAGTTATCGATTTATTAAGGCAGTTATTTTTTAAAAAGGAAATTCTTAATATTTCCAAATTGCGACGCTTGAGTTACCCCGTATTAGTTATTTTTTATATACTCCTTCTCATTCGTTTTCACTTTACCCAGAAACCCTAGTTCAAAAGCTTTTCACTCCTCTGTATTTTTCTCTCCTAAATTTATACGTCTCAAAGCTTTTAACTTTCTTGCGACACAAGTGTGAAAGTTTCTTCAAGAAAGCGACAATGTCTTACCAAAGGAAATCCTCAAGGATAGCAAATAGGGGACCATAGGGCTCTGGTGAGGGGCCTACGCACTTCGATCTCACAGAAGAAAGTGACTTTCCAATAGAACAGACTCCTCAACGATCTCAACAACGTACTTCCTCAACTAGACCTCATGATCGTCGCCCTCAAGATGCAGAAGAAGTTCTTGAAGATATTGAACTTGTAAGATGACTCAAGCCTACTTTCGTTTGTAGGCTTTACTCTGCATTGAAGGAAGGAGGTTTTGCAATGACCTTCATTGATGAATTTCTGAAAGAAAAATGTTACGCAAATGAGACACATTTTCTCACTGTAATGGAGAGATCAGGCATTGTTCCTGCTGGAATGGCAGCAAAAGCCTTTGCAAACTTTCCCAGTGACCCTAGGTTTAGTAGTGTAAATCAACCAGAGGGAAATGATGATGATGAGAAAATGTTTATACATTTTAAACCTTGGATGGGTGTGGCTGCAAACCTTCGAGGAAAGAAGGATGAACTGTTTCGATCAGACGGACACAGGAAGATGTATGAGAAACTGCTGAAGCGTGGGGTGATGAATTCACGGACGGTGGATTTTGATTTTCTGGATTTATTAAGCATCAATCTAAGAGAGAAGTTTGAGAAACTTCAACTTCATAAGTTCTGCACTGACTGTGATGTGGCTTATTCTGAATTAACAACATATTTTTATTCCAATCTCAGTTTCCTTGATGCAAATAGCTTTTCATTTAGTGTGAGAGATAGATAATATGTTGTTGATACGGACACTCTGGCAGATGTAATTGGTGTGGAAAGAGGTGCTTTCCAATCAATTTCGTGTCGTAAGTCATGCAACTCTAGAACTTGCGAGAGACCGAATTGCGTGAAGGTCGTCTCTCCTACTCCAGGATGAATGCAACAAACACTCGCTTCACAAGATAGTGATCAACTGTCTTAGACCGAAATCAACATCAAAGACAGATGTATCCATCTCGAGGCTAAGTTGATGTATGCAATCAAGATTGGTCTTAATTTCTCTCTCGCCACACACTATCATGTTTCACATGTACGGGTCCATGGCAAAGGACAAGGGAAAACTCCCTTATGCTTTGCTCTCATCACTCGTCTTTTCGGACACCTGAACATTCAGCCTCCTCACATTCTCTCTCGTGAAGACTATTGATAAAATGGTCATCGGACCGAGGATGATAACAAAGATGCGTCGACGTAACTCGGCAAGAAGAAGCTGGAGCGGTTCAAGGAGAAGACTCCTATTAAGTTCGAGACCAGACTCTTCGCGGCCAAAAGAAAAGGAAAGGAACCGGTGACTAGTCCTATCAAGAAGAGAAGGGCAATCATCTTGGAAGATGAAGATGATGAGGATGCTTTACCCATCTCTGCTCTTGTCTCTCAAATTTCTGCACCTGTTTCAGCTGTTCCAGAACAACATTTTGCAAAAAAGAAGAAGAGAAAGAAAAGAAAGAAGAAGAAAAAGAAGAAGAGAAAGAAGAAGAGAAAGAGAAAGAGGAAAAAGAAGAACAAGGGGACGAACCGGCAAAAACAGATTCTCCAGCAGAAAAAGAGGATCAACAATAACCTGTCACTGAGGAAACTCCTCAGAAAGAAGAGTACTTTTCTCCTCCAGAAGACATTGAAACAGGGGGAGATACTCGAAGAGAATGTAGTCCTTTTCTACTGACTTTTACAGAGGGAGATATCAAAACAGGTGTTAGTCGATCACCTCCTGATGCAGAAGATGTTTATGCTGCTCAGTTTCCTGAGGGGGAGGCATCATCTCCAAATACTGATCTCCCTTATGATATTCATACTGGCTTGACTCCACCATCAGACCGAGGAGATGCAAGCACACAGACTGACAATTCAGGAGATTTTGGAAGGTTGCTTGACATCATCTTGGAGCTCAAAGGCCAAATCTATGCTATGGGGTATGAATTTCAGACTTTGCAGAATGAAAATCATGCAATGTTCATCACCATGCATGATCAGATTAAAGAGGTTCAGCGTCAGATTCAGGATACTGCAAAATGCATTGCTCTTACCCAACTACAGGAAGATTTGAGGAAGCTAGAAGGAACTGTCAAGTCTATGGAGGACTTTCAACTTGTTCGCATTCCTCGTGCTCCTTGATTTTTTTAATGCTGACAAAAAGGGGGAGAAGACTTTGCAGATTTCAAGCACTTTTCATTTTCAAGCAATTTCAAGACTCTATCCTCAAACCAAACCAAATCTTCATTTTTAAACATTTTTGATTTGTTATGATTGTGATTGATATTTTGACTTTATCTTGAGTTTTTTTGAATGTGTGCTCATTATTGCATTACTTTAAGCTATTAAATTAGATAAAGATAGTAATGTCTCGCACATGACTAATGAGGTTTCGTGGATGCAGATTTGTGTACGGGGGTAAGTCGTGTACATGACATCGTGTACGGGGGAGAACTTCTACTATTTTTATTCTAATCTTTTATGAGATATCAATGCTTGCTTAAAAGTTGTATTGCAGGGCAATAATATTCAAATCTGCAGGAAAGTTTTGTCACCATAAAAAATGGGGAGATTGTTGGATAAATTCTCTTCAAGTATTTTGAAGTTGACAAAACATTTTCCTCAATCTAGTCTGAAGACTTACAGACTCTACTGGCACAGTTTGAAGATCAAAGTCTGAAGCTAGCAAGACTCATGTTTCAAAGTCTACTCTCATGGACAGTCTCCAGACCAACTTCTATTCTGATCTTATATGATTCTCTAAAGATTTCGCAACTTATAATTGGAAGGATCTACTTATGGAAACTAAGATCCTGATTGTATGGGTGAACATGATTGATGGGCTATCAATACTTACCTTAAAGAGCTCGAGATCTCTCTAATTGATTCTGTCCAACGGGTTGATTGGAAGAACTTCTTTGGAAGGTGCCAACGGTATTGAAGGCATGAAGAAGTATATAAGAGAGATGCTCCAGTTGTTGAAGGGTGCCGGATAGAAGAATTCCAAAGTCTGAATCTCCTTTTCTATTTTGTGATCTTATTCTTCGAGCGTTATATGTAATCAAAAGAGAGATCATATTGTGGTGAGACCTTGAAAAAGTGTAGTAGAGCTTCTACACTGTGGACTCAAGAGCGTGAGACTGTAATCACTCTTTTTGATTCTTAGTGAAATCCAGCCAGAAGGGTTGTCCGTGCGGGAGAGTGGACGTAGGCTTGGTCTAAGTCGAACCACTATAAATCTGGAGTCTTGATTCTCTATCCCTAATCCTTTTATCTTTCATTATTTTCATTTGCAGCGATTGTTGTTTTTAATTCTTCATTCGGATTAAATTGTTAAAATTGCATTAATCACCTATTCACCCTCCTCTAGGTGCTAATTCTAGTCCTAACAGTAGGCACGCCATATTATTTATTGAACGGGTCTCGGTAATTTTTCGAGCTCGTCTCGGCTTCCAATTAGGCATTACGGGCCTAAATTGATTTTTTTAATATTTTTTAATTTAAATTTCGAAATTAATTATTTAATTAATTATTTTTCCGGAAATTCAACCGGGATGGTTGGTGACCAGAATTTCGTGCTGATTGTCGTGGTATAGTCCGTTTATTTAATTGAGCTTCAATTTATATGGAATTGATTTAAATTGTGAATTTTAGGATATATTCCTAAATGGTTGTTTTTAATTATTTGATTGAGAAATCATCGGGTATTGGTTGTTGATATCGAAAGTAAGTTGGTAATCACCTGATAGAAGATACGTGGGCTCGGTGAATTGGAATATCACCTGGAGAATGCACGTGAGTTCGGTGGTTGAATATGTCATCTTGGCAAAGAGGTCGCCTTAGAGAATGCACGTGGCTCAGAGACTCAGTATGTCCTCTTGGAGAATGCACATGGCTTGGTGACAGAGTATGGCATTGTAAAATGGGCACGTGGACTCGATGAATTGATGCATCACTTTAGTGAACTAGTACCTTAGAGAAGGCACGTGGGCTCGGTGAATTGATGCATCACTTTGGCGAACTAGTGCTTTAGATAATGCACGTGGGCCCAGGGAATAAAGTGTGGCATCTTGGAAGAGACACTGGGCTCGGTGATTTGATGCATCACTTTGGTGAACGAGTGCCTAAGAGAATGCACATGTGCTCGACGACTAGAGATACATTGTGTGGAATGTATGGTCTGATTGACATGTAATCAACTAGTTCGATTGATCGATAGTTCGATCCGTATGGTTTAAATGGGTGCCGATATTAAATTGTATTGACTTGCGGGTGGAATTTGAGGCCAAGGTAAGTCCTATGACCTATGCGTGTTTAGGCAGCCCATAGTGTATTGGCTTACTAATCGTGTCTTAGGAGGTAGAACTCGCTGAGACATAGTCTCTTTGGTTATTGAATAACCATTTTAGGTCCGTGGAGGGACCGAAGGAGAATTACTCGGTGAATGACCCTGATGGCGAGCTAGCAGAAGAGGAAGAGCTTGAAGAAAACGAGCTTAGTGAAGAAGAGTTTGACGAGGATCAGGATGATGATCCCGAGTACAACCCGGATGAAGACTGAGATCCCCATCCCATCTTGTGAACCTTGTGTACTTGTGGATAGGGTTAGATCAGACCTATGTTAATAGTGTTGTAAGATACTATGAGGTGCGTGTGTATAAAAGTGTGGTTGTAAATTTTAATATGAAAAATATGACCTGCTTTTCTATCTCATTGTTTTATTGTTTAGGGATTTATAACTGCTTCCGCGTGTGCAAATAAAAGAGAAAGGGTCGGCGATACATAGTCCTGAGATATCGCATTCTAAAATCGACCAAGTAGAAGGATGGGTGCGTCCCCGAGGATCGGGACGTGACATCCCCTTTTTGTGGTATCAGAGCGAAGTTAAAGAATTGGAGTGATAAGGTGTGATGACCTATGAGATAGTAGTAGGATGGCCTTTAAATTCATGCTGGTGCATGTCTATGATAGCTGATTGGTAGAATTGTTTGTCGTGTGTGAATCGCTCATCTTTTAATCCAGTGTGGATTCGGAAGGCGGGTGTCAGTAAAAGATTGAATCATGAGCGAGCAGGAGTAGAGAACTCCTAGTAAGAGGACAATAGCTTGTGTGACTTGGGTAGAACGCCGACAAGGATTGGTGCCCGAGGTGGTTGTGGCAAAGCGTTGGCTCAGGCCAGCGCGGGCATAAGAGTATCACCGCAGGCTGGTACTAGTGTAGCAGCGTCGAATGATCCTAAGTTCGATAGGATTGTTCTGATGCTAGTGTTCCTTGGGAACTGGATGAGCCAACAAGCTCAGGATCAAGTTGTTGTTGTTGCCACCTTTGCCGAGGTCCAACCTAGAAGGATGATCAGGGAATAGATTTCGATATCTGAGTCAAGATTCAGCTCAAGCAGATTTTGAAATTGGTTGGGAAAAGACCGATGCCGAGAGAAGGGTATTCTATTCCACCCAATAGGAAAAGTGGAATAGTCAGGTTAACATTCAAACAAATGGAACATGTTGTTCCATGGAAGATGGTATAGATCAGTCTTGTGTATTCTGAGGATAGGAATTTGTGGTAAGTGTTGCCAGCACAGACAATGATTTATGGGTTGTCCGCATAAGTAGATGGAGTCTCGACAACGATTCCTGTTGTCACCGTTGATAGGACAGGTCAGGAGAAGTGCATCATAGAACGCATTGTGGAATTTTTGGGATAGGTCTTCGATACAAGAAATAGTGCATGCTGGCACCTGACAGGAGGTAGAAGACTCACCAGTTAGGTATCGAAATTATGGAAGGAAACATGGATGAATTCAGTGTCCGGGTATGGTGAGAAGAACGAGAATGGAATCGACCCGGCACTAGTCAGAGGAAGAATGTTTTGGGGAAAATTCTATAAGAGTATTGTAGCAGAGTTTTGGTGAAGTTTGGGGAACTTCAGTTTATTGAAATAAGTGAAAGAAAGGGGAATCACTAGCAATAGTTGTGTTTGACTGGTTGTTGAAGTGTAACTTTGATGCTACATGATTAGAGTGGGCTCATGGAGCATCTTGTGGTAATGAATCATGGTCATGGAGTAATTCAACTTAACCTAGTAGCACATGAAAGTGTTGAGTTTATTGGGAGTTGAAATGAATCCTTGATTTCTTTAATCTTATCGATTGAAGGCAACCCACTTGTTAGATAGAGATTGCCAAGGTTACTTGGTGATGGTCATAGTTAAGACAGATCGGGAAATTGGAGGTGGAAGACATCTCAGTAGTCTAAGAATTTCTAGATGTGTTGTCATAAGAACCGTCAGACAGTCATCAGAGAAAGGGATAGAAATTGTGATCGAACTAGCACCAGGACAAAGCCACTCTCGAAGGCTTCTTACTAGTTGTTATTGTCTGGACTGATAGAACCGATGATGCAGATATGAGAATTGATGAATAAGGAATTCATGCATGTCAGTGCATCACTTTAGGGAACATCGGTTTTGTGGAGAGAGAAAGAAAGATGGTTCGTTGCAATCATGCATCAACCATCGTCAACTCAATTGGGTGAAGATTAAGGACAAGTGTTGATTGCCGAAGATCAATGAACGGTGGGACTAGTTGCAAAGAGAGTGTTAATGTTTTCAAGGACCGACTTGAGGACTAGGTTATCATCAGTTGAGAATCAAGAAGGAGGTTATATTGAAGATAATGTTTCGTACTTGATATGGCTTTGGTGAGTGTGATGTAATGCCGTTGGGCTTGGCAAACACTCCAACTACTGTCATGAATTTGCAAATCGAGTGTTCGAAGAATAACTAAATCAATTGTGATCATGTCTTTCCCTGATATTATGTGTAATAAAGGAATGCTATGGAGCACGAGGGACATATGAGAATGATGAAGGTGTTAGGACTAGAATTAGCACCTAGAGGGGGGTGAATAGGTGATTAAAGCAATTTTAACAATTTAATTCGAATAAGAGATTAATGAATTAAACCAACAGACGCTGCAAATGAAAGTAATTAAAGATAAAAGGATTAGGGATAGAGAATCAAGACTCCAGATTTATAGTGGTTCGGCTTAGACCAAGCCTACGTCCACTCTCCCGCACGGACAGCCCTTATGGCTGGATTTCACTAAGAATCAAAAAGAGTGATTTTAGTCTCACGCTCTTGAGTCCACAGTGTAGAAACTCTACTACACTTCCTCAAGGTCTCACCACAATATGATCTCTCTTTTGATTACATATAACGCTCGAAGAATGATATCCCAAAATAGAAAAGGAGATTCAGACTTTGGAATTCTTCTATCCGGCACCCTTCAACAACTAGAGCATCTCTCTTATATACTTCTTCATGCCTTCAATACTGTTGGCACCTTCCAAAGAAGTTCTTCCAATCAACCCGTTGGACAGAATCAATTAGAGAGATCTCGAGCTCTTTAAGGTAAGTGTTGATAGCCCATCAATCCTGCTCGCCCATACAATCAGGATCTTGGTTTCCATAAGTAGATCCTTCCAAATATAAGTTACGAAATCTTTAGAGAATCTATACATATTCGAATACGAAAGTAAGATCTTCTAGTGCTGAATCCAGTAGAAAGATATTCTCTAGCCGTTAGAATAAAGATCATATAAGATCAGAATAAAAAGTCGGTCTAGAGACTGTCCATGAGAGTAGACTTTGAAACATGAGTCTTGCTAGCTTCAGACTTTGATCTTCAGACTTTGTCAATAGAGTCTATAAGTCTTCATACTAGACTGATGAAAATGTTTTGTCAACTTCAAAATACTTTAAGAGAATTTATCCAACAATCTCCCCCTTTTTGATGGTGACAAAACTTTCATGCAGATTTGAATATTATTGCCCTGCAATACAACTTTTAAGCAAGCATTGATATCTCATAAAAGATTAGAATAAAAATAGTAGAAGTTATTCTCGTACACGAGATGTCCCTGCATACGACTTACCCCTGTACACGAGATCCGCATTCACGAAACCTCATTAGTCATGAAAGACAATACTATCTTTATCTAATTTAAAAGCTTAAAGTAATGCAATAATGAGCACACATTCAAAAACTGCACACATTTAAAAACTCAAGATAAAGTCAATAACAACTCAAAAATATTTAAAAAATTGAAAGATAAGATTTGGTTTGGTTTGAGGATAGAGTCTGAAATTGAAATACTTGAAAATTTGCAAAGTCTTCTCCCCCTTTTTGTCAGCATAAAAAATCAAGGAGCACGAGGAATGCGAACAAGTTGAAAGTCCTCCATAGACTTGACAGTTCCTTCTAGCTTCCTCAAATCTTCCTGTAGTTGGGTAAGAGTAGTGCCTTTGCAAAAGAGCCCGAATCGACACCGAACCTCTTTAAGCCGATCATGCATAGTGATGAACATTGCATGATTTTCATTCCGCAAAGTCTGAAATTCATACCCCATGGCATAGATTTGGCCTTTGAGTTCCAAGATGATGTCAAGCAACCTTCCAAAATCTCCGGAATTGTCAGTCTGTGTGCTTGCTTTAGCTCGGTTTGATGGTGGAGTCAAGTCAGTATGAATATCAGCAGGGAGTTCAGTATGTGGAGATGATGCCTCTCCTTTAGGAAACTAAGCAGCATGAACATCTTCAGCATTAGGAGGTGATCGACTAACACCTGTTTATGTATCTTCTTCTCTAAAAGTCAGTAGAAGAGGGGATTGTTCTCTGTGTGTATCTCCCCCTGTTTCCATGTCTTCTGGAGGAGAAAATAACTCTTCTTTCTGAGGAGTTTCCTCAGTGACAGGTTGTTGTGGATCCTCTTTTTCTGCTGGAGAATCTGTTTTTGCTGGTTCGTCTGCTTGTTCTGCTTTTTCTTCTTCCTCTTCCTCTTCCTCTTCCTTTTTCTCTTCCTCTTTCTTTCTTTCTTTCTCTTCCTCTTTCTTTCTTTCTTTCTTTCTTTCTTTCTTTCTTTCTTTCTCTTCCTCTTTCTCTTCTTCTGTTTCTGCAAATTGTTGTTCTGGAACAGCTGGAACAGATGCAGAAAATTGAGAAACAAGAGCAGAGATGGGTAGAGCATCCTCATCATCTTCATCTTCCAAGATGATTGCCCTTCTCTTCTTGACTAGCCACCGGTTCCTTTCCTTTTCTTTTGGCCGCAGAAGAGTCCGGGTCCGAACTTAATAGGAGTCTTCTCCTTGAACCGCTCCACTTCTTGCCGAGTTCTTTCGCACGCATCTTTGTTATCATCCTCATCCGATGACCATTTTATCAATAGTCTTCACAGAGAGAATGTGAGGAGGCTGAATGTTCAGATGTCTGAAAAGACGAGTGATGAGAGCAGCATAAGGAAGTTTTCCCT
This sequence comes from Eucalyptus sp. ANBG9806169, assembly GCA_014182395.1. Lineage (NCBI taxonomy): Eukaryota > Viridiplantae > Streptophyta > Magnoliopsida > Myrtales > Myrtaceae > Eucalyptus > Eucalyptus sp. ANBG9806169. Next base: position 20,921,978 of record CM024578.1, on the reverse strand, counting down.
TGTCCTTTGCCATGGATCTGTACATGTGAAACATGATAGTGTGCGGCAAAGAGAAGTTAAGACCAATCTTGATTGCATACATGAACTTAGCCTCTGAGATGGATACATCTGTCTTGGATGTTGATTTTGGTCTAAGACAGTTGATCACAATCTTGTGAAGCAAAGTGTTTGTTGCATTCATCCTGGAGTAGGAGAGACGACCTTCAGCAATTCTGTCTCTCGCAAGTTCTAGAGTAGCATGACTTACAGACACACTAATTGATTGGAAAGCACCTATTTCCACACCAATTACATATGCCAGAATGTCCTTATCAACAACATACTCTTTATCTCTCACACTGAAAGAAAAGCTGTTTGCATCAATGAAACTAAGATTGGAATAGAAGTACGCTGTTAATTCAGAATGTGCCATATCACGTCGACATGTAACCGATGAAGTTGAAGTTTTTCAAACTTCTCTCTCAGATGGATGCTCAAAAGGTCCAGAAAATCAAAATCCACCGTCCGTGGATTCATCACCCCACGCTTCAGCAATTTTTCATACTTCTTCCTATGTCCGTCTGAGCGAAACAGTTCATCCTTCTTCCCTCGAAGGTTTGCAGCCACACCCATCTAAGGTTTAAAATGTACGAACATTTTCTCATCATCATCCTTTCCCTCTGGCTGATTCATACTACCAAACCTAGGGTCATTGGGAAAGTTTGCAAAGGCTTTTGCAGCCGTTCCTTCAGGAACAATCCCTGACCTCTCCATGACGGTGAGAAAACGAGTCTCATTTCTGTAACCTTTCTCTTTCAGAAATTCATCAATGAAGGTCATGGCAGAACCTCCTTCCTTCAATGCAGAGTAAAGCCTATAAACAAAAGCAGGCTTAAGTGTTCTTACGGGTTCAATATCTTCAATAACTTCTTCTGCATCTTGAGGGCGATGACCATGAGGTCTAGTTGGGGAAGACCGCTGTTGAGATCGTTGAGGAGTTTGCTCAGATGGAAAGTCGCTTTCTTTGGTGAGATCGAAGTGCGTAGGCCCCTCACTAGATCCCTGTGGTCCCCTGTTTGCTATTCTTGATGACTTCCTTTGGTACGGCATTGTTGCTTTCTTTGGAGAAGCTTTCTCACTTGTGTCGCAAGAAAGTTAAAAACTTTGAGACGAAGAAGTTTTGGAGAGAAAAATACAGAGCAGTGAAAAGCTTTTGATCTAGGGTTTCTGGGAAAGTGAAAATGGAGGAGAAGGAGTGTATAAAAGATAATAGATACAGGGGAAATCCAAGCGTCGCATATTTTGGAAATCTTAAGAATTTCCTTTTGAAAAATAACTGCCTTAATAAATCGATAACCACCATTTTTTTAAATATAACCGCCTTAATAAGCTCAATTAGAGATAAACAGATAATCTTACCTTATCAATATGACAGTTTAAATAAATGAACTTACAGTCGTGTCGATTGGTATTTTCAGTTTTCATCCTTTGAGTCTGATACTCTGTCAGACTTTAGATTCTGAGTCTGAGCTACAACATTCTTCAAGAGATAAAATATTGAGTCTTGAGCGAATAGACTCAAACAAGCTTTTCTCAAGTGACTTTGTGAAGATGTACGCGGTTGATTCTTTGAGTCTATTTGTATCAAGACTTCTTTGTTCGAACATGATCTCTTATAAAATGATGTCGAATCTCAATGTGTTTTGCTCTTGAATGTAGGATAGGATTCTTTGTAAGATTGATTGCGCTGGTGTTGTCACATCTTATTTCGTGCAAGAGTCTTCAATGCCAAAGTCTTGCGGTTGTTGTTTTATCCACAATATTTGAGAACAAAGAACTTCCAAGGGCTACGTATTTCGCACCTGTTGAAAGAGCCACAATACTTTGTTTTCTTGAAAACCAAAATACTGCCTTGTTTCCAAGCAATTGACAAGTGCCTGAAGTGCTTTTTCTTTCAACTCTACAACCTGCAAGATCTGCGTCTGAATAGCCAAGAAGTGTAAAGTCTCATTCTTTGGGATACCATAGACCGATCTTCGCAGTAGTGGCAACATATTTAATAATACGTTTAGCAGCACTTAGATAAGATTCTCTAGGATCAGATTGAAACCTAGCGCATATGCAAACACTAAATAATATGTCAGGTCTGAATGCAGTAAGATAAAGAAGAGAACCAATGATACTCCTGTATAACTTTTGGTCGATTTTCTTCCCTGCTTCATCTTTGTCTATCTTCAAGGAACTTGACATTGGTATGTCGATCTTTTTGCAATTTTCCAGACCGAACTTTTTAACAAGTTCTTTTGCATATTTCTCTTGATGAATGAATATTCATTCCTTTAGTTGTTTCACTTGTAGACCAAGGAAAAATGATAGTTCACCCATCATGCTCATCTCGAATTCATCCTGCATAGACTTAGAAAATTTCTTGCACAAAGTCTCATTAGATGATCCAAACATAATGTCATCAACATAAATCTGAACAAGTAGAAAACTTTTACCTTCCTTTTTAATAAACAAAGTAGTGTCTACATTTCCTTTAGAAAAGCTATTATGAATTAAGAAATTACTTAGCCTTTCATACCAAGCTCGAGGAGCTTGTTTCCATCCATATAAAGCTTTCTTCGCCCGAACACCGAGTCCGGGTTTCTTTGAGTCTTCAAATCCAGGAGGTTGTTCCACGTAGACTTCTTCTTGAATAAATCCATTTAGGAATGCGCTTTTGACATCCATTTGAAACAACATGAAATTCTTATAGCAAGCAAAAGCAAGTAGTAATCTGATTGCTTCTAACCTTGCTACTGGAGCATAAGTCTCATCATAGTCTATCCCTTCTTCTTGCGTGTATCCTTTAGCCACGAGTCTTGATTTGTTTCTCGTTACTTTGCCTTTTTCATCAACTTTGTTCCTGAAAACCTATTTAGCTCCAACAACTTATTTACCTTTTGGTTTGGGAGTCAATTCCCATACGTCGTTAATACTGAATTGTCTGAGCTCTTCTTGCATTGCTTCAATCCAGCTTTCATAAGCTAAAGCTTCTTCAATATTTTTCGGTTCTATTTCAGAAATAAGAGCAACAGCACTAGACTCTTCTCGCCTTTTGGATCTTGTTCGAATTCCCTCATTAATGTTCCCAATAATGAGTTCTTCAGATGACTAGACTTGTGCTTTCGGTTACTAGTCGATCGATAGATTGTTGATCTTCTTCTTGAGTAGATTCTTCATCGTAGCTTGTTGTACGATTCTAAATTAGTAACCGCTTCGGTAGGTAGATCTAGCGATGTCGGAACAGATTCTCGAATCTTCGCCCCGAATTTGCTGAATTTGTGGAGAGTCTTGAAATTTGACATTCATTGATTCTTCCACAGTCTGAGTCTTCTTGTTGAATACTCTAAAAGCTTTGCTTGTAGTTGAGTAACCAAGAAAGAATTCTTCATCTAATTTTTCTCCATGGTTTGAAAGAAAGTAGACCCAAGTAAATCGTGAGTAATCATCCACGATTACTAGACAGAACCTTTTTCCACCAATGCTTTGCGTTCTGGTAGGTCCAAACAAATCCATATGCAAAAGCTGCAATACATGATTAGTGGAAACTTTATTTATTGATTTGTAAGAGTTTCTAACCTGTTTACCCAGTACGCATGGTGTACATAGATCGGACTTTGAGTAATTGAGAATAGGCAATCCTCGAACAAGTTTCTTGGTAGAGATCTTGTTGATTTGCTTCATATTGGTATGACCTAGCTTTTTGTGCCATAGATTTGCTTCATCTTGTACTAATATTAAGCACTGTGATCTTCCTTGATTTACATCCAGAAGATAGATATTTCCATGTCTTCGTCCAGTAAAAGATTGAGTAAAGTCTTTACCGATTCTAGAGCACGTTTCTTCCCGGAAGTTGATCTTGAAACCGGTATCACACAACCGACTTATGCTAAGCAGGTTGTAATTTAATCCTTCAACTAAGGAAACATTATTGATTGACAAACTTCCAATCTTTACTGTTCCTCGACCAGTAATTCTTCCTTTGTTGTTACCACCAAAGGAAACTTTTCCTCCGTCTATCTGGACAAGTTTTATGAAGTAGCTCGAGTCTCCTGTCATATGTCTTGAGCAGCCACTATCAAGATACCATTTAATCTTCTTTTTGATAGTAACCTGCAATTAACACGAATTCAAGCTCTTTTTGGTACCCATACCATCTTGGGTCCAGAAGTGTTTAGAACAATAGATAGTCTTAGCCCAGCTCTTTTTAACAGGTCTCTAAACCAAAGGACATTCTTTTTCAAAATGTTCTAAGCTTTGACACTTGGAACATCTCAAAGCATTTCTGCCAACAGGTTTTACAAAAACTTTATGGAAATGATTCTTATAAGCAATTCTAGCTGATCTCTGTTTAATTCTTTCTTTTACCTTCGGAAAATCAATTAGTGGAATAATTTCAGAAGTCATACCAAGACCTAATTTATCAAAGTATGGTCTTTGTATCGAAAGAATCTTATCCAACTTTTCAGAACCATTTGAAAATCTTTTGATATGTTAGTAATATCATTTTTCAAAAGATTATTTTCATTTGAAATAATGTCTCGAGTTTTATTTCACAGCAACAAAATCTTTTTCCAGCTTTTCAAACTTTTCTTTCATAAGTTTATCCTGTTGCTTCAATGTAGAATTTTCCCTTTTTAATTCGGAGATCCTCTTAAGAGATGTTTTCAGACTAAGACAAAGTTCATCAATATATTTAGAAACCTTAACAGGAATTTTCATGTTACTAACCTCGAGTTCACTGTCCGAGTCCGTAATCGAATCAAGGTCGAGTCCGAATCGATTTTGCCATTAAACAGATATTGGCATAATCATCGTCACTTTCTTCATATTCGAGTATCACTCCAAGTCTCGCTTTGAGTGCCTTCCGTTTTTCTCGTCTTTCCTTTTCTCTTCTTTAAGCGAGGACGGTTGGGTCCGATGTGTCCCTTTTTCTTGCATTCAAAGCAAGTCACTTCTTTGTTAGAATCATCTTCCTCTCGTTGACTTGTTTTGAAACCTTTGAGAACTTTGTTTCTTCCAATTGAATTTCCTTCATTTTCTGTTCAACTTTCGAATCTCTTTATCATGAGTGCGTTCTTCATCATCTAGATCTTCTTCGAGTCTCGTAGCATCGAATAGTCATTAGACTTTAAGGCAATAGATTTCTTACCTTTGAGTCTTCCTCTTCGTTGGTCCTTCCACTTCATAGGATTGAAGAGTCCCAACCGGTTCGTCTACGTAAAAGTGGAGCAATCCTCTCGCATCTCTCTTATTGAGGTTTTTATGTAATTCCAGTCTTTTGAGAGTCCTCGAAGTAGTTTGTTGACCTTCATATGTCCTGAGATTGGATGTCCCTGATATTCAAGACCATTCACAATTTCAGTAAAACGACTAAACATGTCAGTTATTGATTCTCCTGATCTCATCTTAAGGACTTCATATTGTCCCAAAATAATATTGATCCTTGTTTCTTTCACACGATTAGTTCCTTCATAGGTAATGTGAAGCCTATCCCAGACTTCTTTTGCTGTATCACAAGAAAATATTCTGTTATACTCAGTAGGGGATAAAGCACAATATAAGGAGTAAATAGCTTTGGCGTCAAGAGTCTGTCTCTTGGTGATTTCTTCTTGAGTCAGATGAGTAGGATCAGCAGTTTCTTTTTCTCTCTCTGATTTTGATGCAGCAGCAGGAATGATTCCTTTATCAACCACTTCCCATTCCAAAGGATCTTTCGATCTTAGGAATGCCTTCATCTTATTTTTCCATATGCTGCAGTCTTTTCCATCAAAGTATGGAGGTCTGGTATTGCTTTGACCTTCAACCAACCCTGTAGGCAACATACTAGCCATAGATCTTTTACTCAGAAGTAAAGACACTTCTTATAAGCAAGTACACAAGCTCTGATACCAATTGTTAGGACTAGAATTAGCACCTAGAGGGGGGTGAATAGGTGATTAAAGCAATTTTAACAATTTAATTCGAATAAGAGATTAATGAATTAAACCAACAGATGCTGCAAATGAAAGTAATTAAAGATAAAAGGATTAGGGATAGAGAATCAAGACTTCAGATTTATAGTGGTTTGGCTTAGACCAAGCCTACGTCCACTCTCCCGCACGGACAACCCTTCTGGCTGGATTTCCCTAAGAATAAAAAAGAGTGATTATAGTCTCACGCTCTTGAGTCCACAGTGTAGAAACTCTACTACACTTCCTCAAGGTCTCACCACAATATGATCTCTCTTTTGATTACATATAATGCTGGAAGAATGATATCGCAAAATAGAAAAGGAGATTCAGACTTTGGAATTCTTCTATCCGGCACCCTTCAACAACTAGAGCATCTCTCTTATATACTTCTTCATGCCTTCAATACCGTTGGCACCTTCCAAAGAAGTTCTTCCAATCAACCCGTTGGACATAATCAATTAGAGAGATCTCGAGCTCTTTAATGTAAGTGTTGATAGCCCATCAATCCTGCTCGCCCATACAATCAGGATCTTGGTTTCCATAAGTAGATCCTTCCAAATATAAGTTACGAAATCTTTAGAGAATCTATACATATTCGAATACGAAAGTAAGATCTTCTAGTGCTGAATCCAGTAGAAAGATATTCTCTAGCCGTTAGAATAAATATCATATAAGATCAGAATAAAAAGTCGGTCTGGAGACTGTCCATGAGAGTAGACTTTGAAACATGAGTCTTGCTAGCTTCAGACTTTGATCTTCAGACTTTGTCAATAGAGTCTGTAAGTCTTCAGACTAGACTGATAAAAATGTTTTGTCAACTTCAAAATACTTTAAGAGAATTTATCCAACATAAGGAATCTCTGTGGACTCAACCAAGATTGAAACAGTTATCAATGACCAAGACCGACAATAGTATCAGAAATCAGAAGCCGTATAGGTTGGATAGGGTACTACGAAAGGTTCATGGAAGAATTTTTAGCATCAACATTGTCGTGGATTCGACCTCTTAAGAAAGAAGAGAAATTCATATGATTAGACAAGTGCAAGGATAGTTCCAAAGCTTAAGCAAGAACGGCTACCGCACTTGTGCCGATCATTCCTTATGGTTGTGGAGGAGACAAGATCTATAGAGATGTGTCATTTAAAGGATTGGGTTGCGTGTTGATGTAACGTAGTAGAGTGTTATATACGCATCCCATTAATTGATACTTCATGAGTTGAGTTACCCGGGGCATGACTGGAGACTCGCAGCATTAATTTTTGCTTTAAAGATTTAGAGACATCATTGGTATGAAGAAAGATTCCAAATCTTCATCGACTATTAAAGCCTCAAGCGTTTATTCTCCCAAAAGAAGTGGAATACAAGACAATGTCATGAATCAAAACCTTGGCAGGACTAGAATGGTGCTATCTGGTATCACCCAAGAGGAACGAAAGAAATCACTGATGCGTTAAGTCGAGAGTCTTCATTTGTGCATATGCTGGTTAAAGTATAGACCTTACTTAAGAAAGTTCGAAATTCGGTTTTCAAATTTGAGGTAGGCTACCTTTTAAATTTTATAGCCACCCTCAAAATTGAACCGAATATTCAAGTTAGAATCAAACGCTTCAGTTGACAGATCGGGATGATCAAAAGATTCTGCAAGAGGATATTGATAAGGAAGAGACCGACTTTCAGATTTCTGGGGATGAAACACTCAAGTCCCGAGAGTGATTAGGTGTACCCGGTGATGTAGCACTCAGGTAAGAGACCTTGTCAAGAAATTCACCGTAGTGGTTATAATTCTCGACCAGACAATACAAAGTAGGTCAGAATCAGTGTCAACTCGATTGGTTGATCGATATAAAGACAGAGATCACTAGACATGTTACAAGTGTTAGCTGTGTCAGTAAGTGGGAGTTCAATAATACAAACCGGGAGGACTTTGACAAACATTTGAGAGCCCAAGTGGGAATAGAAGTATTTCACAATGGAACATTGTGACAGGCTTACCAATGAGTCAAATGAATAATGACTCCAGTTTGGATAGTGGCTGACAGACTAATGAAGTTGGCTCACTTTATCGCCATATGGAAGGATCTTGATTGGAATAGGCATGCAGAAGTGTATGTGTGTCAGACAGTTCGTTTGTAGGGAGTATCAGTGACGAACTTATGTCAAATCTAGAACCAAGGTTCCCACTTTCAGCAGAACAGTCAGATAGTTCATTTTTGAAGCAGGACAGAGCAGAGTGTACAGAACTTCAGTTTGCTGAGATGAGATCAGAGAAAGAAAGATCATAGGCCTAGAATCAGTTCAACAGTCAGTGATTGCAGCTGCCGTGATCAGTGCCAGAGTAAAGCCCGCACGGAACCGCTAGAGAAGTTGAATCGTTAAGCATTGAAGGCCCTTATAGTTCCAAATTGGTGATTGCATCTTTTTGAAGATGTCACCAATGAGGAATGCCTTGCACTTTAGCAAGGAGGGAAGGTTGGGACCGAGGTACGTAGGTTCCTTAGGGATTCTAAGAGAAAGAATCAGGACCCTAACGTATCGTCTTGTATTGTCGCCAAAGTAGGCATGAGTACATGACGTCTTCCACGTGTCGAGATTGAGGACATATGAGCCTGACCCGATGCACGTGCTTAATCATTAAGAATCAGGCGTGAACAACTAAGTGTTGTATGTGGAAAGCCCGATTTAGATCGTGAATCAGAAAGATCAGATTCGATAAACCAAGATAGTCCCTTTGGTCAAAGTGGTCTGACAATGCCACGGGACTGAAGAAGCAACCGGGGAAAGTGAGACTAGATGAGACGACGATACCCCCATCTTTTTGTTTAAGGATTGGTAAAGGTTTAAATTTCGAGGACGAAATTTTTATAAGAGGGGAAGAGTTGTGACATCCCAGATTTTTCAACCCTGTTTTCTACTGAATAAATCGGGCATCTAATTGACGCGCCTATAAGGTTGTTCTCAGAGCTGATCACTCTCGAGATAACTAGATTATCTGGGGAAATCATTAAGAATTTTAAGGCAAATAGACTTGAGAATTCGACCAAGAATCGGCTTCTCGACTGTGTCCATCTTTAGAGGCCATTACGGCATAGTATAAAATCGATTTGAAATCAGAGATAGGCTGGTTCGACCGAGATGTGGGACTAATCGTGGGTGACACCACTAAATTAGAAAATTCTTGTCAGCCGGCACTAGACTGATTTTCTTATTGTTTTGGTACCTTGTGTTCGTATTTGGATCCTCGAGATTTTCACAACAACCGAGAGTCGCCAATGAGTCAAGTGGGTTCATAGTGGCTCGAAGAAAATCGACAATGGGTCATTTGCACTTAAAAACCTATGAAAGTTACTCGGTAGCCTAGGTTACGCTAAAAACGCATTGAATGGAAATTAACTGGGATTTCAAGTCCGATTTCAAAAACTAAAGTTTCTTTCATGTCACAATGAATTCTAAGAACGTCGACTTAGTCTTTAAAGATTTTTCAGAGATTCTGAAATTTTTACGGAAAATCGATACGGACGTCGCGGAAATTAGCGGAAAATTGGATCGGCCAAATTGATTGGATTTGTGGCCTATTTATCGAACCTTTGGGTGTCGGGGAATTGCTGAAAATTTGTATAGGATATTTCTTCGATGAAATTTGACGTTGATTTGGAGAATCAAATGAAGAATCGGAGCCAAAAATTATAGAAATTCGGAATTGGACTAAGGACTGCAGTTTTTGGCTTCAAATTGGATAAATCATGGAAACAAAAAAACAAGAAAGTATTAGGGAACATTAAAGATATTTATGAAGACTAATTGGGGGACACATAGGATAATCTTGAAGACTTTTGGACAAGCAAATGATGGTATAGATATTTTGGTTAGATTTTGCTTCCCCCCTCAACGTCTTGAGCACGCCAACTCCAGCTGTCTTCCGTCTCTATCATTCTTCACGCGACGCCCTCTGTTTCTAATTCACTTTCATTTTCTTCTCGTCACCTCCACCGCTTCGGCCAGCCTCACACGCGTCCACCTCCTCCTTTCGCCGAGTCAAGCCCCAGCAACAAGCCGCGGACATTGACTCCCTCTCCACCGAACCGAAGCTTTTATTTTTCCCCTGCATCCGCCCAATTCTTGCCCACGCGTTCAAGCCCCAGCTCTTGCGGTCAACCTTAGAGAAGCTCTCTTCCTTTCGTTGACCCCAACACTTCGATTCCTCGCATTTGCCATCTCACCAAACAGCCCAACCCCTCGATTCCTCCACTTTCTCTCTCCCTGGTGGCTTTAGCTTCAATTTCAATTGCTTCTCTGCCACTTGTCTAGCAGCATCACCTACGCACATCCACTAAACCATCCTCTCTCCATCATTATTTGTTCCCCTTCGGTCAACCAACTTCCACCGAGAGCTCCATCGTTGATTGCACGCCCCAAAGCCAGCGAAGCCACGCGCGTCCCCCTTCGGCTCCGGCAACTTCAGCCACCTGCCCGAGTGCTTCATCAGCGTGCATCTCCACCGATCTTCAGCTTCTTGGACGCCAACACCTGCCTGCGTGGCTGCTCTCCTTCGCTCGTGAATTTCCTCGCCCGAAGAAGCTGCAAGCTTCAGCCACGAGCCCAATTACAGCCCACAATTTGAGCCTTTGGTCCAGCTCGATTCAAGTTCATGTTTTCGGCCCAGCTTGCAATTGTCTAGCTCACTTTCAACCCATCTTCAGCAAGCAAAGCCCACCACGTCTCAGCTTGGTCCACTCAAGTCCTACAGCCCAAGAAGCCAGCAATTTGGCCCAACTCGCAATAGTTAAGCTCGTGAATGTTTTAGAGCCCAGCGGCCCAAGTGATTCCAGCTCAGCCCATTGGATTTCGGCCCAATTTCAGTCCACTTGAAGCCCAGACCAAGCCTAGTGAATTTTTGTGGGCTTGCAAGGCTTTTGGGCCCGGCTCGAGTATCCGCTGATGTTGCCGAAAATTTGGATTTCGGCCGCCGTTGTGTCGCCGTCACGGTGTCCCGGTCCCCGCTTTTAGTCAAGTAAGTTTTACTCACTAATGCTTTCTCAGTTTACTAATTATGCTTAGGGGTTGGTTAAATTTAATTAAGTGCAATTAGGTGGTTAGATTAGTTTAGATTAATTAAATTAGTCACTTATTGATGCATGTTAGGTGGTTAGAAATAGACATTAGCAAGTAGGCACGCCATATTATTTATTGAACAGGTCTCGGTAATTTTCCAGGCTCGTCTCAGCTTCCAATCAAGCATTACGGGCCTAAATTGGATTTTTTAATATTTTTTATTCAATTTTCGAAATTAATTATTTAATTAATTATTTTTCCGGAAATTCAACCGGGATGGCCGGTGACTGGAATTTCGTGCTGATTGTCGTGGTGTAGTCCGTTTATTTAATTGAGCTTCAATTTATATGGAATTGATTTAAATTGTGAATTTTAGGATATATTCCTAAATGGTTGTTTTTAATTATTTGATTGAGAAATCATCGGGTATTGGTTGTCAATATCGAAAGTAAGTTGGTAATCACCTGAGAGAAGATACGTGGGCTCGGTGAATTGGAATATCACTTGGAGAATGCACGTGAGTTCGGTGGTTGAATATGTCATCTTGGCAAAGAGGTCGCCTTAGAGAATGCATGTGGCTCGGAGACTTGGTATGTCCTCCTGGAGAATGCACGTGGCTCGGTGACAGAGTATGGCATCGTAAAATGGGCACGTGGACTCGGTGAATTGATGCATCACTTTAGTGAACTAGTACCTTAGAGAAGGCACGTGGGCTCGGGCATCATAAAAAGGGCACGTGGGCTCGGTGAATTGATGCATCACTTTGGCGAACTAGTGCGTTAGAGAATGCACGTGGGCCTAGGGAATTAAGTGTCGTATCTTGGAAGAGACACATGAGCTCAGTGATTTGATGCATCACTTTGGTGAACGAGTGCCTAAGAGAATGCACGTGTGCTTGACGACTAGATATACATCGTAGGGAATGTATGGTCTGATTGACATGTAATCGATTAGTTCGATGGATTGATAGTTCAATCTGTATGGTTTAAATGGGTGCCGGTATTAAATTGTACTAACTTGCGGGTGGAATATGAGGCCAAGGTAAGTCCTCTGATTTGTGCGTGTTTAGGCAGCCCATAGTGTGTTGGTTTACTAATTGGGTCTTAGGGGGTAGAAGTCGCTGAGACGTAGTCTCATTGGTTATTGAATAACCATTTCAGGTTCGTAGAGGGACTGGAGGAGAATTACTCGTTAGATGACCCTGATGGCGAGCTAGCAGAAGAGGAAGAGCTTGAAGAAAATGAGCTTAGTGAATAAGAGTTTGACGAGGATCGGGATGATGATCTCGAGTACAACCCGGATGAAGACGGAGATCCCATCCCGTCTTATGAACCTTGTGTACTTGTGGATATGGTTAGATCAGACCTATGTTAATAGTGTTGTAAGATACTATGAGGTGCGTGTGTATAAAAGTGTGGTTGTGAATTTCAATATGAAAAGTATGGCCTGCTTTTCTATCCCATTGTTTTATTGTTTGGGGATTTATAACTACTTCCGCGTGTGCAAATAAAAGAGAAATGGTCAGCGATACATAGTCCTGGGATATTGCATTCTAAAATCGACCAAGTAGAAGGATGGGTGCGTCCCCGGGGATCGGGGCGTGACATGCTGCCTCCACACCTCAGCCGCATCCAGCACCACCAACAGCCGTTCGTTCCAGCCCTGCTCAGCCCACAACAACCACCCGACTAGCCAACCACAGAATTAGAACCGATTTTTCCAACTCAAGCCGTGAGCCTTGTGGGCTTTTTCGGCCTCGGTCGGTTCTCCGTTGGTGGCATCGTAGTTATGGTTCTTCACCGCCTTCGCGCCGTCGTCGCCGTGGACCTGTCACCTTGCTAATCCGGTGAGTTAACTCCCTAATCCTTGATTATGTTGTTAATTGTGCTTAGAGGGTTAGATTAGTGTTAATTAGCTTGATTAAATTAGTATTAAGTTAGATTAGCCTTAAGTTGGATTAGTGTTAATCTAGTTTGGTTAGATTACCCTTAAGATGGATTAGTGTTAATCTAATTGGTTAGATTAGCACTAATGAGGGTGGTTTAGTCTAAGTGGATTTCCCTCTGATCTGCTTACTGGACGCTCGCCGTTTGCCATTTTTGTGGGGAAAAATGTGCTACGATTTTGAGGTTACTTTCTTTTTGTAATGTTCTAGATATCTTCAGCTATGACATATATTTTACTCAAAATCTTAGGGATATAAAAGAATGAGATTTCAGTTTTGTTAAAAACAAAACAGAACCTCTGTTTGTGCTGGAAATTGTAACCTTTGGGTGTTCAAGGGATTTTCATCAACTCTTAGGGTTTGATTTTCGAAAGAGTTCCTTCACAAAAGTTGTTCATCACATCTTTTAGTTTAACATAGTCCAATTTTAGATTAAACGAACAAGCTTTGGACTTCAAACCAAACTGATTTTGGAAAACAGAATTTCTGGAAATGAACATAGTTTTTGTAACTGATTGAGTGATTTACTGCTCTTAATCCAGAAGGATCTGGGTCAAGGTGTCTTCATGAAAAATGTTCATTTAGGTGTTCTTTAGAACATATTCAAATTTGAGAATTTTCTGAGCTCGTTTAGTTAGATTTCTGGATTTAAACTTGGAGACGCGTGAGTGGACTGGTTTCTGCCGGTTAGGTCGGTAGTGGTTTTGTGATTGTTCTTGATGTTGTGCTTGCTGGACAATGCATATTTGGTGATGTGGTTGACTTTTGGCATGCTTAGGGCTTATGCTTGATAATATGTGAAATTGATGACTTAATTGTGCAATTGAGTGCTTGATTGTTGTTATGGACTATTATTGCAAAAAGTGGATTTTGGTATTTAAATAGAAAAATACTGGGTGTCGGTTTTTGACGCCAAAAATATTTTATGTATTATATAAAATCGTGGGATTTTGAAATGGGAAAGTACCATGTTTTATGGTTCAATTTGAATGTGTGATCACGCACAAGTATTTTATCGGGGTGATTTTTAATACGAAGAAAATTGACCAATCCCATTATTTGAAATAGAAGTATTTGAATGCAAAGTACGATGTTCTTGGCCGAGTTTGGATATGCGTGTGATCGCTATCAGAACCCGTCACCCGATGAAAGTCAGGGAGGCGATGCTCCTGTGTGGAATGCCCTTGACAACAGATGCCAGTCGCAGTGGAGATTGGATCGATGCTCCTGTGTGGAATGCCCTTGACAATGGATGCAGGTCGCAATGGAGGTTGGATCGATGCTCTTGTGTGGAATGCCGTCTAGATGTAGAAGTTGCCATGCCCGACGAAGTGGGATGACGCTCGGTTATGCCGGATGACTAAACTGTTGAGTTGGATGTGGCTATTGGGTCTTAAATAATTGGAACACGCTTGAGTGATTGAGATAGCCACACTTGATTATGGGACAAAATTGCGTGGCATAGAATGGGACGTGTCATAACGACTTGGCCTTATAATCGGGACCCCTGTGAATATTTGATGAATAATATGAGGTGTTCCAATTATTGAATTACGCTTGCTGCATTTATATATGTATATGAGATGTACTAATGTGTAGGGAGGTGTTGAGGTGAGGTAAGTCCTATATGGTGCATGTTTAGGTTGCCTTTGAGTGAATTCTCATCCTAATCAGGGTTTAGGGTGTTGACTTGTTGAGATTTTTATCTCACCCCGTCATGGGTTACCATTTTTAGGGCCGTAACGTGGAGGATCCAGAGCCCGAGGCTGAAGGGTCCAGAGTGTAGATGGCTTAGTGGTTTCTTTTTGCAGACCTTCTATATATGAACCTGTAGGGTTAACTCGGTTTGTTTATAAAGTATGTTTTGCGAGAAAGGTGTTGGCATGTGTTTTACTATCCCATGTATTTGATTGTTGTCCGGGGTTTATTTAATGCGCTTCCGCATGTGCATAAAATAAAAAGGGTCGGCGATGCGTCCTGGGAACGTCGCATATTTAGTCAACTGCCGAGGGATGTGTGCGTGCTTGAGGTTTGGGGCGTGACAAATATATCGGTGCCACATTTAACCCAAATTAATTTTCGTGTTACAAAAATCGCCAAATTGGTATATTAGTACCACATCTACTCATAATTAATTTGTGTCACAAAAAATCCCCAATCACCAAAATCTTAGATTGAGAAATTTGCGAAAATCCTAAAAGCGATTATTATTTTTATGACTCGAAAGTTAGTTTAGGGTAAATGTGGCACGAGTGTATTGGTTTGAGATTTTTTGCGACGTGAAAATTAATATGAGGTAAATATGGCACGAGTGTAACAATTTATGAGCTTATGTGATATGAAAATTAGTTTGGTTAAATGTGGCATGAGTGTATCGATTTGGGATTTTTTTCGTAATACTAACCTGAGAATTAAGAAGTTACTTACTAATGACTATGAACTTTATTAATTTATTATGATGTTGGTAACTTATTGACAAGTTAACTTGTAAGCAATTTATCAGTTATTATTTTTTGCCAACAGTATTTGAAAATTACCAGCTACTTCCAAAATCCACGAATATGAAAACATTTCAGTTTTTTGCCTAGGGACCCTAGAATTTTGCAATAAGATTACTTTGAATCTAAACTTCAAAAATGCTTTGAGGTTTGAACTTTTAGTACCCTTGTTGACTATTACAGACAATAACGATATGGGTAAGACCACAAGTCAACGATCTAACATCGACCTGCAATTTCAACAGAAATGTGTAGTGGGACGATGACAAATTTAGAAATCGTTAAGGACATATTTATATGGCACATACAATCATGTAACCCCAGGATAAGTGGGCTTCGATAGCTCTTCATCTTTCTTTATTTCCCACGTGTTTAATGTCATCAACTAAACGAGAAAAAAGACATATAAGGTGTTAATGATGCAAAGCGAGTTTTCTGAAAGATCTTTGCATATTTATTTATTCATCGACCCAATTTAGAAATCACACATGAAAAAGAAGATGACAACATAATAAAAACGAGGATCCATATGCCAAATCGCATTTCAAGTTGACAAAAATTATGTCTCTTGATCTCTATCGCGCATAGCTCAAAGGGACCACTTCCCAACAATTTCATTGGCCTCTATGAAATTTGATGGCCTTCCGCTTTGGCTTCTTCATCAATTTGGCTCTTCTCTCCATGCTTCTCACTTTTCCCACAAGCCATTTGGGTCTTCCAATTTCACATGAAATGTACGCTATAGAGATTCCAATCACGATTCCAGATGCATAGCCCATCCCAATTACTTTCTTATCAAACTGGCTACCATGCTCTCTAGTACTATCCTCTTGGATGAATGATCGTGGTAGTGGTGGTGGAGGAAGCTGAGCATCACCGGGGCATGTGTTTTGTAATGGAGATCCACATAAGCCAAGGTTTCCACAAAATGAGTCGCTCGTGAATGTGCTCAATTGCTTGTCTTGAGGTATAGGGCCTGTGAGTTGGTTCTCTGAGAGGTCCAACCACCCAAGGAATGACAAATCTCCCAGTTCTCTAGGAACCCTCCCACTAAGCTTGTTTGAAGATAAATCTAGCCATTCAAGGTTAGTCAAATTTCCAAGGGTTGAAGGAATAGAACCAATGAGGTGGTTGTGGGAAAGGTTGAGCCCTATAAGAGAATGAAGATTTCCAATAACACTCGGGATATTCCCTTGAAAAGAGTTGAGCGATAAGTCGATGGTTGCTAAGATGGTCAAGATCCTCACTAGCCGAACCTCTCGTCCTTTCATGATCACTTTCACAGAATCTTCATAGAACCCCATTGCAACTTCTTGCCTTATGTACAATGATTCGTCTTTCGACTCTTGCCCATTTTGTTCATTCATCATCCCTTGAAGTTTCGCTATCAAATTGGCTGGTAAAGGACCGGTGAAGTTGTTGTTCGAGAGGTCCAAAATGTGCAACTTGGGAAAGAGATGAGCTACCTTTGGAAAATCGAAAAAACCCCTCAAATTGTTGGACCTCAAGATAAGAACTTTTAGCTCAGGTAGTGTTCCCAACCATGCCGGGAACTTATCCTCTATCTTATTGTTGCTGAAATCTAGAACTTCCAGGGTTTGACAATTGGTAAGGGTTTGGGGCAATGTCCCTTCGAATTGATTTTGACTCAAGTCAAGACTTCGCAAGCTACTTTGCAGTAAAAATGTTTGAGGGATTACGCCCGAAAGACTATTCATTCGCAAGTTCAAAATCGATAAATTTAAGTTTGGCAAACACCCGGGCAAGCTACCGGCTATGCTATTATTAGACAAGATGAGGACTTCGAGAAAGGTGGCATTGCATATTGATAAAGGGATCTTCCCCACTATTTTATTATTTTCGAGCGAATAGAACACTGTGAAGGGTGATGGAAGTGGAAGTAGACCATCAAATTTGTTGTTGGACAAATCAATTAATACCAATGAGGTATTTGAGAAACTTTCTCCAGGCCACCGTCCTGAAAGTTGATTGTTATTGAGGAGTAAAATTTCTAGGTAAGTCAACTCACCTAAAGAGAAAGGAATTGGGCCTGTAAGACTATTGTTGTATAGGATGAGATTGAGAAGTTTCAATTTCCCAAGTTCTCTCGGAATCTCACCAACTAAACCATTGGAATAAAGTTGGAGTACTTGTAGTTGACTCGCGTTTCCAATCTCAGGAGGCAAGTTACCGGTGATGTTATTTCCAGCAATCTTCAGAGAAGTTAAATGCGTGCAACTTCCCCAGTTTGTTGAGATTTCTCCATACAACTTGTTGAATCTCATATCGATATAGTGCAAATTGGGGTAGACACCAAAGGTCTCAGATATATTTCCAGTTAACTGGTTTCTCTGGAGGCGTACTCTAACTAAGCTGGTGCAATTTCTCAAGCTTTTAGGGATAGAACCAGTTAAGTTGTTGTCAGACACCGTGAGGTTTTGGAGCAATCCACCTTGGCACAAGTTCTCTGGTAAGGAACCAATCAACTGGTTGTCACCTAAATTTAGCCTCGTAAGCTCCGTCAAATTGCTTAATGTCGGTGGGATTGAACCAGTGAATTGGTTGGAACCCAAGTATAGGTTCGTAAGCTTCGTCAAATTGCCTAATGTTGGTGGGATTGAACCCGTGAACCGGTTGGAACCCAAGACTAGCTCCGTAAGCTCCGGCAATTTGCCTAATATTGGCGGGATGGAACCGGTAAGCTTATTTTCGAATAGGATCAAATCCGTTAATTTTGTCAAGTTCCACAAAGTGGAAGGAATCGGTCCTATCAGGTCGTTGATGAACATGTCGAGCACTCCCAAATTTTTCATATTTCCTATTTCAGAAGGAATAGAACTAGAAAGGTAGTTGTCGCTGACATACAAGCTAGCTAATTTGCTCAAATTACCAATCTCTTGTGGTATTTTCCCCGAGAACAAATTGTCAGAGAGGTCAAGATAGGCGAGATTGCTCAGGAGACCGATTTGAGACAGAATATGACCGGAGAGACGATTTAAACTTAGGTCCATGTACATGAGATGAGACAAAGATGAGAATGGGAATTCATCGAGCGTACCTTCGACATTGACGCTGGTAAGATTTATCTTGATCACGCTCCCTGCTTGATTGCAGGAGATGCCATGCCAAGCACATGGACTCACGGTCGAATTGGAACATGTGGCATTACAATGAGAGAGTGTCCAGGAAGAGAGGGAAGAAACCGAATGGTTACCAAGACTAGACTTCCAATTGAGGAAGGCTTGTGCTTCTGCAGGGGAAGCATGAGCAAGAAGTGGAATGACAACGATAGTGAACAGAGTGAGGGCAGCCACATGGCTCATGACCCTCTTGAATTCTGATGAAGAATCCATAGATTCTTCTTCTCCTTCTTCTCTTTTGGTTCTGGGAAGTTGGTTTTTCTTTTCCTGCAGCAATGAGCTATGCTTTAAAAACTTGTGAAAACTCACCTTCCTATCATCTTCCATTACAACGACGGCTAACTAGCGAAGACTGAGAGAAGGTACGTTCATATTGCTTTGTAGGTAGTCATCCGAGAGCTGACTAGACGAATTTGTGGTTCCTTGAAGACTTTGGATTTTTTTTTTAATTTTAGTCTTCGTACGTGACTTTTCTGACTAAGTTGCTCCCTATTTCGGAATTGATTCCCACCCATTATATGAAATTTGGAGACTTTGACAGAGAAGCCTTTGAGGAGAGTGATGTAAAGTCGAGGTCTTTCGCCCATGTGGAGAAAATTGTCCAAATATCCTAAGCCTAGTGTACTTTGCCAATTCAGTCCTAAATATTTCAATTTTGTCAATTGAGTCATAAACTTTTTTACATTTTGCGACAGAAGTACACCCCAAGTGCCAAAACTTGGCATGGAGGGACACTTAAGTGCCAAAACTATGAAAATGTACACTTAAGTGCCAAAATCGGAGTAAAGTAGATCACTTAAGTGCCACTCTGGCCAAAATTCGGCCAAATTGCTGACGTGGCAATTTTCTAGTGAGTAAGGTGCAAAACAGCGTTGTTTTGCATGCTAATGTGGCGAAAAAAAAAATATGCAAAAACGACGTCGTTTTGGCTTTGATGTGTAAATAATTAATATAAAAATTAATTAAATTAAATTTAAAACTAAATTTATTTAAAATATTCTAAAAAATTAAAAAACTTAAAATTTAAAAAAAAAAGGAGGGGGGCGAAGAGGGCGGTTGAGGATTGAGCCCCGCCGCCGCCGGAAGGGTTGGCGACGAGGGGGAGGGTTGGCCGAGGTCGCCGGCCCCGCCGATTGGCGGCAAGGGCCGCGAGCCCTTGTCGGATCGCGGCGAGGGCTGTGACCCTCGCTGCCTCCTTGCCATTGCCGGAAGGGCCGGCGAAGGTGGGGGAGCATTGGTCGGGGTCACCGAGCCGCCGGTCGGCGGGGGTCGCCTGGGCCGCCGGTCGGCCGGGGCCGGCAACCCCGGCCGACCCTCCCCCTCCGTCATCGGCCCTTCCCATCGGTGGCGGGGAGGCGGTGGCGACGAGGGCTCGAGTCCTTAGCCCCCCCTTTTTTTTTTTAATTTGAAGTTTTTAAATATTTTAGAATATTTTAAATAAATTTAGTTTTAAATTTAATTTAATTAATTTTTATATTAATTATTTACACATCAAAGCTAAAAAGATGTCGTTTTTGCATTTTCTCGCCACATCAGCGTGCAAAATGACGCCGTTTTGCACCCAACTCGCCGGAAAATTGCCACATAAGCAATTTGGCCGGATTTTGGCTGGAGTGGCACTTAAGTGATCCACTTTACTTCGATTTTGATCTTGAAGTGTACCTTTTGAAAGTTTTGGCACTTAAGTGTCTCTCCGTGCCAAGTTTTGTCACTCCAGATGTCCGTACCTCCACCTTTTGCCAATGTCATGGACAAACATCTTAGTTAAGGTGACATGGACACATCCTTCATTTAACTAGGATATGTTAGCATGCTTATGGGGTAAGCCTAAGTTCATGAGCTCTTCACAACACGAATTAACAAATGTATTTCTCAAGGCAAGGGTATAACAATTGTTAAATGTTTTACTCATTTTTCCGTGATCAATTGAATTCTAAATCTTTTTAGAAATATTCTATTGGCCTTCATCTTGCTACCGATGCCTTTTTCCCTCGAAAATGGAATCCACTCAATATATATGAAATTAACTATACTTTTTTACAAGACTCACATGAAGACCAAAGCTCATATATTCATTTACTTTGAGGAAAAATTGGAGTTCAACTCAAAACCCTAAAATTGGCCCTTCAATCTTTAAATTGTTTTATTTGTCAGTTAAATTCTCATAATCGATTCTTTCGCTCAGTGAGTGGTGAAACAGATGTGATTTATGCCTCGGTTGTGCTCCAAACTATCGAGGTACTCTTTTTCATAAATAATAAAAATAAATGACAAGTGGGGATAAAAGAAGGGAACTTGATTGAATGCACCGTGGGCGACGTTGCCCAGCTGCGGTATGCTGGACAAGTCCAGGGACCACCGCGGAAAAGGCTGAAAATATTTTTCGTGGACGGTAGATTTCTAAAATTATTGGTTTATTTTCAAATATCCATAACCAAAGTATGATAGGTCACCATATTCTTTTAAAATTACGAGTATAGTTAGTTAATATTGATATTATAATGAATACACTGACATCCAGATAATTAGTAAGTTATCCCCTAATTCTAAATTTTACCTTCATAGGTAATAAACAACTAACACTATATTGATTTTATCAACATCTAAATAAATTTGTAAATTACCAATTTCTTGTACATTTTACAAGTGCAGTTAGTAAACTCATAACATTACAATGGATTTATGAACGTTCCAAATTTTTTTGCAAATTTTATAGTGTAGTTAGTAAACTACTACTAATATAATGAATTCACAGATATCTCAATAAAGTAAATAAGTGACTAATTACTTTCAATTAATAACTTTATATAAAATAAATTATTCTAAGTTCTTTTAAATATATATTCTTAAAATATCTATGTCCAGAAAAGGTAGAATTACAAAAAAAAAAAGAAAATCATAAACTTATTGCAATTATGCTAATTAATTCATAAACATTTTCTTGTCAATTTAGTTTTAAACATTTTGAAATTATACCAATTATTCAGCTAATTTTGGTCGAAATTGCTAACGTGGATACCGGCTATTTTACGTGACACGACTATTTCGATAGGTCTCCACCTATATTGCTGATGGTTGGCCCACAAGAATATCTTAAAACTAGTATGTATACCCATAGACCCAATGAGCTCACATAGACACTAATCATTAGTACCAACCTACAACTGTCAACAGCATCCTCCAAAATCCAATAAGCCAATCCAAAATTAATATCATAAATCAATTTCACAAAACAAAACACATAATTTTTCTATATTCCGTGTCATCAAACATAACATATTTCACAAGACATTTCTCATATCATTTTGAAGTACATTTCATAAACCAGTAGCCCATAAAGCATTTCTCAAACCATTCACAAATAACCAAAAAGTAATAAATGTTAGATCCGAATATTTATGCAACAAAAATGCAATTTCATAATTCGTACTATATAAAATCTATATTACTTTCAAATTATGAGTTTAGTAACTCGAAGAAGGGATAGCATCACTCATTTGGAAATGCCCAAAGCCAAATAATGTAGCTAAACAAGCCGACGCTCTTGTAATCCTATCAATTATATGAGAATCGACATCAAAATCAAGTGAAACACAACCTCAACTACGAATGCACTAAAATAAGCTTAATTGCTAACAAAATGAATCTGACATGCCAACAAATCGCTCGACTAAGGCTATTATTCAAAGTTATTCGCGACATGAAACTTGAGTGCGAAACTCTAATATTTCGCTTCGACTAAATCATCAGTTCAAATTAACTCCCGTCATATCTCACAACTCCACGCCTTAATCCATAATTTGCATGAAATGTCATAGCTAAACAACTCCAAAATCGAATTTTACAGCTCAAATTTCACACAATTTTGAATTTGCACCATAATCTCGAAAGCTATTGTGATTAGAATAATGAAGAGCTCGAATCCTTGGCATTGCAAAACAGCGTTAATCCGATTTTGGGCATATAGGCACAAAGCCTTTTCCTTTTTTCTTCCTATTTTTTTTTTCTTTTCTTTTTTCTCTTCTTCTTTTCCTCTCTGTTTGCAATCATTCTCTTTTCCTTCTTCCCCTTTTTCTCTCGGTCATGTCTCTTTGCTTTAAATAAAGTGGTCTCCTTTTTTTGTTCTTTTTTTTTTATTAGCGACTTCATTTGACCAAGTCAACAAACCCAAATATTACAAAATGCCTTCGAAGCACTTGACAGGGATAGGTTATGGATGAAGAGTGTGACACAAAATAAGGAGCTTTATGTTGTGTTTGGGTACGGACATTCTGACTCTCTAATCTTTCACACTTCACCTCCTTAAAGTTTGGCTACATTTTCCTTTTCCATTTGCCGTTTCTTGCACTGCATCTAAAGAAAAACCATTCTCACACAGCATTAAATGAAGAAGACTCATTAGTCAAAAAAGGAAAAGGCTGGAAAATTGCTCCATGAACCTTCCCATACGATAAGTTGGAAATTTTAGAGCCTAACATCACCGGTAAAAGTCCATAGAGACCGTGACTTCCCATGACTATTGTAATGTGTACTGATCCAAGAGACCTTGACTTCTTGGGGAATATTTACAAGATCGATCAACACATCCATGCCGGTTTAAATTCTTTCCTTTTCTTTTGGACCGGTATGCTGGTTTATATTCTTCTTTTGTAGATATGGTAATAAGATTTCAAAGGTGATCACTATAGGGGACCAAGCACAGAGGTGAAAAAAGGGGCACGACCCTATTGTCAACTTATACTGCCGTGTTAGAGAGATTCAGAATGTTAAAGTGGTTTTTTTGTAACTTTCTCCTTATGTTGACATGAAACTATTGCCATTCTTACGTGGCTAACTTTCTTTTGAACATTTTTATGGATTTCTAGCCATTGCTCTGCTCTTGTCGAGGAATGAGCACGTTGCTTTGTAGCTACTAGCTGAATACAATTTAATATTTAATAATTTTCTCACCCTTTTTTAACTTGCTAATCGTTAACTAGAAATACTCTTTTAGAAAAAAGCAGGATAAAACATACCTGTATGAACCTTTATCTGAACTTTGTTCAACGAAGAAATAAATATTAGCATCCATTTTAGAGTTCGAATGCTTCTGATTATGATGTTTCAGGTATTGACAACTGTTACATTTTCCTTTTCCATTTGCCGGTTCTTGCACTGCATCTAAAGAAAAACCATTCTCACACAGCATTAAATGAAGAAGACTCATTAGTCAAAAAAGGAAAAGGCTGGAAAATTGCTCCATGAACCTTCCCATACGATAAGTTGGAAATTTTAGAGCCTAACATCACCGGTAAAAGTCCATAGAGACCGTGACTTCCCATGACTATTATAATGTGTACTGATCCAAGA
The DNA here is from genome assembly GCA_014182395.1 of Eucalyptus sp. ANBG9806169. NCBI lineage: Eukaryota > Viridiplantae > Streptophyta > Magnoliopsida > Myrtales > Myrtaceae > Eucalyptus > Eucalyptus sp. ANBG9806169. The sequence continues at coordinate 20,898,018 of CM024578.1, read as the reverse complement.
GACCTTGACTTCTTGGGGAATATTTACAAGATCAATCAACACATCCATGCCGGTTTAAATTCTTTCCTTTTCTTTTGGACCGGTATGCTGGTTTATATTCTTCTTTTGTAGATATGGTAATAAGATTTCAAAGGTGATCACTATAGGGGACCAAGCACATAGGGTGAAAAAAGGGGCACGACCCTATTGTCAACTTATACTGCCGTGTTAGAGAGATTCAGAATGTTAAAGTGGTTTTTTTGTAACTTTCTCCTTATGTTGACATGAAACTATTGCCATTCTTACGTGGCTAACTTTCTTTTTGAACATTTTTATGGATTTCTAGCCATTGCTCTGCCCTTGTCGAGGAATGAGCACGTTGCTTTGTAGCTACTAGCTGAATACAATTTAATATTTAATAATTTTCTCACCCTTTTTTAACTTGCTAATCGTTAACTAGAAATACTCTTTTAGAAAAAAGCAGGATAAAACATACCTGTATGAACCTTTATCTGAACTTTGTTCAACGAAGAAATAAATATTAGCATCCATTTTAGAGTTCGAATGCTTCTGATTATGATGTTTCAGGTATTGACAACTGTTACAAAAGAGTAATGTTTTATTTATACGGAGTCTCATATTTTTGGAAGCAGATGGTAGACTTGACTGAACCTTACTAAACTGAGTTTTTTCCAATGTCAGCATTGTTTTACTTGCTAAATTACTGTATTCGACAATAGGATTACAAACATTAATTAGTGAAGAAAGTAGTGGTATCTCTTCTTTTCAACTGTGAGATTGTAGCACCGATACTTTCCAAGAACATAGGTTTCTTCATGACCTAGCAATTCCTCTCATCCTCCTTGATGAATTTCTTAACACCATTATGAAATTACATTAGATGTTGTAAATGACATAGTGCTTCATTTCTAGAACCAAGCTAGACTAAAGACCTTCCTAGCATTTGATAGCAAAGGTCGAACAGTTCAATGCCTTCTACACATGGGTGTGAACACCTTCTAGCTTTTTACATGTATCTTCCCTAGGACGTGTCATGCCCTGAACCTCGAGCGTGCGCACATCCCTCGGTGGTCGACTAAATTGCGACGTTCCCAAGACGCATCGACGACCCAATCAAATCATGCACAAGCGGAAGCGAAAGAAACAATCCCTAGACGACAACTTGGGATAGAAAAGCGGGATAACAATTTCATAAAAAAACCACACTTTCATAAACAAACTAGTCTACCTACAAAAAAATTGGCTTTCAAAAAGAAGCTGTCCTACGACCTACTAGTTGGACACATTCGCTGATCCTTCGGACTCCACCTCCATAGGCTCTGGGGTCTTTGGGTCCTCCACAACCCCATCAGGAGGGTCAGCTGCACCCTCGCCTGGAGTAGCGTTGACCGCAATGGCGGGGATATCAAAATCTGAAGGGGACCTTCCTTATACCCATTGAGTCAATGGCGAAACCACGCCCTGAATTGATGAGGTACCCTCTAAGGTAGGCCTCATTGGTCCAGATAGTGGTCACAACAAGCTCATGGATCTAGTGACTCCCGGGGATAGGGACGTTTATACTCCACTCAGTAACCCCCCGAGGCTGTCCAAAATGAACCGGAGGGACCGCCATCTAAGGACCTGAAAGGTTAAGCTCATGACGGGGTGAGGCAACGTCTCAGCAAGTCTACTCTCTAAACCCCGATTATGAAGGAAATATGCCTAGAGGCAGTCTAACCACACATCACAGAAGACTCACCTCGCCTCAGTTCCTTGTGACATCCCAAACTTTGAAGTTAAGCCTTAGAGTGTCCTAAAGCTTTTAAATAGGTAATGAATTTACCTATTGGTTTGTGTTTTAGCCTTAGTTTTTCTTCTTAAGGCTTTGTGCCTTGTGCCTTGTGTTTTTAATTTAAGTTTTTGAAACTTTGGTTATAAGGTAATTACATGAGGATAATCTATGCTTGGTCATGGATTTTTATAGATTAATTTTCTCATTAAATGTTATAGGATTTTTAATTAGGTGTAATTAATAATTTAGTTTCTATTAAAATGAAAGAGAAGGTTGGATTGGGCCTTGGGCCCAAGGGTGGACCCTAATGGGCCAAGTGGCCGGCCCATTAAGGCTCACAAGGAGGGCTGTCGTCGGCCCAAGGGAGGGGAAGAAGTGGCCGGCCCACTTCTTCCAAGGAGGCCCAAGAGGGCCCAAGTTCAAAGCCCAAGTCCAAGCCCATGCATGGGGCTTTGCCAAGTGGCAAAGGGTCTTGCCATGCATTGGCCTTGGGAGGGGCAAGGCAATGATTGCCTTTGGGGAAACTTAAGGGAAAGGGTGGCCGGATGGGGGAGGGGGTTGTCGCACGGTGAGGAAGAGAGAGAGAGAGAGAGAGAGAGAGAAAGGAAGAGGAGGAGGAGTCGCCGCCGCACGCCGCCCGTCCGTCCGCCGTTTGCTGCCGTTTCTTCTCGGTATAGAGGCAAGTCTAGGGTCCATCACCTCTCTTTGCATGCGTGTTTGCATGTTGGTTGGATTTTTGGCGGTTTAAAGCTACGAAAATGGAGTTAGGATGGGTTGTTCTTGAAGATGTATGCTGTTCTCGCACGAATCCTTGGAGTCAGAATCTTGTGGGAGCTTGCATGCATGTTTGGAGTTTGATTTTGGCTTGAATCTTTTCATAAAAGTTGTAGCTAACACCTTGAACTATGACATACTAAAATTTCGTGCAAAATGATGAAGATTTAAGGGGTCAAAACCTCATTTTTCGAAGACCCTAGATCTGGAACTATTTCACTGACCTTGTGATAGATTTGTGGTTGCATGTTGATTTTTACTACGAATCTCTCTTTGACTTCTTCATGAAACTTGTAGAGCACATCTTGAGGATCAACATACTCAAATTTGAAGCAAAATGAACAAGTATAGCTTAGGAAATCAACCTGATCTTGAAGATGAAAATTCTGGAGTCGCGGTGTGGGACACCCGAGACTTCGTGGACCCATATGAAGGTTTTCCTTTGGTATTTTGGCCTAAGTGTTCATGAAAATTGTAGGGGATCCTTATAAGTGAAACATATCCAAATTTCAGAGAAAAAAAAGAAGTGTAGGTAGGTCGAACCTCCATATTTCGGACATAGAACTCTGGACATTTCGGTAATCTGATCAGTAGCTTCGTGGGACTATAGAAATTTATCTAAAAATAATTTGGCCTAGATTCCTTCATGAAAAATCTATTTTAGTGTCTTAACTATAATATGGTAAAATTTCATAATTTTCTGAGGTCGTTTGGGCATTTTAATTGAATTACTTAGAAAACTGTACATTCTGCCCTTGTCCGAGATTCCATGCGGAAATTGTGATAATGTTGCTTTTTGTGTAAAATTTGTTTGGCTATGCATTTTCTGTGGAAAATCACCATTTTTATTGCATTAAATTATTATATGCTTTGATTTCATGAATTTGGGATTTTGTGATTATTTAATTTAATTAATTGCAAAGTAGAATAAATTGGAATTTAAATAAATTCTAAATGCATTTGGTAAGTGCATTGTTTTTTGTGGCATATAATTCCATAAGGACTTAATTACGATGAGTGATGGCATTTTAATGCATGTATGTAATTGCTAAATGATGCATGTATAAGAACGAAGGTGACCTTGCCTTACCATTACATCATGTGCATGGTATATTGAAACCTAAATTGGCAAGCATGAGTAATGGAAAATAAGGAAGTTGTTTGTGGAGGATGGTAATGCCCGGAATGTATAGAGATACATGGCCGGATGGCCCTGGGAGTATCAGGATGCCCGGAATGGTTGGGTGCCGGAAGCCTCGGAGGTCTTTGCCCGAAGGGATGCCTCGTGATGCCAGTTGGGATGCGAGATGCCCGAAGCGGTGGGGGTGCTGGATGCCCGGTGGCCATGATTGGCATAATTCCGGAGGTTCTTCTCGTGATGCCTGGATAGGGCGCGAGTGTAAAGTATGGGATGGATGATCCCGAGAAAGGGTGATGTGATGATCAATTGGGAATTTAAAGTGGAAATTAAATCATGCATGGGAGTTATGATATGTTGACATGATGGCATAGGATATTATGATGTCATGCATGGGAGATATGATATGTTAACATGATGGCATGTACATAAGATATGATGATGACATGCATATGTGACATGATGATGATGATTACCTATGGCATGATGACATGAGGACATGATGACATGTACATAAGATATGATTATGACATGCATATGTGACATGATGATGATGATTACCTTGTAAGAGTTTTATACGGAGGGCAATAGAGGAGAAGGACTTGTGCGTGGAACATTGTGTTTCCGCTTCCGCTTCAAGATCGATGGATTCCAAAACAGGTGCGTTAATCTTTCTACTCAATTATGCATGTTCTTGTTCTGGTTATGGAGATCTTGGGATTGCGCAATTTGCGTCCAACACGTGGTATCAGAGCCTCCATAACCCTAGAACTTGAATGCATTGAATTTTGCCCTAATTTGTGATTTTCGAATTTTTTAAAAATTGTAAAAGTAAAATTAAATCACATATTATTACTGGGCTTGACGAGACGATCAAGGCCGTGGGCGGCGCGTCGCCGGGGGAGGCCCCACGCGCCCCCACGCGCAGCCATGCGCCGCCGGGCCTCGAGGACGTGCACTCAAGCGCGTTCACGCGCCCCCACGCGCGGGGCGCTGGACGCGCGTGCGGCGCACGCGGGCGCTAACGTCACCTGACGTCAGCGACCCAGACCCGGACCTGGACTCGGATTCGGATTCGGATTCGATCTGCGACGTCATGCTGGATTCCGACCCGCTGACGTCACGGCCGACGTCGGCCGACCGACCCGAACCGACCGACCCGACCCGAATGGTGACCGACTCGGCCCGGATGGCGACCGACCCGACCCGGATCCCGACTCGACCCGGGACCCGACCTGACCCGGTCAACCGTTGACCTGACCGGTCAACCGGTCGGACCGGGAACCGGTCGAACCGCCACCGGTCGGACCGGTTTGACCAGCCTTTTGACGCCCGCGCGTGGGCTCCACGCACCGCGCACTCAAGAGGCGCGTGCGGGCGCGTAAAGGCTCCGATCGGCGCGTGGTTGGCAGCGTTGGATTCGTAAGGCCGTCTTCTATCTTGTGGTGAATTTTTTTTTTTGATGATTTTATGAATGTTAAAATACATACAAAGCCCTAAATACGCGTATTTTTAGTGTATTTTTGCGTATTTTTCTTATATTTTCTGTGATTTTGGAAATATAATTTTTGGGTTACAAGTATGTTATCACATAAACATTATAATGGTGATCTCATTGGAATCTGTTTTTTCAAGTTCGCTATATATATATTTATATATATATGTTTGATTAATTTTTATTAATGAATAAAGCAGTGTAATTAGCATGATATGTGATTTTGGTGATTTGGTGCCCCTATCACTAAAGCTAAAATCACATGTATATGGTGTATGTGAGGAGTAAAATTTATATCCCTGGTATGAGAGAGTTTCAAGGATTCAATTGAGTAGTGACCGCCAAAGTGGCACGCTTGATTGGGTTTGAGAAATTTCGGTCTCGTATATTTATTGGGATGTCTCCTACTCTAATGTGTAGTCATACTCCCAAAGGGGGTGATTATATATTAGTTCATGGAGGGATGCATGATTATGTGGTGGAAGAGTGACTGATCCTAGTGGTTTGTCTCCCCAAAGGTGGTGAATTCACGAAGATTGGAATATATTCTCATAACCGTTATCATGTGGGGAGTGTACAACTGCATGTCATGTATTCTGCCCAAAGGTGATTATATGATTTTGCATGTAACTCTCTGGATGTGTACTTGTGTGTCAAGTTACACATTGCTCACATAATGCTAATTATATATACATTGCTTGATTTTTCAATCACATTTTCTGTAATTAATAACTCCATTATTATTGAGGTTTTTACTGCTTCAAATTTTAAGTTGTGGACATATGATTTGTTGCTTGAGAATGCAATAAAATTTGCTTACTGTCCATGAAGCGTTCCATTCTGGAACACTTGAAAAGATGTTTGCCTACGGACTGCACTGTTATAATATGATGGAAGTCTTAGTTGCTTGAAATTATGTTTTGTATGATATTGAAATTAGGACATATCTGTAAAGATTGTGTTTAAGTCCTAATGATATATACATCTCATATAAGGATGAAAAAGTTGTTTCCAAATTTTTTCCTATTTACTCTTAACGGTTATCTAAAGACTTCTATAGATTATTGTGGAAGTAAAATTGACCGAGATAAAGAATAAATTGGTTAGAATTAGTCTTAAAGGTTGTCAGATTTAATAGTGATGAGTATGATAAGTAAGATTAATTTATCCAGTCTTCTGTGGGTGGATATTATGAAAGCAACTTTTTCACATACAAAAAGTGTCCTTATCAAAGTTGTTTTATAAACTTCTTTTGAGTTATAGATTGGGCATAGATTACTTGAATCATATTAAATTTAGGGGTGTCATGCAGAAGTGAGATTATCTAATCCAATTTTAAGTGTATTGCAATTCAGATCCACTCGGTATTATTTTGTATCTTATCCAGATTGTTAAAGGGGTATTGATCTTATGACCCTAAAGAAGATACAAGAATTATGGAATCACATACTTTAAAGTTTCTTAAGATCGACGTAATTGTAAAGGATAGCTGCTCTCAAACTATTAAAGATAATAGTATGATGGGGTTACTGTGGTTTTTGTCTTTATCTATACAGATAATTATGGAATCTCTTGTACCATAGACTAAACTTGTTGAGGTTTAAGGTACTATTCTTGATATAGTTTATAATGAAATTTCTTAAACCTCTCAAGTGCAGAATGAAGTGGTTGTAGCTTTATTAAGGAGATTTGTTAGGGAAAGACAATTAGTTATACCATCAGACTATATAGTCTATTTGTGAGAGCATGATTACAATATCCATTACATGGTTATTTTAGCAACTTATATAAATGTCATTTTTTGTTCTTAATTAAGTATGTGATTAAACGCCATAAAAAAGGATAATAATATATATATATATATATATATTTTACTCTGAAAGAGGGGTGGATAGTTAGTGAAGAAATAAATAATTATTTATTTACTACTAATTCTTTCAGAGTGAACGTGGCATTGATAGTTTATTTTTTATATGGAGTTACGTCAAAGAGATACAAAATATATATAAGTGTAACTGGAGAATTTTGCAGCAGATTCAAGTAAATTTGTGTGTAGACTGAAAAGTCTTAATTCATGGTCTTAAACAAATTTCCAGACAATATTATTAAAGTTTCATAGTGTTGTTATTTTGTTCAATTAAGAATAAAGTAATTCAATATATTGCAAGTCAGTGGGAGGAAATTTATTTTTTCTCATACTCTATGTACATGATATTTTGTTTACAAGTAATGACCTTGAGGCATCTTTTATCCTTTGTACTAAGGTTTGTAAGAATTGTTTTTGCCATATTATATTAGATTTTCTCGGAGGACATTTGCTGATTGTATATTGGAAATATTCAATATACATTATTGCAAGCCAGGAATTGCTCCTGTTGTTAAGGGTGATGGGTTGAATCTATCACATTGTCCTTATTTAGATATTGAGAAAATCTAATTAAATGGTGTACCTTGTGTCAGTGCATTTAAAAGTAGATTATATTCTAACAGATGATATGGTTGCAGATCCACTAACTAAAGGCCTACGTCCGTGTATATTTGAGCGATATGTCATTAGCATGGGCTTATGAGCATCTTAGGATGCTGTTATTTAGTGGGAGCTGTTTTATTTTTCTTTGAATAATGTTTACATCTGTTTTTTTGTTACAATTTAGTAACATTTTATATATATATATATATATATATATATATATATATATATATATATATGTCAACTTTTGCATTCAATAAAATATTTTTGAATGGTTTGTTATTATGTTGAATACATATTGATAAAGTCTCAAGGTATTATATAAACCTTGAGTGAAGGCTAGGGGCATCCGGTTATTAGCCTTGTCCATATGTCTTGTTATACATAAATAATGGTTAACCGTAAGGACAAGACATATGTGGGTTCATGGAACCATAAATGCATTCTCTAGTGGCACAAGTTTTTTGTGACGCTTAAGGTAAGAGAATGGACATTCTCTAGTGGCACAAGTTTTTTGTGACGCTTAAGGTAAGAGAATGGTGACTGACAAATGAGATCTCTCTATGAGAGATGTTATCCATTTGACACACTACCATATTGGATCCATATCAATAGAGTTGAGAACACTCGTGACCATGGAAGGCTCTGTGTGTATACATGCAGTTACCGCCATGATTCGGTGTTTGAGATTTTATGGGATAGGATTGACTATTAAGAATTATCTCTAGACCAATGTGCACACATACAGTACGATTTCAATTAATATAGTCCAAGTGGGAGAATGTAAGAGTTTTCCTAATGTGGACTACATTAATTGATATTGTAATGTACCGTTTAACGTTTACCGTTTTACGGGGATTGGTCTAAGGTGAGATAGAAGGTTTCTTAATTAGTCTAATATGGGCTGGCTAGTGTGGGCCGAGTTGAGCCTGGCCCGTAATGAGGGGGCCTTGCTGGAAACTCTATAAATAGCGCTAAGTCTCTCCTCTAACCCTAATTCTCACATGTATCCTCACCTAAGGGGCATTTACCTAACGCAAAACGTGAGGAGGGCCGCCTCATTGAGCCAGTGATATGGAGGGCAATAGAGGATAAGGACTTGCGCGTGGAACATTGTGTTTCCGCTTCCACTTCAAGATCGATGGATTCCAAAACAGGTGCGTTAATCTTTCTACTCAATTATGCATGTTCTTGTTCTGGTTATGGAGATCTTGGGATTGCGCAATTTGCGTCCAACATACCTATGACATGATGGCATGATGACATGATGGCATGATGATATGATGGCATGATGGCATGTTTATAAGGTATGATGAGGTCATGCATGGGTAACCAAATGTGATGATAATGATTAATTGTGGCCTATGATATGTACATATTTTAATGATGATGTATGATGGCATGTACATGGTTTCGAGGTAAGTACGTTGGAATGCATGAATGACGTGTATAATGAAATTGTATTGTTTAAATGCATTGAGTGATGATTGGATTCCTTTATCTGCTGAGTGGTTGTACTCACCCCTTCGGGGACCAACATTTCAGATTAGCACGATGCCGCTCCCTGCCGTCACGCGGGGAGTATTTTACGGCCTTCCATCTAATGTGGAGGTCGAGCTGACAGAGATCGATTGTCCCACCCTGCCGGGACTGATGTTCATCCGTGTGCGCGCGATTGTGTCGTATGACGTGGGTCTATCTAGAGGCCCAGTCATCCAGAAGTACGTCTCCGTCCACATTCGCCATGATGGAGTGATGATGGGGATGCTGCCACCCCCACCGCCTGACGCACCGGGATGGGTGTGACGGCCCGCGTACGTGGAGTAGGAGTTGGCAACTTTTTGGGATGTGGCCGACACTAGTAGTCCGAGGGGAGGTCTTTACACGCTTTGTTTGAGGGTCGTGTGTCCCTTTTTGAGGTTGAAGGCCGAGCGTATGGATGAGTCTTGGCCTACCCTTTTGATGTACCGACCCGTGTTACCCTTCATATATATATATATATATATATATATATATATATATATATATATGTAAATAAAAGTGGTTCGGCCTTGTGCTTTCGTTTAATCAAAATAGTTGGTGTGCATTATGCTGTCGTGAGGGAAGCGGAGTGATGGTGAGACTCGTCTCTTATTTTCGCTATGAGCTGCGCAAATCCCTAAAGCCTTTTTAAAAAGAAAAAAAAATTTACGCCTAAGCTTCGGCCTGAGTTTTAATTCTTTCTTCTATCGCCGTATAAGTTGTTCTAACCTTAGTTTCTTTTCGCGTAGTATCTGTGGCGACCCTACCGAGTTTTGGGGGTGCCACATTCCTCCCTGCACGTCAGTACAATTTGTATAATCAATGTATACATCAATTGGAACGCCTCACTCAAACTCAATCAATCACATCTCAATCAATCACAGGGGTCCTGATTATAAGGCAAAATCGTTATGACATGTCCCATACCGTGCCACACAATTTTGTCCCATAATATGGCGTGTTTATCTCAATCAATCACGCGTTCCAATTGATTACTGCTCGCATAGGCACGATCTACCGACACACATTGGTCCTCTGCCGTAGCCAGGCTTCATCTCCCCCTTGAGCACGACAACATCCACCGACACACATTGGGAAAGGCATTCCCAAAGGAGCATCAGTCCATAATCTATTGCAACCGGCATCCGTTGTCCAGGGGCATCCCATATAGGGGCATCGTCCTACCGACGCACATCGGGGAAGGGTTCTCATAATCATCACTCGATCAATCAATCTCGGCTAAGGACATTGTGCTTTACACTCACAAGCCTCAATTAAGATAATGTGCTTGGCCTATTTTCTTTGTATTATAAACACCTGATAAAAATAATCGTGTGTGGGTATACGGTCAGATCAAACCTTAAAAATTAATATCATTCCTTTTAAAATCCCACTATTTGATATAGTATTTAAAAACATTTTCGGTATCAAAACCCAACACCCGGTGTTTTCTAATTAAATACCAAAATTTCACAATTTTGAAATAAATACTCAAAATTCACAATCATCACTCAATTGCACAATTTATCAGTCAATTGCATAAACTGATCACACCACGACAATTAGCATGAAATTCCGATCACCGGCTGTCCCGATATAATTTCTAGAAAATAATAAATAATTAAATAAATAGCAAAATTAATTTAATAAATGCAATTTAATCCAATAAATGCATACGTAGGCTGGAAACGCTAATTTAACCACCTAAACGGGCCTAGAAAAATAATGTACCTATCCACATAAATAGTACAATCTATTTATCCCTTAACTAATATAATCTAACCACCTAACAATCCTAATTAACCAACTAGATCACTAATTACAACTAACTAACCACTTAAGCCATACTTAGCCTAATCTAATTAACCCTTAAGCATAATTAACCTCATAAGCAAGATTTAGCAAGTAAACTCACCGGTTTTGCAGGCCGATGAATTCACGTCGACGGCAACGCGGAGGTGAGCGGAACACAAGCCCATGGCGACACCAAACGAGGCCCGGAAGAGGCCTAAAACGGGCCACAAAGTTTCAGCCCTTGCTGGAACTTTTGCTTCTGTCCAAGGCTGAACCGAAGGGGCTTCATGGCTGAAATGGGCTAGAACGGCAAAGGAGGTGGACCAGGCGGCTTGGACGGGCGGCGGAGGGGCTCGACGGTGATGGTAGGCGGCTGGATCAGCTTTGGCGGTCGGCGAGTAGGGCGCTGGTGACGAGCGTGGGCGGCGAGGACGCGCGGATAGGCGCGCGACGTCGGGAGGCTGGCGGGCGGCTTACGGCTACTCGAGCGGCTGACGACAGCGGCGAAGGGCTTAGGCGGCTATTGTTGGTCTTCAGCTGGCTTCCTCTGGTTTTCTCGAGCTCTCAAACACAACAACAGTGGAGAAAGCAAGGCCAAGGAAGAAGAAGAAGGCTACAGCTGAAGGGGGACCACCAAATGGCCTCCACTTGAGGCCTCCAAATGGCCTCAAGTGGCTGCACCACCTTGCTTAGCCATATCCACAGCCCATTTCTCTCTCTCAAATCTTCCTTAGCAAGCCAAGATGGTTGCCCAAATGTTGCACCCCACAAGGCCTACGAATTTTGTGCATTTCCCCTTCAAACCCATTCAATTCCTCTTCAATTGGTCTCAAATTAAATAGCCAAACGCCAAGGAGAAAGTCCACGCACAATTCCATAGTTTTCCCTTGCCAATTGAACCAACTTGAATGCCAAAAGTGCAACAAAAAACAGCCCCTCGAATTTCCTGGTCCAAAATAGCTCAACTTCTATTTTTCGCCGAAAATCCGGATTTGCCGAAAATTCTTCGGAGGATGAGTCGATGTTCCTAAAATAAATCGTGACATGCCAGAACTTTCAATTTCTGAAATCGGCTTCAATTTTGCGGTTAATTTCAACTAGGCACGATTTTAGTGTGATCTAACCTACCGGGTAACTTTTAGGAATTTTTAGCACATTTGATCCGTGGTCGATTATTTTCGAGCCACTTTGTACATCTTCGACTCATTGGCGACTCTTGGTTGTCGTGAAAATCTCGAGGTTTCAAATACAAACATAAGGTACAGAAATGACAGAAAAATCGGTTTAGTGCTGTTCGACGAGAATTTTGCAATTAGGTGGAATCACCCACACTTTAATCACATACCTCTGTTGAACCGACCTATCTCTGGTTTCTGATCGATTTTGACCGTACCGTATTGACCCTTGCAGATTAGCACGGTCGAGCAGTCAATTCCTGGTCGAATTCTCAAGTCTATTGCGTTTAGATTCCTTAACGGCTTTACTTGATAAACTAGTTATCCCGTGAGTGATCAGCTTAGGGAAAAGAACTATAGGCATGTCGATGAAAAGCCCAACTCATTTAATCGAAAAATAGACTCAGAAAATCAGGATGTCACAGGACGTGCTTAAAAGGTTTGGAATGGGATGGATTAGAATTCATAGTCTAATCTAGGGCTAAGTTACAGTTAGTCAGCTCATCAAGCAATTATAAATTTAATTTTCCTAATGTGTCCAGTATAGTTTAAATCCTATTGTTCAGGCACGTTGATGACAATTTACCAATAATTTTAGTAACTTATGGACGTCCAATGCAATAGCAGATTATCGACACCATTCAAAACAAAAGTTAAGCGTTGAAAATAGTATTTTACCAATAACTTACGAATAGAGCTCCACTTTCATGGTAGAACTCGAGTAAGGAACTTTCTAACTTCAAGTGGAATGTAAGTTACTCATATACAATTTCACTACTCACAAAAAAAATTTAGCGGTAAAATTAGTGAATTACCAACGTAGGTTGGGAATCGATGGCCGTTTTTTTTCTCTTTTGATCAGGATGATGATTTTTTCTTGAGCCTCGTAAGATGCCTAAAACTTTCATTGTGGTTTTCCTATTTGACAATGGAAATGCATCATCAAGAATCAACTTGTGGAACACATGTATGTGTATGCTATTTGGCATAATGAAAAAGTTGACTGTTACAGCCTGATGGTTTTTTCTTTGACGTTGCATATTGCCTATTGCCTTTCTTCCAAGGCATGCAGCACATTCAAGAATTGAGATTGACTTAACGCAACCACGTGATAACGTTGGGAAAATATAACTCATTATCGTGCTACTTCTCCCCTAAACTATTCGTTAACAAAGTTATTTGAAACTTTGATCTTACAATGTTGGTTTTTACTTGGGATTGATTGAGGGCAGGGTCAAACGTTGGTCTACTATGGTTTCTTATTTCAAATTCATAAAACTCTTAGCTCTCAAAGACTACGCTTACTATGTTCTAGATAAAGTACACGAAGAAAATTGTTCTGACATGCTTTGCGCAAGGCAACAATTGTCCTAAAACACAGAGAAGATGGTTTATGGTAAGCTAAGCCATAAATGAGTTTTACTTGTATTTGACAATGGAGCAAGGCCGAGCAAAACATGACCATCATGATGTAAATGCCTAAACATTTTGAAGGGCAAGATATCGTCTGCCTTCACACTCTTGAAATAGAAGTTAGCACCATAGCATAACTTGCATCCTTTCTAAGACAAAACATTGTATTGCAGAATCTTTTCTCGATATAAATTGATGACCGGTGATATTCCTAATTTAAGCACTTTTGAGTTCTAAGCTTAATCGCAAACTAAATTAATCTGACATGCCAACAAATTACTCAAACGAAGTGATTATTCAAAGTTATATGCAATGCGAAACTCGAGTGCAAAACTCTAATATTTCACTTCAACTAAAGCATTACCTCAAATCAACTCCCGTGAAATCTCACAGCTCCACTACACCATAATTTATAATTTACATAATAATTCCATAACTAAATAACTCCAAATCAGACTTTGCAGTTCAAATTTCACGCAATTTCTAATTTGCGCCACAATTCCAAAAGCTACTCCGATTAGAAGAATGAAGAGCTTGAATCCTTACTTGATGTGCTGAAATGGTGTTAATCCGACTTGGGGCATGTACATACAAAGAGAAATTATTTGGTAACAGTTTTCAATCTACTATGAGAATAACTATTTATTCTAAAAATAAATAAATAACAAATAATTACAAATTATCGTGGGCTATACTCCTTCAAGAGTTTGTATCTCACAACAAGCTGTTATTCTTATAGTAACCTAAAAATTGTTATGCTAGCAACCCACACACAAAAGCCTTTCCCTTTTTCCTTTCCCTTTCTCTTTGATTTTTTTTTCTCCTCTTCTTCTTTTCCTGTGTTTGCGATCACTCTATCCTTTCCTTCTCGCCTTTTTTCTCTCGGTCATGCCTTTTTATTTTCTCTATAAGCCCCGTCATTTGACCAAGCCAACAAAGCCAAATATTACAGAATGCCTTCAAAGCACTTGACAAGGAGAGGTTATGGATGAAGAGAGTAACGTAAAATAAGGAGTTTTATGCTGTGTTCGTGGATGAACACTCTCCAACTTTGGAGAAATTGATGACCGGTGATATTCCTAATTTAAGCACTTTTGAGTTCTAAGCTTAATCGCAAACAAAATAAATCTGACGTGCCAACACATTACTCACCCGAAGTGATTATTCGAAGTGATTATTCAAAGTTATATGCAATGCGAAACTCGAGCGCAAAACTCTAATATTTCACTTCAACTAAAGCATTACCTCAAATCAACTCCCGTGAAATCTCACAGCTCCACTACACCATAATCCATAATTTACGTGATAATTCCATAACTAAATAACTCCAAAATCAGACTTTGCAGGTCAAATTTCACGCAATTTCTAATTTGCGCCACAATTCCAAAAGCTACTCCGATTAGAAGAATGAAGAGCTTGAATCCTTACTTGATGTGCTGAAATGGTGTTAATCCGACTTGGGGCATGTACGTACAAGAGAAATTATTTGGTAACAGTTTTCAATCTACTATGAGAATAACTATTTATTCTAAAAATAAATAAATAACAAATAATTACAAATTATCGTGGGCTATAATCCTTCAAGAGTTTGTATCTCACAACAAGCTGTTATTCTTATAGTAATTTAAAAATTGTTATGATAGCCACCCACACACAAAAGCCTTTCCCTTTTTCCTATCCCTTTCTCTTTGATTTTTTTTTTCTCCTCTTCTTCTTTTCCTCTGTGTTTGCGATCACTCTATCCTTTCCTTCTCACCTTTTTTCTCTCGGTCATGCCTTTTTATTTTCTCTATAAGCCCCGTCATTTGACCAAGCCAACAAAGCCAAATATTACAGAATGCCTTCAAAGCACTTGACAAGGAGAGGTTATGGATGAAGAGAGTAACGTAAAATAAGGAGTTTTATGCTGTGTTCGTGGATGAACACTCTCCAACTTTGGAGAAATTGATGACCGGTGATATTCCTAATTTAAGCACTTTTGAGTTCTAAGCTTAATCGCAAACAAAATAAATCTGACGTGCCAACACATTACTCACCCGAAGTGATTATTCGAAGTGATTATTCAAAGTTATATGCAATGCGAAACTCGAGCGCAAAACTCTAATATTTCACTTCAACTAAAGCATTACCTCAAATCAACTCCCGTGAAATCTCACAGCTCCACTACACCATAATCCATAATTTACGTAATAATTCCATAACTAAATAACTCCAAAATCAGACTTTGCAGTTCAAATATCACACAATTTCTAATTTGCGCCACAATTCCAAAAGCTACTCCGATTAGAAGAATGAAGAGCTTGAATCCTTACTTGATGTGGTGAAATGGTGTTAATCCGACTTGGGGCATGTACGTACAAAGAGAAATTATTTGGTAACAGTTTTCAATCTACTATGAGAATAACTATTTAATCTAAAAATAAATAAATAACAAATAATTACAAATTATCGTGGACTATACTCCTTCAAGAGTTTGTATCTCACAAGTTGTTATTCTTATAGTAACCTAAAAATTATTATGCTAGCAACCCACACACAAAAGCCTTTCCCTTTTTCCTTTCCCTTTCTCTTTGATTTTTTTTTTTCTCCTCTTCTTCTTTTCCTCTGTGTCTGCGATCACTCTCTCCTTTCCTTCTCACCCTTTTTCTCTTGGTCATGTCTTTTTTTTTTTCTCTATAAGCCACTTCATTTGACCAAGCCAACAAAGCCAAATATTACAGAATGCCTTCAAAGCACTTGACAAGGAGACGTTATGGATGAAGAGAGTAACGTAAAATAAGGAGTTTTATGCTGTGTTCGTGGATGAACACTCTCCAACTTTGGAGAAATTGATGACCGGTGATATTCCTAATTTAAGCACTTTTGAGTTCTAAGCTTAATCGCAAACAAAATAAATCTGACGTGCCAACACATTACTCAAAGTGATTATTCGAAGTGATTATTCTAAGTTATATGCAATGCGAAACTCGAGCGCAAAACTCTAATATTTCACTTCAACTAAAGCATTACCTCAAATCAACTCCCGTGAAATCTCACAGCTCCACTACACCATAATCCATAATTTACGTGATAATTCCATAACTAAATAACTCCAAAATCAGACTTTGCAGGTCAAATTTCACGCAATTTCTAATTTGCGCCACAATTCCAAAAGCTACTCCGATTAGAAGAATGAAGAGCTTGAATCCTTACTTGATGTGGCTGAAATGGTGTTAATCCGACTTGGGGCATGTACGTACAAGAGAAATTATTTGGTAACAGTTTTCAATCTACTATGAGAATAACTATTTATTCTAAAAATAAATAAATAACAAATAATTACAAATTATCGTGGGCTATAATCCTTCAAGAGTTTGTATCTCACAACAAGCTGTTATTCTTATAGTAACCTAAAAATTGTTTTGATAGCCACCCACACACAAAAGCCTTTCCCTTTTTCCTATCCCTTTCTCTTTGATTTTTTTTTCTCCTCTTCTTCTTTTCCTCTGTGTTTGCGATCACTCTATCCTTTCCATCTCACCTTTTTTCTCTCGGTCATACCTTCTTTTTTTTTTTTTTTTCTCTATAAGCCACGTCATTTGACCAAGCCAACAAAGCCAAATATTACAGAATCCCTTCAAAGCACTTGACAAGGAGAGGTTATGGATGAAGAGAGTAACGTAAAATAAGGAGTTTTATGCTGTGTTCGTGGATGAACACTCTCCAACTTTGGAGAAATTGATGACCGGTGATATTCCTAATTTAAGCACTTTTGAGTTCTAAGCTTAATCGCAAACAAAATAAATCTGACGTGCCAACACATTACTCACCCGAAGTGATTATTCGAAGTGATTATTCTAAGTTATATGCAATGCGAAACTCGAGCGCAAAACTCTAATATTTCACTTCAACTAAAGCATTACCTCAAATGAACTCCCGTGCAAATCTCACAGCTCCACTACACCATAATCCATAATTTACGTAATAATTCCATAACTAAATAACTCCAAAATCAGACTTTGCAGTTCAAATTTCACGCAATTTCTAATTTGCGCCACAATTCCAAAAGCTACTCCGATTAGAAGAATGAAGAGCTTGAATCCTTACTTGATGTGGTGAAATGGTGTTAATCCGACTTGGGGCATGTACGTACAAAGAGAAATTATTTGGTAACAGTTTTCAATCTACTATGAGAATAACTATTTAATCTAAAAATAAATAAATAACAAATAATTACAAATTATCGTGGGCTATACTCCTTCAAGAGTTTGTATCTCACAAGAAGTTGTTATTCTTATAATAACCTATTGTTATGCTAGCAACCCACACACAAAAGCCTTTCCCTTTTTCCTTTCCCTTTCTCTTTGATTTTTTTTTCTCCTCTTCTTCTTTTCCTCTGTGTTTGCGATCACTCTATCCTTTCCTTCTCACCTTTTTTCTCTCGGTCATGCCTTTTTATTTTCTCTATAAGCCCCATCATTTGACCAAGCCAACAAAGCCAAATATTACAGAATGCCTTCAAAGCACTTGACAAGGAGAGGTTATGGATGAAGAGAGTAACGTAAAATAAGGAGTTTTATGTGTGTTCGTGGATGAACACTCTCCAACTTTGGAGAAATTGATGACCGGTGATATTCCTAATTTAAGCACTTTTGAGTTCTAAGCTTAATCGCAAACAAAATAAATCTGACGTGCCAACACATTACTCACCCGAAGTGATTATTGGAAGTGATTATTCAAAGTTATATGCAATGCGAAACTCGAGCGCAAAACTCTAATATTTCACTTCAACTAAAGCATTACCTCAAATCAACTCCCGTGAAATCTCACAGCTCCACTACACCATAATCCATAATTTACGTAATAATTCCATAACTAAATAACTCCAAAATCAGACTTTGCAGTTCAAATTTCAAACAATTTCTAATTTGCGCCACAATTCCAAAAGCTACTCCGATTAGAAGAATGAAGAGCTTGAATCCTTACTTGATGTGGTGAAATGGTGTTAATCCGACTTGGGGCATGTACGTACAAAGAGAAATTATTTTGTAACAGTTTTCAATCTACTATGAGAATAACTATTTAATCTAAAAATAAAAAAATAACAAATAATTACAAATTATCGTGGACTATACTCCTTCAAGAGTTTGTATCTCACAAGTTGTTATTCTTATAGTAACCTAAAAATTATTATGCTAGCAACCCACACACAAAAGCCTTTCCCTTTTTCCTTTCCCTTTCTCTTTGATTTTTTTTTTCTCCTCTTCTTCTTTTCCTCTGTTTCTGCGATCACTCTCTCCTTTCCTTCTCACCCTTTTTCTCTTGGTCAGGTCTTTTTTTTTTCTCTATAAGCCACTTCATTTGACCAAGCCAACAAAGCCAAATATTACAGAATGCCTTCAAAGCACTTGACAAGGAGAGGTTATGAATGAAGAGAGTAACGTAAAATAAGGAGTTTTATGTTGTGTTCGTGGATGAACACTCTCCAACTTTGGAGAAATTGATGACCGGTGATATTCCTAATTTAAGCACTTTTGAGTTCTAAGCTTAATCGCAAACAAAATTAATCTGACGTACCAATAAATTACTCACCCGAAGTGATTATTCAAAGTTATATGCAATGCGAAACTTGAGCACAAAACTCTAATATTTCACTTCAACTAAAGCATTACCTCAAATCAACTCCCGTGAAATCTCACAGCTCCACTACACCATAATCCATAATAATTACATAATAATTCCATAACTAAATAACTCCAAAATCAGACTTTGCAATTCAAATTTCACGCAGTTTCGAATTTGCACCACAATTCCAAAAGCTACTCCGATTAGAAGAATGAAGAGCTTGAATCCTTACTTGATGTGGTGAAATGGTGCTAATCTTACTTGGGGCATGTACGTACAAAGAGAAATTATTTGGTAACAATTTTCAATCTACTATGAGAATAACTATTTAATCTAAAAATAAATAAATAACAAATAATTACAAATTATCGTGGGCTATACTCCTTCAAGAGTTTGTATCTCACAACAAGTTGTTATTCTTATAGTAACCTAAAAATTATTATACTAGCAACCCACACACAAAAGCCTTTCCCTTTTTCCTTTCCCTTTCTCTTTGATTTTTTTTTTCTCCTCTTCTTCTTTTCCTCTGTGTCTGCGATCACTCTCTCCTTTCCTTCTCACCCTTATTCTCTCGGTCATGTCTTTTTTTTTTTTTTTTTTTCTCTATAAGCCACTTCATTTGACCAAGCCAACAAAGCCAAATATTACAGAATGCCTTCAAAGCACTTGACAAGGAGAGGTTATGAATGAAGAGAGTAACGTAAAATAAGGAGTTTTATGTTGTGTTCGTGGATGAACACTCTCCAACTTTGGAGAAATTGATGACCGGTGATATTCCTAATTTAAGCACTTTTGAGTTCTAAGCTTAATCGCAAACAAAATTAATCTGACGTGCCAACAAATTACTCACCTGAAGTGATTATTCAAAGTTATATGCAATGCGAAACTTGAGCACAAAACTCTAATATTTCACTTCAACTAAAGCATTACCTCAAATCAACTCCCGTGAAATCTCACAGCTCCACTACACCATAATCCATAATTTACGTAATAATTCCATAACTAAATAACTCCAAAATCAGACTTTGCAATTCAAATTTCACGCAGTTTCGAATTTGCACCACAATTCCAAAAGCTACTCCGATTAGAAGAATGAAGAGCTTGAATCCTTACTTGATGTGGTGAAATGGTGCTAATCTTACTTGGGGCATGTACGTACAAAGAGAAATTATTTGGTAACAATTTTCAATCTACTATGAGAATAACTATTTAATCTAAAAATAAATAAATAACAAATAATTACAAATTATCGTGGGCTATACTCCTTCAAGAGTTTGTATCTCACAACAAGTTGTTATTCTTATAGTAACCTAAAAATTATTATACTAGCAACCCACACACAAAAGCCTTTCCTTTTTCCTTTCCCTTTCTCTTTGATTTTTTTTTTTCTCCTCTTCTTCTTTTCCCTGTGTCTGCGATCACTCTCTCCTTTCCTTCTCACCCTTTTTCTCTCGGTCATGTCTTTTTCTTTTTTTTAACTATAAGCCACTTCATTTGACCAAGCGAACAAAGCCAAATATTACAGGATGCTTTCAAAGCACTTGACAAGGAGAGGTTATGGATGAAGAGAGTAACGTAAAATAATAAGGAGTTTTATGTTGTGTTCCGGATGAACACTCTCCAACTTTGGTGCAAGTTTTTTTGAAACCGTGGTGTCTGTACAGTTTGGCATTTCCCCAATATATTGCTTACTTCTACCAAAAAAAAAAAAAAAAAAAACACTCTCCAACTTTTCACACTTCACTCCTTAAAGTTTGGCTACATTTTTTTTTCTTTTCCATTTGCCATTTCTTGCATTGCATGAAAAGAAAAACCATTCTTACACGGCATTGAAAGTTGAAGACGTTCATCTTAAGTACGACATTAAACTGCTTCGTCTAAGATTCTGTATGGATCTCGGCATCCCTTAAATGAAAACACTTCAAGGGTAGAGCCTAGGCATGGGCTCAAAAAAGATATAGGAGATGTTTTCCCCTGTCACAAAGTTCAACATTGTTTGGGTTTTACTATCTATGGCGGTGAAACTAGACTGATCACTGCACCAGTTTGATGTCAAGAATGCGTTCCTTCATGGCAATTTGGAAGAAGAAATTTATATGGATACTCCATTGGGATACAATTTTCCTCAACAACCTAGGATGATCTGCAAGCTGGAACGACCTCTATACAGGTTGAAACAATCACCTCGCGCTTGGTTTGGCCGGTTCAGTGTGGCGATGAAGAAATATGGGTACATTTAGAGTGGTGCAAATCACACATTGTTCTTGAGATGTTGTAAGGGAAAGATAACTGTGTTAGTTATCTATGTTGACGATATGATTATTGCAGAGGATGATTCAAAGGAAATCTCTAAACTCCAAGAGATATTGTCCTCAGAGTTTGAGATAAAAAACCTTGGGGGCCTGAAATACTTCCTAGGAATAGAAGTGGCATGATCTAAAGCTGGAATATTTCTCTCACAAAGGAAATATGTGTTGGACCTATTAGCAGAAGTGGGGATGTTGGATTATAAACCCGCAGACACTCCAATTGTGCAGAACCATAGACTTGGGGAGTATCTAGATAAAGTATCATCTAACAAAGAAAGGTATCAAAGGTTGATGGAAAAATTAATTTGTTTGTCACATACTTGACCTGATTATGTTGTGAGTTTTGTTAGTCAGTTCATGTATGCCCGTAGTAAAATTCATATGGATGCCGTGATAAGAATACTTCGCTACTTGAAAGGGGCTCCAAGAAGAGGAATTCCTTTTCTGAACAATGGGCACCTTGAAATTAAGGGGTTTACGGACACTGATTGGGCTAGGAGTGTATCTGATAGTAGGTCAACTTTAGGATATTTTACTTTTGTAGGAGAAAACAAAGTTACTTGGAGGAGCATGAATCAAAATGTGGTAGCATTGTCAACTGCAGACGTAGAATTCATGGGGATGCACAAAGGTCTTTGCGAACGTCTATGGCTTAAGAGATTAATGACGGAACTCGATTATGGTCCTAAGTACGAGATGAGGTTGTTCTGTGACAACAAGGAGGCCATCGATATATCTCATAATCCTGTTCAGCATGACTGTCACGCCCTAAACCTCAAGCGCGCGCACATCCCTCGGTGGTCGATAAAATTTCGACATCCCAAGACGCGTCGCCGACCCATTCATTTTAATGCACATGCGGAAGTGTATAAACAATCCCTAGGCAACACATATATGAGATAGAAAAGCAGGATACAAATTTCACAAAACACTTTTATAAACAAACTGAGTTTATATACAAGGCTAGTCTATCAACAGGGCCTACTCTAAAAGAAGAGTCACTAAGCCATCTAGGCACAAGACTCCTCAACCGAGACCTTTGAGACCGCCGGGGGTTTTGGGTCTTCCATGACACCATCAAGGGGATCAGCTACCCCCTCACCCGCCGCAGTGTTGATTGCAACAGCAGGGATGTCGAAACCCTGCAAGGGACCTTCCCGGATCCCATTGATCCTATGGCGAAACTACGCCCTGAATCGGTGAGGTACCAACTGTGGTTGGCCCTCATCGACTAGGATAGTGGTCACTATGAGCTCATGGAGCCAGGGACTCCCAAGTATAGGGACATCGATACTCTACTCTATATATCCCCTCAGCTGCCCAAAACGTACTGGAGGAGCCTCCATCTGCGAGCCTGAAAGGATTGAGCCCATGACGGGGTGAGACAATATCTCAGCAAGTTCACCCCCTAAACCCCTATTAGGAAGGAAATACGCTTAGAGGTAATCTAACCACACATCACAGAAGACTCACCTCGCCTTAGTTCCTTCCTGCACGTCAGTACAATTCATATCACAGATGCATATAATAAATGCACACATCAATTGGAACTCTCACTCAATCTCAATCAATCACAGGGGTCCTGATTATAAGGCCAAATCATTATGACACGTCCCATTCCGTGCCACACAATTTTGTCACATAATCGGGCACGTTAATTTCAATCATTCACATGTTCCAATTTATTATGGCCCCTCGGGCATGCTCTACTCGACGTTCGGCGGTCTTCTGGCGTAACCAGGCATCATCTCACCCCATTGAGCACGGCAACGTCTACACTAGACGACAATCCCGAAGGAGCATCGATCCAACCTTTACTGCGACTGGCATCCGTTGTCCAGGGGCATCCCATATAGGGGCAACGTCCACCTGACGCACATCGGGGACGAGTTCTCATAACCATCGCACGATCATTCAATTCTGGCCAAGGACACCGTGCATTTCACTCAAATGTCTCAATTAAGATAATGCACTTGGCCTATTTTCTTTGTATTAAAAACACCCGGTAAAATAATCGTGTGTGGGTACACGGTTAGACTGAACCTTAAAAATTGATATCCTTCCTTTTAAAATCCTAATATTTGATATAGTACTTAAAAATATTTTCGGTGTCAAAATCCGACACCCGGTATTTTCTAATTAAATACCAAAATTTCACAATTTTGAAATAATTAATCAAAAATCACAATCACCACTCAATTGCACAATTTATCACTCAATTGCATAAACTAACCACACCACTGCAATCAGCACGAAATTCCGGCTACGGGCTGTCCTGGTATAATTTCCGAAAAATTAAGTAAATTGCAAAAATAATTAAATAAATGTAAATTAATTAAATAAATGTATAATTAAGCTTTAAACCCTAATTTAACCACCTAAACGGGCCTAGAAAAATAATGCACCATATTGATAAATAATACAATCTAATTAACCCTTAACTAATCTAAACTAACCACCTAATTAGCCTAATCAAGTAACTAAATCACTAATTTAAACTAACTAACCACCTAAACCATATTTAACCTAATCTAATTATCCACTAAGCATCATTAACTCATTAAGTAGAGTTTGGTAAGTAAATTCACTAGATTAGCAAGCCGGTGAGTTCACGGCGACGGTGGCGTGACACTTGGGTCTATGGCGATGTCCAATGAGGTCTAAATGAGCCCGAAAAACTCCCACGAAGTCTCAGTTGGGTTGAGATCTCGGCTTTTGCTTGCGAGCCGAACAGGCTGGTCAAAGGCTCGGTGGGCGGAGCAAGGCGGCCAGGCGGTGACGGCGGGTCCAAGCAAGTGAGCAGCGGGAGTCCGGCGGCTTGAGGGCGGCGAACGGCGGCTGGACAACGGGCAAAGGCGGCGGACAGATGGCAAAGAAGAAGGCTTGAACTGCTCAGGACGGTGGCAGGCTGGGCTCGCGGACGAGCAGGCATGCGAGCAGGCGACCAGCGGGCTCGAGTGGCAGCGATGGCTCTCGGATGGCTTCCGACGGGCGATCGACAGTGCAGGGGCTTGGCTGGCTGGTTTTTTTGTTTTCTTGAGGACAAACAACCACAAAAATGGAGAAAGCAAGGCCAATGAAGAAGAAGAAGGGCTCAACTTGAAGGGGGACCACCAAATGCCTCAAAAGTCTTCTAAAATATCTATTCACTCATTTGCTTGGCCCCCACTTGTTGCTACCTCAATCCTCAGCCATTTCTACACCAAAGCTTCTCCAAGAAGTCTCTAAGGGTGCTGAAATGATGCAGCCCCCCTAGCTACGAATTTCCAACATTTCCCTTCAATTCCAATTCAAATCCTCTCCAATTGGACTCAAATTAAGTGGCCAAATGCCAAGGAGGATGTCCATAATTGTATCCTAAATTTTCCTCATCAATTGAACCGACTTGAACCCAAAAAATGCACCCAAAAATGAACCTTTAATTTTCCCGGTCCAAAATAGCCCAACTTTGATTTTTCGTCGAAAATCCCGATTTGCCGAAAAATCTTTGGAGGATGAATCGACGTTCCTAAAATGAATCGTGACATGATAGAACTTTCAATTTCTAAAATCAATTTCAATTTCGCAGTTAATTTCAATTGGACGCGATTTTAGCATGACCTAACCTACCGGGTAGCTTTTAGGAATTTTTAGCGCATATGACCCGTGGTTGATTATTTTCGAGCCACATTGTACATCTTTGACACATTAGCGACTCTCGATTGTCATGAAAATCTCGAGATTTCAAATATAGGCACAGGGTACAGAAATGACAGAAAAATTGGTTTAGTGCCGTTCGACGAGAACATTGCGATTAGGTGGAATCGCCCACACTTTAATCACATGCCTCAGTTGAAATGACCTATCTCTGGTCTCTGATCAATTTTGACGGTGCCGTATTGATCCTTGCAGATTAGCACGGTCGAGTAATCGATTTCTAGTCGAATTCTCAAGTCTATTGCGTTTAGATTCCTTAACAGCTTCACCTGATAGATTAGTTATCCCGTGAGTGATCAACTCAGAAAATAAGACTATTGGTGCGTCGATGAAAAGCCCAACTCATATCATCAAAAACAGACTCGAAAATCAAGCTGTCACATGTGGCACCCCCGAACGGCCCCCGATTCGTTGGGGTCGCCACAGTGCACTTACCTTACTCTTACTTGACTTGAAGGTCTATCAATCCTGGGGGTTTATATATATTTTAGATCGGTCCCTGCGCAGTTTATATAACGGAAGCAAAATCAGCATTTCCCTATCCCAAAATTAGAAACGATGCACACCTACTAGACATTTTTATAAGTCAAAGCTGAACATTTTAATTTACATAGACTTGATAGACATCATCGGTCGGTACACCAAAATTTGCCGTGGTTTTCTATACCCGGCTACATACCAAAAGATAACCAACTTCCCCTTTTCCTTTCTTTCCAAACAGTCATATACATAAGTCTATCAGTCTGTGTCGGCGGTCCAAAAATGCTTCATCTGCTAACCGTCACTCTCGATCACACCCAACCCGGTCCATCAGCTGGCGGCGGTAGCAACATCCCCAGCGTGATCCCATCACGGCGGACGAACACAGTCAAAAACTCCTGAATCACTGGGCCGGCGGGCGAACCAATGTCATACAAGACCAGTACCCGTACTCGAACAAAGACTAACGCTCGTATCTCGAGGTGGTGATGCTCCGAACACTCACACTGAAGGTCGACCGGAATACCGTAAAATGTGCCAGGGGTGACTGGTAGCAGAGGCATATATTTTAGTCTGAAATGTTAGTCCCCAAATGGGGTAAGTACAACCACTCAGCAGTAAAAGATTCATTAAACTATATCGTGCAGTACCATCAATATCTAGATTCATGCAAGATAGACAAAAACAGGTAATCAAGGGATAAGTATGCATAAAAATCATGAAATTCTTTAATGCAATAGTCAGTGCAATTTCAAATGATCAAGATGCATTATGTCTAGTTACATAAGTCCCGATCATAGGGCCAAACTATTATGACACGTCCCATTTCATGCCATAAAATTTAGTCCCATAACCATACCACATGCACACTTAGTAGAACCATTAGTTTTAATATTCAAAAAGGTTTCATCCCCCTAGAGGACCAACGTTTGCATCCTTATGGGATTTCGCACCTAATCCTGGCGTCGTGAAAGCCTCCGATTTTCAATCACCAGGCATGTAGAGCATGTTACGTCACACCTCCAAGCATCTCGCACCCCACCTGGCATCACGAGGAACCTCCGGGGGTTTGCCATGAAAATGGTTACCATGGCCCTTCGGATTTACATACCGACAAGCATACAACTGGGCATCCCAAAGCTCCCGGGGAAAACCTCTGGGGCACTATGGACCCCAGGCATCCAAAGGACATCGACTCACTTGAGCCTTCAGGCCTCCCGACTCCCGGGGCATCATTGACCCGAGGGTCCAATGGCAAGAATTAACATCTTAATTTCCAAAAACATGTTCAATGCTATGACATAGGTAATCACATGAGTTTCATTGAAAACTTCGGTGTTGAATGATATGTCGAAGGCCAAACAAAAAATCATGTCCAATAACAACTCAAGTTGCATTTACCCTTTTTGGAACAAGATGAGCAATTTCGGAGTAAAACAGCTCAAAAATTCAGAATGCACAGTTTTAATAAAAATTTCAGAATAACCCCTAAATGAACTCAGAAAATTCTAAAATTTTGATATGTTATAGAAAAGACCTAAAGGAAGAAATTTTGTGAAGGACACTAAGTTAGATTCGTTGTGTATAAAGAGTAATAAATCACGCAACTCAGTTCGAGATTTCCTTTATCACCGAATTCGCACACTAGCAGAAAATACCGTTCATTAACTGAAACGTATGCCGCTATATGGTTCCGAAAAATCTGAGCAAAATTATATGATATAGTTTAAAAAATCATTTACAACATTCATGAAGAAGTCGAGACCAAAATCACACTAGAATTATCCCTAGAAAATTTACAAAACTGCTGAATTTCACTTGACCGAATTCGAGCACCACGGATCCGATAGGATCCTGCGCCTATACCGCAGCTATTTCTTTCAAAAAGTTCGACACCAACTGTTCTTTCACTCATAACTCAACCAAATCAACTTGCATGGGGCTGTCCAAAGTGGGATTGTTCGTATGGCCATTCAAGAAAATTTTCTTTTTCTCTGAAAGTTAATGTTTTGGGATGTCGAGTGACGATGAAATATAGGCTGAATGTGGTACCGACGATACTCCCATCAATTACTCATGGCCGTTGCATATTTGAGGGTCGTTGAAATTTTCGGATGCCACAATTCTCCCCTCCTTAGAGAATTTCGTCCTCGAAATTGAACGTTATTTACGTCTCATTAAACAAATGAGGGTACTTTTCCTTCATCCCTTTCTCACTTTCCCATGTGGCCTCTTCCATATTATGATGTCGCCACAATACCTTAACTAGGGGAATTTTCTTCGTTCTAAGAACTTGCTCCTTTCGATCCAGTACCCGGATCGGCTCTTCTAGGTATCTCATTCTCTCATCCACTTTGATGGCTTCATGATCGAGTATGTGACCAGGATCCGGCTGGTACTTCCTCAGCATCGACACATGGAACACATCATGTAAATTTTCCAGTTTAGGAGGTAGCGCCAATCCATAAGCTACACCTATCCTCTCGAGTATCTCAAAGGGTCCAACAAATCTGGGACTTAATTTACCCTTTACTCCAAATCGTGATATTCCTTTCATCGAAGATACTTTAAGGAATACATGGTCTCCTACATTAAACTCCAAAGGTCTTCTACGCCTATCTGCGTAGTCTTTTTGTTGACTCTGAGCTGTCTTAAGTCTTTTCCTTATGATCTCAACAACCTCTATAGTAACTTGTACTAGCTCAGGCCCTGTCAGTTTCCTTTCACCTACTTCATTCCAACAGACAGGGGTCCTACATCTCCTCCCATACAATGCTCCATAGGGAGTCATGCCTATACTTTTTTGAAAACTATTATTATAGGCGAATTCTACCAAATGTAACTTTTCATCCCAACTTCCTTTAAAATCAATGACGTAAGCTCTTAACATGTCCTCTAATGTCTGGATCACTCTTTCTGTTTGTCCGTCTGTCTGTGGGTGAAAAGCAGTACTAAACTTGAGCTTAGTCCCTAAGGCGGTTTGAAGACTTCGCCAAAAGTTTGAAGTAAATCTTGGGTCTCGATCAGACGTAATAGTTACAGGAACACCATGTAAGCGTACTATTTGGCTTACATATATCTCAACATATTTATCCATTGGATAGTCTATGCGGACTGCTAGGAAATGAGCAGACTTAGTTAAACGATCCACTATCACCCAGATAGAGTTGTGACCACTTGATGTCCTTAGTAGTCCTTGCACAAAATTCATCGTCACATGCTCCCATTTCCATTCTGGTATATCTAATGGTCTCAACAGTCCTGCGGGTTTGCGGTGTTCTACTTTCACTTGCTGACATGTTAAGCACTAGGAAACGTGCTTGGCTATATCTGCCTTCATGCCATTCCAACAGTATTGTTGGTGTAAATTCCTGTACGTCTTTGTACTACCCGGATGAATACTATAGTTACTCCTATGTGCTTCCAATAGGATTTCTCTCTTCACTTCCTCATTGTCAGGAACATAGAGTCATCCCTGACATCTTACCATTCCATCCTCAGAGACTTGAAATTCTGGTCTTTTTCTTAAAGACACAGCATTTCGTACTTTCACTATTTCCGAGTCAGATTCTTGCAGCATCTTAATTTTCTGGATAATCTCCGGTTCAATCCTCAATGTAGTAAGCATGCCGGTAAGGTGATCTACTTCCAATTTAAACTCTAATTATGCTACTGACTTTAATAGATTCCATTTTGTTATTTTCATACTGGCCATATCCATAGCCGACTTACGACTAAGAGCATTTGCCACCTTATTTGCCTTTCCAGGATGGTACCATATTTCTCAATCATAATCCTTTAACAACTCCATTCACCTCCTCTGTCTCATGTTCAGTTCTTTTTGCGAAAACAAATATTTTAAACTCTTATGATCTGTATAGATTTCGAACTTCTCTCCATACAGATAATGTCTCCATATTGTCAAGGCAAAAATTATAGCTGCCAATTCTAAGTCATGGGTTGGGTAGTTCAATTCATGAGGTTTCAACTGTCTGGATGCATGGGCTATGACATTGCCATGCTGCATCAGAACGCATCCTAGTCCTTTGTGAGACACATCACTATATATCGTGAATCCATCAGATCTAGATGGTATAGTTAGGATTAGAGTCGTAGTCAATCTTCTTTTAAGTTCTGAAAACTCATTTCACATTCTCCATTCCACTCGAATCTTACATTCTTTCGAGTCAATTTTGTCAATGGTCCAACAAGTTGTGAGAATCCTTCGATAAACCTTCTATAATAACCTACCAGTCCTAAGAAACTCCGTCTCTCAGCCGGCGTTGTCGGTCTCGGCCAATTTACTACCATCTCAACTTTTGTCGGGTCTACTGCAATTCCTCCTCCTGACACCACGTGTCCCAAAAATTTTATCTGGTCCAGCCAAAATTCACACTTACTGAATTTGGTGTACAATTTATGGTCTCTAAGGGTCTACAACACTATCTTCAGGTGTCGGTCATGCTCTTCGAGTCGTTTAGAATATATTAGGATATCATCAATGAAGACAATCACAAATCGATCCAAATAAGGCTTAAATATCCTATTCATTAGATCCATGAATGCGGCCGGAGCATTCGTCAATCCAAATGGCATAACTAGGAACTCATAGTGTCCATAGCAAGTCCTAAATGTCGTTTTATGAATGTCTTCTTTCTTAATCCTTAATTGATGGTATCCTGACCTCAAGTCAATCTTAGAAAAGACCGAACTTCCTTGCAGTTGGTCGAATAGGTCATCAATTCTAGGCAAGGGATACTCATTCTTAATGGTCACCTGGTTCAGTTGCCTATAGTCAATACATAAACGCATTGACCCATCATTCTTTTTCACAAACAAGACTGGTGCAGCCCACGGAGAAGCACTTGGCCTAATAAATCCTTTATCGAGCAACTCTTGTAGTTGCACTTTCAACTCTTTCAATTCCATCAAGGCCATCCTATATGGGGCTTTCGATATTGGTCATGTTCCAGGCATCAGTTCGATCTCGAACTCAATTTCCCGTTCCGGTGGTAACCCAGGCAGTTCCTCAGGGAATACATCCTGAAATTCCCTAACCACTTGAATTTCATCGAGCTTAGTCTCTTCCTTAGTATAGTCCTTTACCACTGCCAGGTATCCTTGACATGCTTCGTCAAGTAGTGCACGGGCTTCCACTACTAAAATAAGTGCTATAGAGGGGTTTGTCTGACCTCCGAAAAATTCAAAACTAGATCGGCCAGGTAAAACAAATTGGATCACTTTCCTATAGCAATCCATCTTAGCTTGATACTTATGGAGCCAGTCCATTCCGATGATAACATCAAAGTCATACATAGCCATTACGACTAAGTCTATTTCCATTTCCTGTCCCCCTATAGTTATCTTACATTTTTCACACACTAACGTAGACAATACCACATTTCTTTAGCGGTGTGGAAACACAAAGAGGTGTCTCAAGAGAGGTAGCTTCTATCTTACTCAACTGTCTATATCTTTCAAACATAAAAGAATGTGTAGCACCCGTATTAAACAATGCATATGCCTTCTTGCCATTTATAGAAATCCTATCTGAGATGACATTTTTGGAAGCTTCCACTTCCTCTTGGGTGACCGCATACACCCTTCCTTGAGTTGGTGGCCTCTGTGGATTCCTTGGTAGATTTGGTCCAGCAGTACGTTGTTGTACCTGTCGCATTGAACTGACATTCTATTGCGTCCTCCCTTGTGGATAATTTATTCTAAAGTGTCCTATCTGCCCACAATCAAAACATTTCGGTGGACTATTACAAAATCCAGGCCCATGTTGTCCACCACACCTCTGACAATTATTACCCTGGTAGGGTACTCTTCCTAGAACTGGGCCACTTCTTGCTTTTCCAAAATTCCAAAAATTACTCCTCTTCTTAAATTCCCAGGGCTGTCCTTGACCAGGATAAGGTCTCTTACCCCTTCGAACATCACTAAGGTCATTTGCCTTCTAGATTCTGATTGCTCTCTCACTAACTCTTGCTCCACCAATTGTGCCCTCTCACAAATCTCATTATAATCCTTTATATTCAGAGGCACTAGTTGTTTCCTAATATCAGTCCTTAGCCCTTTCAGGAATCTCTTAGCATTTTCCTCTCAATCCTCAACCAACCTGGGAGCATACCTAGACAATTCAGAAAATTTTGCTTCATACTGGTCCACTGTCAGCTCCCTTTTTTCTAACTGAACAAATTCTGTGATCTTCTTATCCCTGGCACAATTAGAGAAATGCTTTCTATTGAAAGCTCTAACAAACTCATCCCAGTTTATGTTAGTACCTGGTGGAAAGATCATGTCTCTTGAAGCTCTCCACCAAAACTTTGCATTTCCCTCCAGTTGGTACTCTGCCAAGGTTATCTTTTCAACATCACTATAGTTCAACAACCGGAAAATCTGTTCCATTCCATCAATCCAATGTTCCGCCTCCTCAGGACTTCCCATTCCACTAAACTTAGGTGGTTTCAACTTCAGGAATTGTTCCACCAGTCCTTGAGGGCGACGTTCCGCTCCAGGTTGTTGCTGCTGTTGCTGAGCTTGTCTTTCCATCAAATTTCCTATATTGGCCAATGCCTGCAGGATATCTTCCATTCGGGGTTCAACCCTAGGAGCAGAGGCTTCTGCCCTCGATGGATGAGAACTCCAAGTTCGTACCATAATTTCCCTGCAGTTTACCAAGCATTCGCCTCAGGAATAATTTGCGACTCGATGTCATTGGTCAGATAATAAATAAGGTTATTACTAAAGTCACATAAGTAACATAGAATGTTACTGACACACAAAGGTAACATCACACTAGTTACCAGGGATCTACGAGTGAATACCCATCACCCGTTGTTCATAGTTAGTCAACTACTCTTGGTTAGTATCCTATGGTGTGCATCATTCTATCCTCATTTTCATCTGAGGCTCCTTATCACTCCATATAAACCTTTGTTTTGATACCATCCGCCGTGGCACCCCCGAACGGCCCCCCCTCCGTTGGGGTCGCCACAGTGCACTTACCTTACTCTTACTTGACTTGAAGGTCTATCAATCTTTGGGGTTTATATATATTTTAGATTAGTCCCTGCGCAGTTTATATAGCGGAAGCAAAATCAGCATCTCCTTATCCCAAAATTAGAAACGATGCACACCTACTAGACATTTTTATAAGTCAAAGCCGAACAATTTAATTTACATAGACTTGATAGACATCATCAGTCGGTACATCAAAATTTACCATGGTTTTCTATACCCGGCTACATACCAAAAGATAACTGACTTCCCCTTTTCCTTTCTTTCCTAAATAGTCATATACATAAGTCTATCAGTCAGTGTCGGCGGTCCAAAAATGCTTCATCTGGTAACTGTCACTCTCAGTCACACCCAGCTCGGTCCATCAACTGGCGGCGGCGGCAACATCCCCAGCGTGATCCCATCACGGCGGATGAACTGATCGAAACTCCGAACACGGGCGGCGGGCGAACCAATGTCATACAAGACCAGTACCCGTACTCGAACAAAGACTAACCCTCGTATCTCGAGGTGGTGATGCTCCGAACACTCACACTAAAGGTCGATCGGAATACCATAAAATGTGCCTGGGGTGACTAGTAGCAGAGACATATCTTCTAGTCTGAAATGTTAGTCCCTAAACAAGGTGAGTACAACCACTCAGCAGTAAAAGATTCATTAAACTATATCGTGTAGTACCATCGATATCTAGATTCATGCTGAATAGACAAAAACAGGTAATCAAGGGATAAGTATGCATCAAAATCATAAAATTCAATAATGCAATAGTCAATGCAATTTCAAAGGATCAATATGCATTATGTCCAGTTACACAAGTCCCGATCATAGGGCCAAACTGTTATGTCATGTCCCATTCCATGCTATACAATTTAGTCCCATAACCAGACCACATGCACACTTAGTAGAACCATCAGTTTTAATATTCAAAAAGGTTTCATCCCTCTAGAGGACCAACGTTTGCATCCTTATGGGATTTCGCACCCAATCATGGGTGTCACGAAAGCCTCCGGTTTTCAACCACCGGGCATTCAGAGAGTGTTACGTCACACCTCCAGGCATCTCGCACCCCACTTGACATCAAGAGGAACCTCCGGGGGTTTGCCATGAAAATGGTTACCTCGGCCCTCTGGATTTACGTACCGACAAGCATACAACCAAGCATCCCGAAGCTCCCGGTGAAAACCTCTGGGGCACTACGGACCCCAGGCATCCAAAGGACATTGACTCACTCGAGCCTTCAGGCCTCCCGACTCCCGGGGCATTGTTGACCTGAGGGTCCAACGGCAACAATTAACATCTTAATTTCCAAAAACATGTTCAATGCTATGACATAGGTAATCACATGAGTTTCATTGAAAACTTCGG
This sequence comes from Eucalyptus sp. ANBG9806169, assembly GCA_014182395.1. Taxonomy (NCBI): domain Eukaryota; kingdom Viridiplantae; phylum Streptophyta; class Magnoliopsida; order Myrtales; family Myrtaceae; genus Eucalyptus; species Eucalyptus sp. ANBG9806169. The sequence goes on along the minus strand of CM024578.1, from coordinate 20,863,987 downwards.
TGTTGAATGATATGTCGAATGCCAAACAAAACATCATGTCCAATAAGAACTCAAGATGCATTTACCCTTTTTGGAACAAGATGAGCCATTTCGTAGTAAAACAGCTCAAAAATTCAGAATGCACAGTTTTAATAAAAATTTCGAAATAACCCCTAAATGAACTCAGAAAATTCTAAAATTTTGATATGTTATAGATGAGACCTAAATGAAGAAATTTTGTGAAGGACACTAAGTCAGATTTGTTGTGTATAAAGAGTAATAAATCACGCAACTCGGTTCCAGATTTCCAATATCACCGAATTCGCACACTAGCAGAAAATACCGTTCATTAACAGAAACTTATGCCGCTATATGGATTCCAAAAAATCTGAGAAAATTATATGATATAGTTTAAACAATCCTTTACAACATTCATGAGGAAGTTGAGACCAAAATCACACTAGAATTATCCCTAGAAAATTTACAAGACTGCTGAATTTCACTTGACCGAATTTGAGCACCACGGATCCGATAGGATCCCGCGCCTATACCGCAGCTATTTCATTTCAAAAAGTTCGACACCAACTGTTCTTTCACTCATAATTCAACAAAATCTACTTGCATGGGGCTGTCCAAAGCATTTTCCTAACTCTTCGACCTCAATCTACTAAAATCGCTCAATTGTCCAGCATTCGATCTCAAATTCAGACATCTCTCGAGCCTACTTGCACTACTTCAGATGATGACGGCCTTACATTACATAGGTTAATGAACTTTACTTGCCTCAAATCCTAAGCATCGGCGGCAAGTAGGAATGGAAAGCTCGGGGTCCTCGCGCGTGACTCAACGGCGGCGAAGACAGGCAGCGTCGACAATGGCAGCACCATGCTCGACCGAGGGCGACCTCCTCCTTCCTCATGCCGTGCACTCACTCGCTGCTCGCACTTCTCTCGCTCACGGCCGTCTCGATCGCTCACTCTCTCTCTGTCCGAATTTTCGCTTGGCTCCTTCTCTCTCTTCTCGAATAATCCGCCCCTTTTGCTCCTTACTTAATTGGTTAATTAATTTTCTTGCATGCAGGTTATTCGGTGGCAGCAAGAATTGAAGACATTTGGTGGAGGCGTGGCTTCCCTTGCTCGATCCCTCCTCCTGCGCTGGCCACCGGACGAAGAGCAACATGGCCTCCGCTGGCCACTCTTGGTCAACAAAGATGGAGGAATTCTTGAGAAGTGCTGACCCATTTGTCGACAATTGAAGAGGAAGTGCGGGGGTTATTTTTGGACCAGCGGGCTTGTGGTTTCATCATCCTTATTACACAGCCCAATTTCCTCCAAATATTTACCTTAATCTCCGCACATGCATGAGCTAAATTACAGCCTACTCACATGGCCACACGGTGTCGCAACAATGTACAAGTATGTGATCGAAATTCTCACGTGGAGAAAGAACTCGAAGAGTTGTATGGTGATAAAAATTCATTTCCTCACTTGCCGAATCGCACAAAGAAAAGATGTGCATGGTCCTCATGCACGGTCCAACTCCTCAAAATTTTATTCTTAAATTCGGCATGTGTTCCTCATGCATGGCCGAATTCCATCAATCGATCAAAGTCCAAAGACTTCTCTTGTTGCACGGTTGGTCGGTCCAATAGATAAAAGAAAACGTGGCCGTTGGTGGGATTGTTCGTATGGCCATTCAAGAAAATTTTCTTTTTCTTCGAAAGTTAATGTTTTGGGATGTCGAGTGACGATGAAATATAGGCTGAATGTGGTACCGGCGATACTCCCGTCAATTACTCACGGCCATTGCATATTTGAGGGTCGTTGAAATTTTCGGATGCTACATCACAACTCTTCCCGTCTTATAAAAATTTCGTCCTCGAAATTTAAACCATTACAATTCTTAAACAAAAAGGTAGGGGTATTGTCGTCTCATTGAGTCTTCACTTTCCTAGGTTGCTCTTTCTGTCCCGTGGTGTTGCCAGACCACTTTAACTAACGGGATTGTCTTGGTGCGTAGAATCTGTTCCTTGCGGTCCACAATCTGAACTGGTCTCTCCACGTACGATGCTCTGTCGTACATGTCTAATTCGTCAAAATTCAGTATGTGGGTCGGGTCAGGCTCATACTTTCTCAACATCGACACGTGGAAGACGTCATGCACTTGCGCCAATCTCGGCGGCAACGCAAGACGATACGCTAAATTTCCTCTTTCTAGAATTTCAAAGGGACTTACGTACCTCGGACTTAGCTTTCCTTTCTTGCCGAAGCGCGAAATACCCCTCATCGGTGACACCTTCAGAAAGAAGTGCTCACTAACTTGGAATTCCAATGGTCTTCGACGCTTATCTGCATAACTTTTCTGGCGACTCTAAGCTGTCTTTAATCTGTCCCTGATAACTGCAATTGCATCCACTGACTGCTGGACCAACTTTAGGCTTGTGATCTTCCGTTCTCCGACTTCATCGCAACAAACTGGCGTTCTACACGCTCTGCCATACAATGCTTCAAACGGTGCCATCTGAATACTCTGGTGGTTGCTGTTGTTGTAGGCAAACTCGATGAGATGAAGTTGTTCCTCCCAGCTTCCTTTGAAGTATAGTACACACGCTCTCAACATGTCCTCGAGAGTCTGAATCGTCCTTTCAGAATGGCAATTTGTCTGTGGATGATAAGCTGTACTATTCCGCAGCTTTGTTCCTAAGGCAGTTTGCAAACTTTTCCAAAAGGCAGCTGTGAACCTCGGGACTCGGTCTGATGTAATTGTCATTGGGACTCCATGTAGACGAACTATCTGATGCACGTACAAATCTGCATATATGTCCAAAGTAAGGTCTTTCCGTACTGCGATGAAGTGGGCACACTTCGTCAATCTATCAACCATAACCCAAATTGAATCATTATCCCTCTGACTCCTTGGTAAGCCCGTCACAAAGTCCATTGTGATGTGTTCCAATTTCCACTCACGAATCTTGAGAGGTTGCAGAAGTCCTCCCGGCTTACAGTGTTGTGCCTTCACTTGCTGACACGTCAGACATTTAGTGACATGCATGGTGATATCCACCCTCATACCGGTCCACCAATAGTGTAGACGCAAATTCTAATACATCTTTGTACTGCCTAGATGAATGCTATAACTGTTACGATGAGCTCCTGACAAAATCTCCTCCTTAAGCTTTGCATCGTTAGGTACACACAATCGTCCTCGGAACCTTAGTGTTCCATCCTCATAAATGTAAAAGTTGGCCTTTCTCTTTTCTGCATCTTCTTACACAATATTCTAGATCTCTAGGTCTGTCAGTAGTGTCTTGATTCTGATCTGTACTTCGGCTCAATTTTGAGGGTGGCCATAAGATTTGAAAGGTGGCTTATCTCAAATTTGAAAACCGAATCTCGAGCTCCTTCGAGTAAGATCCATTCATTGATCACCATTTGCGCAATTGAAGATTTCCGACTCAGCGCATCTGCGACCTTGTTAGCCTTTCCAGGGTGATACAGAATATCACAATCATAGTCCTTCAGGAGTTTCATCTAGCAACACTGTCTCATATTCAACTCATTCTGAGAGCATAAATACTTGAGACTTTGATGGTCAGTTAAGATCTGGAATCTTTCTCCGCACAAGTAATGTCTCCAAATCTTCAAAGTGAAGCTAATTGTTGTGAGTTCTAAGTCATGCGTCGGATAATTCAGTTCATGATGTCTCAACTAACAGGACACGTATGCAACAACTTTGCCATGCTTCATTAACATGCAACCCAGTCCTCTGAATGACGCATCATTATAGATCTCGTATCCTCCAGGACCAGATGGAATGGTCAGTATTGGTGCGGTTGTTAACTTTTGCTTAAGCTCTTGGAAATTACACTCGCACTTATCCGTCCACACAAATTTCTCTTCCTTCTTTAGCAGTCGAGTCAACGGCGAGGCTAACACTGAAATTCCTTCCACGAATCGTCTGTAATACCCTGCCAAACCCAAGAAGCTTTTGATCTCTGTCATGGTTGTCGGTCTTGGCCAGTTGATAACCGCTTCAATCTTGGTCGGATCCACAGAGATTCCTTCACCTGAAATCACGTCACCTAGGAAAGTAACACGAGTCAACCAAAACTCAAACTTACTGAACTTTGCGTACAGTTCATGATTCCGCAGAGTCTGGAGCACTATCCTCAACTATCTTTCGTGCTCCTCTGGACTTCTCAAGTATACCAGGATATCGTCAATGAAAACGATCACAAATTGATCCAAATACTCTTTGAACACCCGGTTTATCAAATCCACGAAAGCAGCTGGGGCGTTCGTCAAACCGAACGGCATTACAGTAAACTCATAATGGCCATATGAAGTACGAAACGTTGTCTTCGGTATATCCTCCTTTATGATCCTCAGTTGATGGTACCCTATCCTCAAGTCGATTTTAGAAGATATCGACGCTCCTTGCAGTTGATCAAACAAGTCGTCGATCCTTAGCAGTGGTTATTTATTCTTGATTGTCACCTGATTGAGTTGATGATAGTTGATGCACATATGCAACAAACCATCTTTCTTCTTCATGAGCAAAACTGATGCTCCCCAAGGTGATGCACTGGGACGTATAAATCCCTTATCCAACAACTCCTGCATCTGCACCTTCAGTTCTTTAAGCTCTGACAACGCCATCCGATAAGGAGCCTTAGAGATTAGCTCCGTCCTGGGGGCTAATTCGATCACGAACTCTATCTCCCTCTCTGGCAGCAAACCCGGCAATTCCTTTGGAAACACATCTGGAAACTCTTGAACCATTGCAATGTCCTTAATCTTCTGCTCCTTAGCTGTCGTATCCACGACAGTTGCCAGGTAACCTTGGCAACCCCTGTCTAACAATCGGGTTGCCTCAAGCGATGAGATTAAGGTAATCGAGGGTCTTCCTCGACTCCCAATAAACTCGAAACTTTCCCCCGCTAATGGGTTAAACTAAATTGCTTTACGATAACAGTCCATCTTAGCTCGTTGCTTGGTGAGCCAGTCCATGCCAATTATCACATCAAAATCATACATGGTTAAGACTATCAAATCTATCATTCCCTCTCGTTCACCAATAACTAACTTGCAACCAAGACAGCCTACCACGGCTAACACCTTATCCTTTAATGTGTAGATATAGTAACCACTAACTCCAACAACTCAAGACTCAACCCTACCAGCTTAACAAATTACTCAGCTATAAATGAGTGAGTAGCGCCAAGATCAAATAAAGCATAAGCAGCGTTGTTGTTTAGCGAAACCGTATCTGTGACCATATTAGGTGAGTCCTCGGCATGTCTCCTCGTGACAGCGTACACTCTTCATTGCACTGGAGGTCGGTTCAAACCACCCTGCGGTGCATTCGATGGCGCGAATCCTCGGTTCTGACCCATTGGTGGTGGCGGCGGTAACTGCGGTCCCATCTGTCTTCTAGGACAATTCCTGACCATGTGACCACTCAAAACAAGCACTCGGCCTAGAATGGCATGGGGCTGATCCGTGTTGTCTTCCGCAGAAGCGACACACGTCTATTTGGCTCGGCGTTGACTTACCTATCCCACCCTTCCAATTGGGCTGAACAGGGTACCTTCCTCCTATCATAGGTTTCTTCCTAAACCTATTTCCATCCCTATTCGAACCAAACCGCGACCCAGATGCAGCGGCTTGTTCGTTCAAATTGATCTCTATCAATTGGGCCCGACCATATAGTTCATTGTAATCCTTTAGATCGAACGGCACAAGCGGATTCTTTAGCTCCGGTTGGAGGCCGTTCCTAAACCTCCTAACTCTGTCAGTTGGATCCTTTATCAGCCCCAAGGCATACTGCAATAGCTCCGCAAACTTGGCTTCGTACTAGTCCACATTCATCAAACCCTGACGAAGGCGCTGAAATTTGTCCATCTTCTATTCTCTAGCACTGTTGGAGAAGTACTTGCCATTGAACACCGCAACGAAGGTGTTTTCATTTCAGAAACATACCTTCTGCGAACACTATGCCTTTGTTGGCCCTCCACCAAGTGCTTACGTTTCTCTACAGCTGATAGACTGCTAGAACGACCTTCTCTTCCTCAGTGCACCTCGGTAGTGCAAAGGCCTTCTCCAAGTCCTGGATTTAGAGAGCTGCAGCTTCGGGGTCTCCTACATTAGTGAACCTCGACAGGTCCAACTTCAGAAACTGTTCCACTAGCTTGTGCATTGGCCTCTTAGCAATCATGTTCCCATGTGGAACATCGGCAGATACGGCTATAGCAGCATTAGTGGTGGCAGTAGTGGCAGTTGTAGCGGCAACGGCTTGATCCCGTCAATTCTCGGATCACCAAGTGTTGCTACACCAGCACCGACCAACGGTGGCATTAAACCACTAGTGTTGGCTTGAGCCTATGCTCTACCTCTACCACCTCGGGTACTGACTCTTGTCGGCGTCCTACCCCAAGTAACATGGGCTACTGCGCTCTTCCTAGGAGTCCTTTGCTCCTGATCACTCATCTTGTAGACTCTCTACAGAACCTGCTTTCCAATTCGACACAGACTTAGAAACTGAGTGACCAAACAAAACAAGCTACCAATCAGCTATCAATCACATGCATCAACATAATTAAAAGGCATTTCCTACTAACTATCCCATAACCCATCGCACCTTATCACTCCAACTACCGACCAGCTCTGATACCACTTTGGGCGGGGATGTAACGCCCCGAACCTCAAGGGCGCGTGCATCCCTTGGTGGTCGATAAAATTTCGACGTCCCAGGACGCATCGCCGACCCATTCATTTTAATGCACATGCGGAAGCGTATAAACAATCCCTAAACAACACAGATATGTGATAGAAAGTAGGATACAAATTTCACAAAAGACTTTTATAAACAAACTGAGTTTATATACAAGGCTAGTCTATCAATAGGGCCTACTCCAAAAGAAGAGTCACTAAGCCATCTTGGCACAAGACTCCTTAACTGAGACCTCTGAGACCGCTAGGGGTTCTGGGTTTTCCACAACACCATCAGGGGGATCAGCTACCCCCTCACCTACCACAACGTTGACCGCAATAGCGGGAATGTCGAAACCCTACAGGGGACCTTCCCAGATCCCATTGATCCTATGGCAAAACCACGCCTTGAACCGGTGAGGTACCAACTGTGGTCGGCCCTCATCGACTAGGATAATGGTCACTATGAGCTCATGGAGCCAGGGACTCCCGGGGACAGGGACATTGGTACTCTGCTCTGTATATCCCCTCGGCTGCCCAAAACGTACTGGAGGAGCCTCCATCTACGGACCTGAAAGGATTGAGCCCACGATGGGGTGAGACAATGTCTCGGCAAGTTCACCCCCTAAACCCCTATTAGGAAGGAAATATGCCTAGAGGTAATCTAACCACACATCACAGAAGACTCACCTCTCCTCAGTTCCTTCCTACACGTCAGTATAATTCATATCACAGATGCATATAATAAATGCACACATCAATTGGAACGTCTCAGTCAATCTTAATCAATCACTGGGGTCCCGATTATAAGGCCAAATTGTTATGACACGTCCCATTCCGTGCCACACAAATTTGTCCCATAATTAGGTGCGTTAATTTCAATCATTCACACGTTCCAAGTGATTACAGCCCCTCGGGCACGGCCTACTCGACGTTCGGTGGTCTTCTGGCGTAACCAAGCATCGTCTCACACCATTGAGCATGGCAACGTCTACACTAGACGGCAATCCCGAATGAGCATCGGTCCAGCCTCTACTGTGACTGGCATCCATTGTCCAGGGGCATCTCATAACGGGGCAACGTCCACCTGACGTATGTCACGCCCTGATCCTTAAGCACGCGCCCATCCCTCACCTGGTTGATTAATAGCGACGTCCCAAGACGCATCGTCGACCCTTTCATTTTAATACGCAAGCGGAAGCATATAAATAAATCCCTAGACAATAAAACAATGGGATATGAAAGTAGGACTAAAAACTCGAACCTGAAAAACCAACACACTCATATACATATATAACAACTGAGTCATATATCCATATATACAAGCCAAACTAATAAGTTGGTTTCTACTCTAACAGATTCACTACAAAACGTCAACAGACAGGGGTGAGGGTCTCAATCTTCATAAGGATCATCCTCCGGCTCCTCCTCCGGATCCTTCTCTGGCTCGTCCTCCGGGTCCTCTTCATGTTCCTCCTCTTGCTCGACGATCTCTCCTTCCTCCTTGCTCCAGCTGGAGCCCACGGTTGAGTACACAGGAGAGTCAGAATTGCCTTCCAGCTTTGGGTCTTTCGCATCAACCACCGATCCACCCTTGGGATCTGCTGTCCCCTTCCTGAATACTACATCCAAAACGTACAGAGGTACATCACCTTTCGGTATGAGACGCTCCCTTCGCCCATCATTGTAATGGCGATACCACGACCGATATTTGTGGGGCAACTTTTGGGGTTTACCCACATCAACCTAGATGGTGGATTTCACCATGACATACTCCAGTCCTTCAGGGTGGTGGTGTATCGAGATGTGATAACCTTTCTCAGCGATTTCCTTGGGTATACCAAAATGTGCGGGAAGGTGGAGATGTTGTCATTTATGGACCTGAAATGTTATCTCAGAACTAAGTGAGACGACGTCTCAGCGAGTTCTACCCCCTAAGACTCAATTAGAAAGCCAATACACTATAAGGGCTACCTAAGCACAACACGGGTCAAAGGACTTACCTTGGCCTTAGATTTCATCTACAAATTAACTCAGTTCAAATAGGCACCCAATCAATCACCACATATCGAAACATTGATCAATCGACCTAGTCGATTACATGTCACCACGACCTTTCGTGGTCAGTACATTCAATACTATCTATAAAGTCCCATCAAATCAAGACTACTCACCCAAAGCTGATAAATAGATAGTGTAGCTCACCCAAAGCTGATAATATAGTATACTATCTATATGCTCGCCCAAAGCTGATAATATGGTATACTATATATGCTCACACAAAGCTAATAATATATTGCTCGCCCAAAGCTGATAATTTAGGGCCCCCAGGCCAATATAGCATACCACTTCCATCATGTCTTTAGTTTATCATTTTTATCATACCCGATAAAAATAGCTGTGTGTGGGTACACGGTCGGCCTTAGCCAAAATACCATAATTTCACTTTTGTTCCTCCCACTCCTTTCAACAGTCTAAAATTAAATTTTTGGCGCTATAGACCGACGCTTGGTAATTTTCCAATTAATTACCAAAATTAATTAAGCTTAGGAATAAAATCCTAATATCACAATTAAATCAATTCATCACAAATTAAAGCTCGAATAAATAAATAGATTGCACCACGGTAATCAGCATAAAATTCCGGTCATCGACTATCCCAGTCTAATTTCAGAAAAATAATTAATTAATTAAATAATTACGGAAAATATTAAATAATTGCAAATAAATCCAACTTAGGCACGTAATGCCTAATTGGACGCTGAAACGGACCTGGAAAAATTCCGAGGTTCGTTAAATAAATACTAGAACCTATTTACTTGCTAATTGCTATAACTAACCACCTAACAGGCATCAGCAGATAATTAAATTAACTAATCTAATTTAATCTATCTACCTAAACCATGCTTAATATATTCTAATCAACCCCTAAGCGTAATTAACCTATTAAGAGAGGATTAGTGAGTTAAATTCACTTGTTTCGCAAGCCAGTTGGTTCAAATCAACGGGGACGCAATGGGGGACAACTTCCTTCAAAGTGGGCCTAACTTTCGGGGTCCAAAACCACCTCAAAACGGGCCCGAAGGTTGCTGGAAAACCCTCTCTGTTTGTAGCTATAAAGGGGGTGGTCGGAGGCGGCTGGACGGTGGCCTATGCGGGCCGAAGAACATCCTGGACATATGGACAGAGGCGGAGATGCGGTTGGAGGCGAAGGGCTGGGCAGACGTGCGCGGGCAGCGTGTGTGGGCAGTTCTTGGCGGCTGTTGGCTTCAACTGGCCTTTTGCTAGTCTCCTTTAGTTGCTGGGGTTTTTGAATAGCAAGGGAGGAGGGGAATGAGGGTGGTGGATGGCAGCTTTGGAGGGGAAGAGAGAGATAAGGGGCAAGAACTCTACCATGGCCAAATTTTCTCCTCACTTGTCCCCTTGACCATCCTTAGCCACCAGCACCTTCCTTGGCCCTCATTCAGCCACCCATGCTTCACTTTGCAACTCTTGAAATGGTCCAAAACCATAGGCATAGGGGGGCATATGAAATTCCAACATTTCTCCCTCAATTGGACTCAATTTCCTTCTTGATTCAATCAAATTTGGCCCTCATAAATTCAATTGGCACCTCAATGATCAAATTTGTATTTTTCCTCACCAATTGATCTCACTTGCTTCCCAATTACGCGATAAAAAATATTCCATGACTTTTTTCTAGACAAAAACAGCCATATGACGACTTTTTCCCAAAAAGTTTTGGGTTGTAGAAAAATCTTCTGAGACTGAGTCGACGTTCTTAGAATTTATTGTGACATGACAGAACTTTCAATTTTTGAAATCGAACTCAAATTCTCGGTTAATTTCCATTTGGTGCGATTTTAGCATGACCTAGACTACCGGGTAACTTTTAGAAATTTTCAGTGAAAATGACCTGTGGTCAATTTTCTTCGAGCTACAATGAACCCACTCGACACATTGGCGACCCTCGGTTGTCGTGAAAATCTCAAGGATTCAAATACGGACACTGGGTACCAAAATGATAGAAAAATCAGTCTAGTGCCGGCCGATGAGAATTTTCCAATTTAGTGGTGTCTTTCACGATTACCCACACATCTCCGTTGAACCGACCTATCCTGATCTCAAATCAATTTTTAACTGTGCCATAATGGCCTCAAAAGATAAGCACGGTCGAAAAGCCGATTCCTGGTCGAATTCTCAAGTCTATTGTATTAAAATTCTTTAATTGTTTCCCCAGATAGTCTAGTTATCTCGAGAGTGATCAACTCTGAGAACAGCCCTATAGGCGCGTCAATGAAATGCCCGATTTATTCAATAGAAAACAGGATTGAAAATTTAGGATGTCACAACTCTTTCCCTCTTACAAAAATTTCGTCCTCGAAATTTATACCATTACAAAAATTTTAAGGAAAAAGGTGGGGGTACAATTGTCTCATCGACTCTTCAGTTTCCCACGTTGTTCCTTCAGTATTGTCGTGTTGCCAGACCATCTTGACCAACGGGATGGTCTTTGTATGCAGAACTTGTTCTTTTCTTTCCATGATCTGAACCGGGCTTTCAACGTATGACACTCGGTCATCCACGCCCAATTCTTCAAAATTAAGCACGTGGGTCGGGTTAGGGTCATACTTCTTCAACATCGACATGTGCAAGATGTTGTGCACTTGCGCAAATCTCAGCGGCAACGCAAGACGATACGCTAGGGTCCCAATTCTCTCTAGAATTTCGAATGGACCTACGTATGTCGGACTCAGCTTTCCTTTCTTTTTAAAGCGTGAAGTTCCCCTCATTGGTGACACCTTCAGAAAAACGTGATCACCAACTTGGAATTCCAATAATCTCCGGTGCTTGTCTGCGTAACTTTTCTGTCTACTTTGAGCAGTCTTTAATCTGCCTTTGATCACTGCCACGACATCTACTGATTGCTGGACCAACTCTAGGCCTGTAATCTTCCTTTCCCCAACTTCATCCCAACACACTAGTGTCCTGCACACTCGACCATACAACGCTTCGAATGGAGCCATCTGGATGCTCTGTTGATAACTATTGTTGTAGGCAAATTCCACCAAGTGCAGCTAATCTTCCCAACTTCCTTTGAAGTCTAGTACACAAGCTCTCAGCATGTCCTCGAGGATCTGAATTGTCCTCTCAGACTAGCCATCCGTCTGAGGATGATATGCCGTACTGTACTGGAGCTTGGTACCTTAAGCACTTTGCAAGCTCTTCTAAAAAGCAGCGGTAAATCTTGGGTCTCGATCTGAAGTTATCGTAACCGGCACTCCATGCATTCGAACTACTTGACGCACGTACAGGTCTGCGTGTCTATCCAGACTGAGGTCCCTTCGAACCGCAATGAAGTAAGCCAACTTTGTCAATCTGTCAACTACCACGCAAATCGAATCATTTCCTCTTTGACTCCTCGGTAGTTCGGTCACGAAATCCATTGTGATATGCTCCAATTTCCACTCTGGGATCTCGAGAGGTTGTAGGAGTCCTCCTGGCTTGCAATGCTGAACTTTTACCTGCTGACACGTTAGACACTTGGCGACAGGCTTGGCGATGTCCGCCTTCATACCTGACCACCAACAGTGTTGACGCAGATTCTAATACATCTTGGTACTTCCAAGATGAATGCTGTAACTGCTATGATGCGCTTCAGATAAAATATCATCTCTAAGCTTCACATCGTCAGATACAACCAAACGTCCTTGGAACCTTAGTGTCCCATCATCAGAAATCTGAAAGTCAGCCTTTCTTTTCTCCATGTCCTATTGTAGAATATTCTGTACATCTGAATCTATCAGCTGGAGTAGCTTAATTTTGATCTAGACATCCGGTTCAATTCTGAGGGTGGCCATAAGACTCGAAAGGTGGCCTACCTCAAACTTGAATACCGAATCTCGAGCTCTCTCGATTAAGTTCCACTCCTTAATTAGTATATGAGCAACTGAAGACTTTCGACTTAAAGCATCGACGACCTTGTTCGCATTTCCTGGGTGATATAGAATATCACAGTCGTAGTCCTTCAGCAATTCCATCCATCTGTGTTGTCTCATGTTCAACTCCTTTTGAGAGAACAGGTACTTGAGGCTTTGATGGTCCATGAAGATCTGGAATCTTTCCCCGCACAGATAATGTCTCCAAATCTTCAAGGCAAAAATGATTGCCACGAGCTCTAAGTCATGCGTCGGATAGTTTTGCTCATGAGGTCTCAACTGACGGGAGACGTATGCAACAACTCGACCATGTTGCATCAGCACACAACCCAACCCTCTGAATGACGCATCACTGTAGATTTCGAATCCTCCAGGACTAGATAGAATGGTCAGCATAGGTGTGGTAGTCAGCTTTTCCTTTAGCTCTTGAAAACTAATCTCACACTTGTTTATCTACACAAATTTCTCTTCTTTCTTCAGGAATTTTGTTAGTGGCGACGCTAAAGATGAGTACCCTTCCACAAACCGTCTGTAATAACCTGCCAAACCCAGAAAACTTCTGATTTCTGTCACTGTAGTCGGTCTTGGCCAATTGATCACAGCTTCAATCTTGCTCGGGTCCACTGAAATTTCTTCACTTGAGATCACATGTCCTAAGAAAGCAACACGAGTCAACCAAAACTTGCACTTGCTGAACTTAGTGTACAACTGATGGACTCTCAACTTCTACAGCACTAATCTCAGATGATTCTCATGCTCTTCGTCACTTCTCGAATATACTAGAATATCATCAATCAACACGATCACAAACTGATCTAAATATTTCTTGAATACTCTATTCATCAAATCCATGAAGGCAGCTGGAGCATTCGTCAACCCAAATGGCATCACTATGAACTCGTAATGACCATACCAAGTACGAAATGATGACTTAGGAACGGCCTCCTTCCTAATTCTCAGCTGATGATATCATGTCCTCAAGTCGATCTTCGAGAATATTGACACTCCTTGCAACTGATCGAACAAATCATCGATCCTCGGGAGTGGATACTTATTATTGATCGTTACCTAATTGAGTTGCCAATAGTCGATGCACAGGTGCAACGAACCATCTTTCTTCTTTACAAATAGAACTGGTGCTCCCTAAGGTGATGCACTAGGACGAATGAATCCCTTATCCAGTAGCTCTTGCATTTGTACCTTCAGTTCCTTCAACTCAGATAACGCCGTCCGATAAGGAGCCTTAGAGATTGGCTCTGTCCCGGGTGCTAGCTTAATCACGAACTCAATTTCTCTCTCTAGTGGCAATCCTGGCAATTCCTTTGGAAAAACATCCGGAAATTCTTCCATCACAGCAATGTCTTCCATCTTCAACTCCTCAACTGTCATATCCACGACAGTTACCAGGTACCCTTGGCAACCCTCGTTTAACAAACGAGTTGCCTCTGGCGACGAAATTAAGATAATTAAGGGTCCTCTTTGACTTCCAACAAACTCGAAGCTCTCACCCTCTAACGGGTCAAACTGAATTGTCTTGCGATAGTAGTCCATCTTAGCTCGTTGCTTGGTGAGCCAGTCCATGCCAATAATTAAATCAAAGTCATACATGGCTAGGACTAATAAATTTATTTTCCCCACTCGCTCACCAATCACTAACTTGCAACTAGAATAGCCTAAAGCAGCAATAACTTTATCCTTCAATGGTGTAGATATGCAAACTGCCGACTCCAATAACATAGAACTGACTCCTATCAACTTAACATATTGCTCGGATATAAAGGAATGGGTCGCTCCTGGATCAAACAAAGTGTAAGCAGGATGGTCGTTCAATGAAACCATACCTGTGATCACGTCAGGCGTAGCTTCTGCCTGACCTTGTGTGATGGCGTACACCATACCTTGTACTGGTGGTCTCAGTTGTCCTCCTTGTGGCACATTCTAGGGCACATACCCTCTAATCTGTCCCATCGGTGGCGGTGACGGCAACTGCAGTTGTCCTCTCGGTTGGTTAGGACAATCTCTAATCATGTGGCCCTGTTGGCCACATCTAAAACAAACACCCGGCCTTCGGGGACATGGAGCTAAACCATGTCACCTTCTATAGAAGCGACATAGGCCATTTTGATCCGATCTTGATTTTTCGATTCCACCCTTCCTGTTGGGTGGAGCCTAAAATCTACCTCCAGGCATGGGCCTTTTCCCATGGCGAATACTTTCTCTGTGAGAGCTGAACCTCAATCCAGATGAGGCAGCTTGCTCATTCAAACCTCTCTTTATCATCTGAGCTCGACGATAGACTTCTCGATATTTAGTTAGGTCCAACGGTAGCAGAGGTTGCTTCAGCTCAGAACAAAGACCATTTCTGAATCTTTTGGTTTTTTCCTCTGGGTCCTCAACTAATCTCGGTGCATATTGAGAAAGTTTAGCGAACTTGACCCCGTACTGGTCAACAAACATCGATCCCTGACGAAGGCGCTGGAACTCCTCAATCTTTTGTTCTCGGGCAGTACCCGAAAAATATTGATCGTGAAAAGCTTTAAGGAAGGCGTCCCACACCGGGATCACACCTTCCGGAAATGTTGTATCTTTGGCGGATCTCCACCAGATATTGGCATTGCCCTACAATTGATAGACAGCTAGGGTTACCTTCTCGGCCTTAGTGCACATCAGAAGTGCAAAGGCTTTCTCCAAATCCTAGATCCATAGTGAAGTGGCCTCGGTGTCTCCAATACTCATGAATCTTGGTGGACTCAGGTTCAGAAATTGCTCCACCAGCTTATGTATCGGCCTCTCTGTTTGCACTACAACATTCTCAGGTTGAACCTCGACAAGTGCAGCAACAAGTGCAGCAGCAGGTGTGGTGGCAACGGCAGCAGCAACAACGGCTTGATTATTTGCTTGTTGTGCCATCACGTCTCCTATGGCCTCTAGCGCCTGCATAATCCCTTCGATTCTGGGATCACCAGGGGCTGCTACCCCAGCACCCATTGCAGGTGGTGCCACTCCACTCGCGCTAGCTTGAGCTGGTGCTGAACCTCGGCCTCCTCGGGTACCGACCCTAGTTGGCATTCTACCCCGAGTCATAGCCCTAACGGTCCTCTTGGTAAGAGTTCTTTGCTCTTGATCGCTCATAGCTCAGCTTTATCTACTAAAACCTACTTCCAATTCCACACCGAATTAGAAACAGAGCGATTTAAGACACAAGCAAGTCTAACAATCAGCTATCACAGACATGCACCGGTATGAATTTAAAGGTCTTTCCTACTTCTATCCCAAGAACCATCGCTCCTTATCACTCCAATCTTAACCGTTGCTCTGATACCACCGAAACGGGGATGTCACGCCCCGATCCTCTAACACGTGCCCATCCCTCACCTAGTCGATTAATAGTGACGTCCCAGGACGCATTGCCGACCCTTTTATTTTAATACGCAAGCGGAAGCATATAAATAAATCCCTAGACAATAAAACAATGGGATAGGAAAGTAGGACTAAAAAGTGAAACCTTAAAAACCAACACACTCATATACATATATAACAACTGAGTCATATATCTATATATACAAGCCAAACTGATAAGTTGGTTTCTACTCTAACAGGTTCACTACACAATGTCAATAGACAGTGGTGAGGGTCTCAATCCTCATCAGGATCATCCTCTAGCTCCTCCTCCGGATCCTCCTTTGTCTCCTCCTCTAGGTCCATCTCCTCCGAGTCCTCTTCCTGTTCCTCCTCTTGCTCGATGATCTCTCCTTCCTCCTCGCTCTAGCTGGAGCCCACGGCTGAGTACACAGGAGAGTCAGAATAGCCTTCCAACTTTGGGTCTTTCGCATCAACCACCGATCCACCCTTGGGATCTCCTGTCCCCTTCCCGAACGCTACCTCCAAAACGTATAGAGGTACATCACCTTCCGGTATGAGACCCCCCTTTAACCCATCATTGTAATGGCAATACCATGACCAATATTTGTGGGGCACCTTTTGGGGTTTACCCACATCAACCCAGACGGTGGATTTCACCATGACATACTCCAGTCTTTCAGGGTGGTGGTGTATCGGGATGTCATAACCTATCTTAGTGATTTCCTCAGGTATACCAAAATGTACAGGAGGAGGTGGAGATGCTACCATCTATGGACCTGAAATTTTATTCCACAACGGGGTGAAATGACGTCTCAGTGAGTTCTACCTCCTAAGACTCGATTAGAAAGTCAATACACCATAAGGGCTACATAAGCACAACACAAGTCAGAGGACTTACCTTGACCTCAGATTCCACCTGCAAATCAACTCAGTTCAAATAGGCACCCAATCAATCACAATAGATAGAAACATCAATCAATCAACCTAATCGATTACATGTCACCACGACCTTTCCCTGGTCGGTACATTCAATACTATCTATAAAGTCCCATCAAATCAGGACTGCTCACCCAAAGTTGATAAATAGATAGTATAGCTCACCCAAAGCTAATAATATAGTATACTATTTATATGCTCGCCCAAAGTTGATAAATTAGGGCCCCTGGCCAATATAGCATACTATATATGTTCGCCCAAAGCTGATAATATGGTATACTATATATGCTCATCCAAAGCTGATAATATATTGCTCGCCCAAAGCTGATAATTTAGGGCCTCCAGGCCAATATAGCATACCACTTCCACCATATCTTTAGTTTATCATTTTTGTCATACCCAAAAAAAATAGCCGTGTGTGAGTACACGGTCGGCCTTAGCCAAAATACAATAATTTCACTTTTGTTCCTCCCACTCCTTTCAACGGTCCAAAATTAAATTTTTGGCACTATAGACTGACGCCTGATAATTTTCCAATTAATTACCAAAATTAATTAATTTAGGAATAAAATCCTAAAATCACAATTAAGTCAATTCATCACAAATTAAAGCTCGAATAAATAAACATATTGCACCATGGTAATCAGCATAAAATTTCGGTCAGCAACTATCCCGGTCTAATTTTTGAAAAATAATTAAATAATTACGAAAAATATTAAATAATTGCAAATAAATTCAACTTAGGCCCGTAATGCCTAATTGGATGCCGAAACGGACCCGTAAAAATTTCGAGGTTCGTTAAATAAATACTAGAACCTATTTACTTGCTAATTGCTATAACTAACCACTTAACAAGCATCGGCAGATAATTAAATTAATTAATGTAATCTAATATATCCACCTAAACCATGCTTAATATAATCTAATCAACCCTTAAGCATAATTAACCTACTAAGCGAGGATTAATGAGTTAAACTCACTTGTTTCGCGAGTCGGTTGGTTCAAATCGACGGGGACGCAACAGGGGACAACTTCCTTAAAAACGGGGCAAACTTTTAGGGTTCGGAACCACCTCAAAACGGGCCCGAAGGTTGCTGGAAAACCCTCTTTGTTTGCTGCTGTAAAGGGGGCAGTCAGAGGTGGCTGAACGGCAGCTTGTGCGGGCCGAAGAACCTCCTAGACGCAGGACAGAGGCAGAGACGTGGATGGGGGCGAAGGGCTGGGCAGACATGCGTGGGCAGCGGGCGCGGGCAGTTCTTGGTGGCTACTAGCTTCGACTGGCCTTCTGCTAGTCTCCTTCGGTTGCTAGGGTGTTCGAATAGCAAAGGAGGAGGGGAATGAGGGTGGTGGATGGCAGCTTTGGAGGGGAAGAGAGAGATAAGGGGCAAGGGCCCTACCATGGTCAAATTTTCTCTTCACTTGTCCCCTTGACCATCCTCAGCCACCAGCACCTTCCTTGGCCCTCATTCATCCACCCATGCTTTACTTTGCAACTCTTGAAATGGTCCAAAACCATAGGCATAGGGGGGCATACGAATTTCCAACATTTCTCACTCAATTAGACTCAATTCCTTCTTGATTCAATCCAATTTGGCCCTCATAAATTCAATTGGCACCTCAATAATCAAATTGGTATTTTTCCTCACCAATTGATCTCACTTGCTTCCCAATTGCACGATAAAAAACGATCCCTGACTTTTTTTGGACAAAAACGGCCCTAGGACGATTTTTTCCCAAAAAGTCTTCGGTTGCATAAAATCTTCTGAGACTGAGTTGACATTCCTAGAATTTATTGTGACATAATAGAACTTTCAATTTCTGAAATCGGACTCAAATTTGCGGTTAATTTCCATTTGGCACGATTTTAGCATGACTTAGGCTACCGGGTAACTTTCAGAAATTTTTAGTGCAAATGACCCGTGGTCGATTTTCTTCGAGCCACAATGAACCCACTTGACATATTGGCAACCCTCGGTTGTCGTGAAAATTTCGAGGATTCAAATACGGACAGAAGGTACCAAAACGATAGAAAAATCAGTCTAGTGTCGGCCGATGAAAATTTTCCAATTTAGTTGTGTCACCCATGATTAGCCACACATCTCCGTTGAACCGACCTATCTTTGATCTCAAATCGATTTTTAACTGTGCCATAATGGCCTCTAAAGATAAGCATGGTCGAGAAGCCGATTCCTGATCGAATTCTCAAGTCTATTGCATTAAAATTCTTTAATTGTTTTCCCAGATAGTCTAGTTATTTTGAGAGTGATCAGCTCTGAGAACAGCCCTATAGGCGCGTCAATGAAATGCCTGATTTATTCAATAAAAAACAGGATTGAAAATATGAGATGTCACGACGCACATCGGGAACGGGTTCTCATAACCATCACACGATCATTCAATTTCGGCCAAAGACACCGTGCATTACACTCAAATGTCTTAATTAAGATAATGCACTTGGCATATTTCTTCATATAAAAAAAATCCCGGTAAAATAATCGTACGTGGATATACGGTCAAACTGAACCTTAAAAATTGATATCCTTCTTTTTAAAATCCCACTATTTGATATAGTACTTAAAAACATTTTCGGTGTCAAAACCCGACACCCGATATTTTCTAATTAAATACTAAAATTTCACAATTTTGAAATAATTAATCAAAAATCACAATCACCACTCAATTGCACAATTTATCACTCAATTGCATAAATTAATCACACCACTGCAATCAACACGAAATTCCGACTGCGGGCTATCCTGGTATAATTTTCGAAAAATAATAAATAATTAAATAAATTACAAATATTAATAAATAAATGTAAATTAATTCAATAAATACATAATTAAGCTTTAAACCCTAATTTAACCACTTAAACGGGCCTAAAAAAAATGCACCATATTAATTAAATAATACAATCTAATTAACCCTTAACTAATCTAAACCAACCACATAATTAGCCTAATTAACTAACTAAATCACTAATTAAAACTAACTAACCACCTAAACTGTACTTAGCCTAATCTAATTAGCCATTAAGCATCATTAACTCACTAAGAAGAGTTTAGCAAGTAAACTCACTGGATTAGCGAGCCGGTGAGTTCATGGCGACGGTGACGCGACGGTTAGCGACACTCGAGTCTACGGCGACATCCAACGAGGTCCGAACAAGCCCGAAAAGGGCCCACGAAGTCTCAATTGGGCTGAGATCTCGACTTCTACTTGCTGGTCAAAGGCTTAGCGGGCGAAACTAGGCTGCCAAGCGGCGACGACGGGTCCAGGCGAGTAAGCGACGGGAGTCCGGCAGCTTGAGGGCGGCGAACGGTGGCTAGACGACGAGCAGAGGCGGCGAACTGACGGTGGAGAAGGCTCGAATTGCTCAGGATGGTGGCCAGGCGACGGGCTAGGCTCATGGACGAGCGGGCGACCAGCGGGCTCAGGCGGCAGCGACGACGCTCGGACGGCTTCGAGCGGGTGGTCGACGATGCAGGGGCTTGGCTAGCTGGTTCTCTAGTTTTCTTGAGCTCAAACAACCAAAAAAATGGAGAAAGCAAGGCCAAGGAAGAAGAAGAATGGCTCATGGGACGACCCAAGCGGCGGTGCACAGGGACGAAGGATGGTGGTGCGTCTGAGCCTCGGTCCTCGGACGTGCGTAGGGAAGGAGTCCCTCTCTTGTTCCACATCGCTTAGAGGGGGAGTCCTAGGCTAGTTTATAAGGCTTGGGTCCCTCTAACCTATGTAACGCGTTTCACGTACGCTTCCGTTGTGCTGAAAACAAAGCCGTGAGGGAGGACGGGCCGGTGGGCCGTGCTTTCAAAGCGGACAATATTATGGCTTGGGTGAGGGAAAGCCCGAGGGATGGCCCTCTACCCCTGCGTAACGCATTTTAAAGCGGTGAGGACTCAGTGTCCAAAGTGAACAATATTACAAAGTGGGGCGCGGGTCCTTATAGCTCAGCTTGAAGGGGGACCACCGAATGCCACAAAAGTCTTCTAAAATATCTATTTCACTCATTTGCTTGGCCCCCACTTGTTGCTGCCTCAATCCTCAGCCATTTCTACACCAAAGCTTCTCCAAGAAGTCTCCAAGGGTGCTGAAATGATGCAACCCCCCTAGCTACGAATTTCCAACATTTCCCTTCAATTCCAATTCAAATCCTCTCCAATTGGACTCAAATTAAATGGCCAAATGCCAAGGAGGATGTCCATAATTGTATCCTTAATTTTTCTCATCAATTGAACCAACTTGAACCCAAAAAATTCACCCAAAAACGGCCCTCTAATTTTCCCGGTCCAAAATAGACCAACTTTGATTTTTTGCCGAAAATCCTAATTTGCCGAAAAATCTTCTGAGGATGAATCGATGTTCCTAAAATGAATCGTGATATGACAGAATTTTCAATTTCTGAAATCGGGTTCAATTTCGCGGTTAATTTCAACCGAACGCGATTTTAACGTGACCTAACATATCGGATAACTTTTAGGAATTTTTAGCGCATTTGACCCGTGATCATTTATTTTCGAGCCATATTGTACATCTTCGACACATTGGCAACTCTTGGTTGTCGTGAAAGTCTCGAGGTTTCAAATATGGGCACAGGGTACAGAAATGACAGAAAAATCGGTTTAGTGCCATTCAACGAGAATTTTACGATTAGGTGGAATCACCCACACTTTAATCACATGCGTCAATTGGAACAACCCGTCTTCAGTCTTTGATCGATTTTGACATTGTCGTATTGACCCTTGTAGATTAGCACAGTCGAGCAATCGGTTTTTGGTCGAATTCTCAAGTCTATTACTTTTAGATTCCTTAACGGCTTCACCTGATATATTAGTTA
Organism: Eucalyptus sp. ANBG9806169; assembly: GCA_014182395.1. Taxonomy (NCBI): domain Eukaryota; kingdom Viridiplantae; phylum Streptophyta; class Magnoliopsida; order Myrtales; family Myrtaceae; genus Eucalyptus; species Eucalyptus sp. ANBG9806169. The sequence continues at coordinate 20,842,223 of CM024578.1, read as the reverse complement.
TCTCGTGTGTAATCAGCTCAGAGAATAAGACTATAGGCGCGTTGATGAAAAGCGCAACTCATATCATCAAAAACAGACTCGAAAATCAAGCTGTCACAATGACCGTACAAAACACATTGAGGTAGATCATCACTTCATTAAGCAAAACCTAGATACTAAGGTGGTTCAACTTTCATATGTAAAATCATAAGATCAACTGGTGGATACACTAACGGAGGCTGTATCGAGTAGGATATTTTATAGCTCACTTTACAAATTGGGCATCCAAGATATCTATGCACCGTCTTGAGGGGAGTGTTAGAGAAAGATACGATTTTATCCTTGACCTTGATCTTAATTGATTCAATAAAAAATACACGAAGATAGAATAGGAAATTGTAATCGTATTGTTGTCTTATATATTCTTTCTATTATTCTTCTCTTTTTATCATTAACTTATAGATGTATAAGGATGAAAAAAGAAGATGACAATTTGCCCCAAAAATACGTCTTCATCGTTCTCGTTTTTCACTTCCTTTCTCCTTCCTTCTTGTTCTTAGTTTATGTTTTAACAAAAGATACAAGACCCAATGAGGGGAAGCGAGGTGTTCAAGCACTGATATATTAAAATAAGGAACGTAATCTAGCAGCCTAACGGCTTGCCTTACTGGTGGACTGGTGCAGGCAGACCCTATTTGTTGGAAACAACCCTTGTCTTGGTGACGTTACCCTGTAACCGGCCACCAATGATCCAAGGCAGGCCCTCTAAAAAACCATTCTTACATAGCACTAAAAGTTGAAGACTTGTTAGTCAAAAAAGGAAAAGGTTGGAAAATTGCTCCATGACCCTTCCCATGCGGTAAGTAAGAAATTTTAGAGCTGAACATCACCAATAAAAGTCCATAAAGACCATGACTTCCCATGAACCATTATAACACGTATTGATCCAAAATCACCACCCACGAAACCCCAAGAGACCTTGACTTCTTGAGGAGGCACATGTCTAATCTATCACCCAAAGATCTTGACTTCTTGAGGGACACGTATGAGATCCATCCACACAAGCATGCCAGTTTAAATTCTTATGTTAACATGAAACTATTGCCTTTCTTACATGGCTAACTTTCTTTTTAAACATTTTTATGGATCTCTAGCCATTGCTCGGTCCTTTTTAGGAGTACTAGCTGAATATAATTTAATATTTTAATAATTTTGTCACCCTTTTGTTAACTATGTAATTGCTAACTAGAAATACTCTTTTAGAAAAGAGTAGGAGAAAATGTACCTTTATGAACCTTTAATTGTACTTTGTTCAACAGCGAAGTAATAAATTTTAGTATCCATTTCAGAGTTTGAATGCTGCTGGTTTATTTGTTGCAGGACTTGACAACTGTTACAAACGGGCAGTGTTTTACTTATACGGTGTCTCATATATTTCGAAGCAAATGGTTGGCTTGACTCAACCTTACTAAACTGAGTTTTTTTTCCAATGTCAGCATTTTTTTGCTTGCTAATCTACTGATATTTGAAGATAGGATTCCATGCATCACAGACATTAATCAATGAAGAATGTAGCATTATATATTCTTTTCGACTTTGAGATTGCTGCATCGATACTTTGACTGAGGATATAGGTATATTCATGACCTAGGAAATTCTCTCACCCTCCTTGATAAGTTTCTTAACACCAATATGAAGCTACTTTAATGTTGTAAATGGCGCAGTGCTTCGTTTCTAGAAGCAAGCTAGAATGAAGACCTTCCTAGCATTTGATGGCAGAGGTCGAATAGTTCAATGCCTTTTATGCATGGGTGTGAACACCTTCCAGCTTTTTACACGTATCTTCTCTAGGACGTGCTTAAAAGATTGAGAATAGGATGGATTAGTATTCATAATCTAATCTAGGACTGAGTCGTAGATAGTCAGCTCAGCAAGCAATTATGAAAGTGACGACTTTCCTAATGTGGTTAGTATAATTTAAATCTTGTTGATCAGGCACGTTGATGATAATTTACCAACAATGTTAGCAACTTATGGACGTCCGATGCAATAGCAGATTATCAACTTTTCGAGGCCATTCAAAACAAAAATTAAGTCATGAACATGGTATATTACTAATGACTTAACAACAGAGCTCCACTTTCATGGTAGCATGTGATAACTTGAGTAAGGAATTTTCCAACTTCAAGTTGAATGTAATTTACTTACTCATGAACAATTTCAGTACTCACAACAAAAATTTAGCTGTGAAATTAATGAATTATTGACGTAGGTTGTGAATCTATGGCCTTTTTTTCTCTTTTGATCTGGATATTTTTCTCAAGCCCCAAAAGATGTGTAAAATTTTCACTCGACTTATATTGCCGTGGTTTTCCAATTTGACAATGGAAATGCGTCATCAAGCATTAACTCGTGGAACACATGTATTTGTGTTCTATTTGGCATAATGAAAAAGTTGACCGTTGCCACCATATGATTCTTTCTTTGAACGTTGCCTAGTGCCTTTTGTCTTTCTTCCAAGACATGCAGGACATTCAAGAATTGGGATTGAATTAACCCAGCCACTTGATAAGGTTGGGAAAATATTACTCATTGTCGTGCTACTTCTCAATTGAATAGTTTCAACTTCATCTTTCTCCTCTATTCTATTCATTCACTAAGTTATCTGAAACTTTGATTTTACAATGTTGGTTTTTACTCACCGACCCAAACATTTTATTGCGCATGCAGAAGCGAACTTATAACATATACCCGGACAATAACAAACATGGGATAGAAAAACAGGACAACCAAATTTCACAAACCAATCACGCTTTATACAAGCCAAGTCAGTCCTACAAGTCTGTACACTAAAGGTCTGCCCCAAAAGAACTATCAGACAACCTATACTCCTAATCCCATTGACTCCGGCTCGCGATCCTCCACGACACCCTCCAATATCTCCAGACTAAGGACCTAAAAAATTGTAAACCATGATGGGGTGAGAATAAATCTCAGTGAGTCAACACTCTAAACCCCGGTTAGGACGAGAATTCACTCAAAGGCGTCCTAAACATGCACTACTCAGGACTTACCTTGCCTCAGCACCTCCCTGCACATTAGTGCATCTCATAAAGCATATGCATTCAGTAAGTGCATTCGATAGTTGTAACACATCATATCACTCATCAAATAATTCACAAGGGTCCCGATTATATTGCTAAATCATTATGACACGTCCCATTCCGTGCCACACAATTTCGTTTCATAATCAGGCGCGGTTATCTCATATCGGTGGTTCAATCCACACCCGATATTCACTCTCAATATCCCAACTCCATAATCAAACTCAAGGTTCTAGAGATGACCTCCATGAACTTCTGTTATCATGTGGCACTTAGTCCCTGACCACAATCAGTAACGGTACAAGGTTCTAAAGGTGACTCCCACGAAGTTACATTATCGTGTAGCCCTTAACCCTTTACTATGCATGACAGTAATGCAAGGCTTCTAAAGGTGGCTCCCATATGACTTAAGTCGCCATGTAGCACTTAGCCATTGACTGCAATAAGCAACGGTACAAGTTTCTTGAGGTGGCTCACACAAGGTTTCGTTGTCGTGTAGCACTTAGTTCTTTATCGGCTCACAACCCATTTGGTTTCCTCAGCACAACATATGTCGCATCATCTTTCAATGGTCATCACATATTCATATATCGCCTTTCAATGGCCATCCTTTGCCATGACCATAACACAACCATTCACATCTCAACACACACAAGTTCCAAGCACATCGCAAGTTAACCACATCACCAAATATGGAATTTCTATCAAGCAAAGCATCAAGAACAATCACAAACTACTACCGATCCTAACCGGCAGAAACGGTCCACTCGCACGTCTCCAAGTTTAAATCCAGAAACCCAACCGAACGAGTTTGGAAAATTCTCAAATTTTAATATGTTGCAAAGGACACATAAAAAAACATTTTTCAGGAAGACACCTTAACCCAGATCTTACTAGATTAAGACCAGTAAATCGCTCAAGCCATTACAAAAACTGTATCCGTTTTCAGAAAGTCTGTTTTCCAAAATCAATTTTGTTCGATTCTAAAATTTTTTCGTTTGATCTGAAATTTGAGTATGTTAAACTACAAGATGTGACAAACAACTTTTGTGAATAAACCATTTCAAAATTCGAACCATAAGAGTTGATAAGAATCCCTTGAATCCTAAAAGGTCACCAGTTTCCGCACAAATAGAGGTTTGTTTGCAAATGACGAAACTGATATCTCATTCTTTTTTAAATTTCTAAAAATCTTGAGTAAAATATATGTCATAGTTGAAGATATATAAAACATTTTTCAAGAAGGTATTAACCTCAAAATCTTAACACATTTCGATCCACAAAAATGGCAAATGGCAAGGGTTCAGAATCCAAATCTGAGAAAAATCCACTGAATTGGACTAATCCCTCCTCATTAGTGCTAATCTCACCAATTAGATCAACACTAATCCATCTTAAGGCTAATCTAACTATTATAGATTAGCACTAATTCATCTTAAGGCTAATCTCACTTAGTACTAATCTGATTAAGCTAATTAACACTAAACTAACCCCTAAGTGTAATTAACAACCTAATCAAGGATTAGGGAGTTAACTCACCGGATAAGCGAGCCGCGGGTTCACGCCGATGGTGGTGTGACATCGGTGAGATCCCGTGTCAATAACGTCACCAACGGAGGCTCGGACTGGGCTGAAAACGGCCTTGCAAGCCCAAGGCTTGCTGTTGGAATTCAGTCCTGAAGCTGTTGGTTTTGGCGGCTGTTTGTGGGGCTGAGCTGCGGTGGAGTTGGCGCTGGGGTGGTGCTACTATCGGCAGCGAAGCGCGGCAATGGTGAGCTGGCTGTGGTGTACGGGGTTGACGGGTGAAACGGTGAGGGCAGTAAGGGGGTGAGATGCTGTAGGTGGGGGATGCAGCAACTGAACGGTGGAACGTCGGCGTGAGGGGCTGCTCAACTGCGGTTCTTGGCTAAGACGTGTGCTGGTGTATGTGTTAGCATGGAGTTGTGGCAACAAGCTGAAGAAAAACGCAGGACCAGAATTAAGGGGGAAGGGAATTGTGTGAAAGAGAAGGGGAATAATGAGAAAAAGAAGAAGGGAAGGAGGAAAGAGAATGGGCGGCTGAGAAGGGGGGGGACGCAGGTAGGAAAGGGTGAGGAAAGGGATGGGAGAAAGGGGAGTGAAAGTCCATGGACAATATCCTAATTCACTCATGAGATGCCTCCAAAGTCTTTATGCTTTATCCCTTTGTCTCCCAAATACTTTCCTAACTTTAATTTCCCAAAAACAAGCTTAATTGGGGTAGAAAAATCCAACTTGGTCTACCCATCCGAATTTCACTTACTTTTCCGAAAACCGATTTTTCCACAAAATCCCAGATTCGACGGAATTTCCCCGAAAAATGAGACGAGGTCCTAAAAATAAATTGTGACATGCTCGAACGTTCGAATCCCGAAATCAAATTCAATTTCGTGGTTAAAATTGATCGGACGCGATTATACCCCTTAACGCCTTCACCTAATAGGTTAGTTAACTCGTGAGTGATCAGCTCAGAGAACAAGGACCATAGGCGCGTTGGTGAAAAGCCCATTTCATTTTATCAAGACGGGGTCGAAATTCAAGATGTCACAGCTCCACTACACCATAATTCATCATTTACATAATAATTCCACAACTAAACAACTCCAAAATCAGATTTTGCAGTTCAAATTTCATGCAATTTTGAATTTGCGTCATAATTCTGAAAGCCACTCCGATTAGAAGAACAAAGAGCTTGAGTCCTTACTTGACGTGGTGAAACGGTATTAATCCGACTTGGGGCATGTACGTACAAAGAGAAATAATAAGGTAATAGTTTGTAATCTATTATGAGAATAATAGTTTAACCCAAAAAAAAAAAATTAATAATTACAAATTGTTGTGGGGCCTATTGCTTCAAGAGTTTGTAATTCACAATAAACTGTTATTTTCATAATAGTCTAAAAATTGTTATACTAGCAGCCCACACACAAAAGCCTTTTCATTTTTCCTTTCTCTCCCTCTGTCTTTCTTTCCCTTTCTTTCTTCTCTTCTTTTCCTCTGTTTGCGATCACTCTCTCTTTTTCTTCTCCCCCTTTTTCTCTCAGTCATGTCTTTTCATTTTAAATGAAGTGGTCTTCTCTTTCTTTTTCTTTTTTCTTTTTTATAAGCCACTTCACTTGACCAAGTCTAGAAAGCCAAATATTACAGTATGCCTTCGAAGCACTTGACAGGGAGAGGTTATGGGTGAAGAGTGTCACGCACAATAACGAGCTTTATGCTGTGTTCGTGTATGAAGACTCTCCAACTTTTCACACTTTACCTCCTTAAAGTTTGGCTACATTTTTTTCTTTTCCATTTGCCATTTATGTGGCATCCCAAAATTTCATGCCAATTTCTAGAGGCATTATGACCTATGGAAAAGTGAATGGTTGTGTCGTTGAAGTATGTTGTGGCCACTAGACCAAAAAACAAATGGTAATAGATTAAGGCTGAGCATTTTAATGGACAATTATTTGGTTGGAAATATATCCTATATCCATGAGTGATTAAGGATTTGTATTAAAGGATAAATTGACAGAAATTTGTATTCTTGGCCATGTACTTTATAAGTTGGATTTTTATTGATTTATATTACAAAATTTTATGGCCATGTGAGTATTTGAGATTATGAAATTAAGTGGGGATTAAAGTAAATTGTTAAGAGCAATTATGGGCTTATTTAGTATTGTTTTGGGCCATTTAAAAGTTGGACTTTATACCCAAAAGTGTTGGACCCAAAATGGGCCAAGAGGCCCGGCCCAAGGAGCTCATGAAGTAGTCGACCAAGGCTGGCCCAAGCCCAGCCAAATGAGGCCTATCTTCTTTGCATGAAAATCCACAAGTGACAAGAGAAGCTTGCCAAGTGTCTTTCCCCTAGAGTCAAGTGGCATTAGCCATGCAAACCAAATGATTTCAAATGATGAAGGGGAAAGAAAGAGAGGGAGAGTGGGCGGATTGAGAGAGAGGGTTACCGAGAGAGAGAGAGAGTGAAATCGAGAGAGGGAGAGCGAGCGTGCGAGGAAGAAGGAGGAGGTTCGTCGCCACCGTCGAGCCGCTGTGTCCCGCAGTCGTGCTTGCCGTTCGGTTGCTGTGTTTCACTCGGTTTGGAGGCAAGTAGAGTCCTAAAACCTACCCTTTGCTTGCTGTGTGATGTGTGCGTAGGAGTGGTGAAATTTGGTTGTGGTGGAAGTGATGAAATTTCGGAGCTTTGGGGAGAGATTTGTTGGTCTAGCATGCTGTTTCTGGAAAAATCAGTCCGACCTTTCATGAGTCTGTGAGCTGCATGCGACTTTATAGTTGGAATCTCGCTTCAATCTCTGCATGAAAGTTGTAGAGAACACCTTGAGAAATAACACACTAAAATTTGAGATACAACGGACAAATATTAATTGGTAAAACGATTTTCCTTTGGAGAAATTAGATCTGGAATTTGTTGTGCTGATCTTCAGTGATTTCGTGGACCATAAAGTGGTTTTCTTATGGAAATCTCACTTTTATTCCTTAAGGAAAGTTGTAAAGGACATATTGAGGTATCACATATAAAAAATTTAGAGAAAACGAACAAGAATAGGTAGGTGAAATCGGGGTTCTTTAGAAAGACTAGATCTGTAATATTGGTACCGAGAACAGGAGGTATTAACCGTCCATATCTACTTATCTAGGACGAATTGGATTTCGATTTCTTCACGAGATATTTACCCCTAAGTCTTGTCTACAACATATTCGAATTTCACAATTTTTTAATATCATTTGGGTATTTAATCGAAAATGTTTCTAAAGTTGTGCAAACTGATGTGTTAGGACTTTGAAAGCTGCGATGCGTGGACTATATCGTTTTATGTGAGATTCTTTTAGTGTAGTGTTCTGCATGAAATATCTGTCTTTATGTCTTGCCTAGAACATATTCAAATTTCGTAATTTTTGAAGTTCATTTGGGTATTTAACCGAAAATGTTTCAAAAACTGTGCAAGCTGAGATGTTAGAATTTTAATGCTGTGATGCATGGACCGTACTGACTTATGTGAGGTTCTTTTGGTGTATTGTTCTGCATGAAATATCTGCCTTTATGTCTTGTCTATGACATATTCGAATTTCATAATTTATGGAGTTCATTTGGGTATTTAATCAAAATGTTTTCTGAAACTGTGCAAACTGAATTGTGCTAATTTCAAAATCTGTGATGCATGGACCGTACCTAATCATGTAGAATTCTTTGGTATAATGTTGTTATGAGATAATTTCCTTTAGATGTTGTAAATAGTCTATCAAAAATTTCATAATTTTTGGAGTTCGTTTAGGCATTAAATTGAAAGTATTTTCGGAAATGTGTATAATGTTTCGCCCGAACATGCATGTGTTTTTAGGAAAATAAAAGAATTGGTTCCATGTGATGTGATGTATTGTGTGATGGATTATGTTGCATATATGATGTTATATGGCATGGTACATAATGTCAAAAGTTGAAAAAGACCTTTATTACCATCACATCATATGCCATGTTGATATTGAGACACAATTGTGAAAATGAAATATGATAAATGAGGATACCGTCGGAGGTGTAAGCCGACGATGCCCCCGGAGTGTCAGGATGCCCGGAGGTGAGTGCCGGATGCCCGGAGGTGTGTGCCGGATGTCCTCGGGAGTTTCGAGATGCCCGGTGGTGTGTGCCGGATGCCCGGAGGTGTGTGCCGGAGGTTCCTTGCAATGCCAGGTTGGGTGTGAGCGATAAAATGTGGGACGCAATTACTGGTCCCGGGAAAGACAATTGTTGTGATCCAATTGAAAGATAAAATGTGGAATTGAATCACGCGCATGAATGTGGGCATATATGCATGGCTGTTTTGATGATATATGTACAAGTGCATGGTGGTATATGCACATTGCATGGTGGAATATGCATGGCTGCTTGAGGACATATGTACAAGTGCATGGTGGTATATGCACATTGCATGGTGGAATATGCATGGCTGCTTGACGACATATGTACAAGTGCATGGTGGTATATGCACATTGCATGGTGGAATATGCATGGCTGCTTGACGACATATGTACAAGTACATGGTGGTATATGCACATTGCATAGTGGCATATGCATGTTTGTATGGTGATATATGCATGGCTGTAAGATGATATATGCTCAAATACATGAATGATATATACTTAATACATGATACCTTGTTTGCTCTGTCCGACGCATTATGTAGTTTGGTGGATCTTTACTACTTAATGGTTGTACTCACCCCTTTGGGGACTAACATTTCAGACTAGATAAGATACCTCTGCTGCCACTGCCACCGGTAGATGGATCGAGTGGTTGGATATGATTGCGAGGAGGAGGATAGCAAAGGCAGGAACTTTTGGACGCCGACACTGATTGATGGACTTTAAGTACACGACTGTTGGAGAAGATGTTGGTCATCTTTTGAAGTATAGTCGAGTATAGACTTTGGCATTTTGATGTACCGATGAATGATGTCCATCTGGTTTAAGTAAATAAAAGTGTCCGGCTTTTACCTATAAATGTTTAGTTGGTGTGCATCGTTTTCTGAATATAGGGAAGGGAGTTGATGGATGTGCTTCCGCCATATAAATTGTGCAGGGACCGATCTAAAAGATATAAACCCCCAATATTCTTGAATTATAATGAAATTCCTTGGTATCAGAGTATTAGATTATCAGGTCAAGTGAAAGGGAAGCAAACAGTGGTGACCCCAATGGATCGAGGGCCGTCGAGGGGTGCCACAATTTCTTGCACTGCTTCAAAAGAAAAACCATTCTTACACGACATTAAAAGTTGAAGAATTTCTTCCTAAGTACGACATTAAAGTGCTTCGTCTAAGGTGCCATGCAGACCTCAGCATCCCTCAAATGTAAAACACTTCAAAGGTAGAGCTTGGGCCTGGGCTTGAAAAAGATACAGGATCCATTGAGGGGAAGCAGGGCATGTGAGCACCGGCATATTAAAATGAGGAAGGTAGCCTGGCAGCTTGCCAAGCTAGTGAACAAGCGCAAGTAGGTCTTGTTGGTTGGAAACAACCCCGGTCCTGATGACATTACCCTACAATAGCCACCAAAGATCCAAGGCAGGCCCCTGAAAAACCATTCTTACATAGCACTAAAAGTTGAAGACTTGTTAGTCAAAAAAGGAAAAGGCAGGAAAATTGCTCCATGACCCTTCCCATACGGTAAGTTAGAAATTTTAGAGCCAAACATCACCAATAAAAGTCCATAAAGACCATGACTTCTCATGAACCATCGTAATACGTATTGATCCAAAATTACCACACATGAAACCCCGAGAGACCTTGATTTCTTGAGGAGGCACATGTCTATTCTATTTCCCGAAGACCTTAACTTCTTGAGGGATATTTATGAGATCGATCCACACATGCATGCTGGTTCTCTCTTGTTCTTTTGGGCTGGTATGCTTATATTCTAATTCTATCATAAGACCATGAAATTTAGAGATTTGCGTTAACATAATATTCCTCTTGATGGATTGGTAATAAGATTTCAAAGGTGTTCACTGCGGGAGACCATGAACAGAGGGTGGAAAAAGGGGCACAATTCTATTGTCAACTTATACTATAGTGTAAAAGAGAGATTCATAATGTTAAAATGGTTTTTCTTTTAATTTTCTTCTCACGTTAACATGAAATTATTGCCTTTCTTACATGGCTAACTTTCTTTTTGAAAATTTTTATGGATCTCTAGCCATTGCTTTGTCCTTTTTGAGGAATAGGATATTGCTTTGTAGCTACTAGCTGAAAATAAATAAATATATTAATGATTTTGCCACCCTTTTTTAACTATGTAATCGTTAACTAGAAATCTCTTTTAGAAAAGAGCAGGATAAAATGTACCTGTATGAACCTTTAACCATATTTTGTTTAACGAAGTAATAAATTTAAGCATCCATTTTAGAGTTTCAATGCTTCTGATTATGATGTTTCAAGTATTGACAACTTTTACAAAAGAGTAATGCTTTAATTATATAGAGTCTCGTATATTTGGAAGCAAATGGTAGACTTGACACAACTTTCTAAACTAAGTTTTCTCCAATGTCAGCATTGTTTTGCTTGCTAAATTACTGATATTTGACAATAAGATCACGGACATTAATTAGTGAAGAAAGTAGCGTTATCTCTTATTTTTGACTTTGAGATTGTAGCACCGATACTTTGACCAAGAACATAGGCTTCTTCATGACCTAAGAATTCCACCCATCCTCCTTGATGAATTTCTTAGCATCATTATGAAGCTACTTTGAACGTTGTAAATGGAGCAATGCTTCGTTTCTAGAATCAAGCTAGACTAAAGACCTTGCTAACATTTGATAGCAGAGGTCGAACAGTTCAATGCCTTTTATGCATGTGCATGAACACCTTGTAGCTTTTTACACGTATCTTCTCCAAGACGTGCTTAAAAGATTGGGATAGGATGCATTATTATTCATAGGTTAATCTAGTCAGCTAAGCAAGCAATTATGAAATTAATGATTTTCCTAATGTGGCTAGTATAGTTTAAATCTTGTTGGTCAGCCACGTTAGTAATAATTTACCAACAATGTTAGTAACTTATGGAAATCCAATGCAATAGTAGAGTATCAACCTTTCGGTATATTCACCATTCAAAATAAAAATTGAGCGGTGAACATAGTATTTTACCAATAACTTACAGACTGAGCTCCACTTGTGATAACCAGGGTAGGAATTTTCCAACTTCGAGTAAATTGTAAGTTACTTGCTCATGTAGAATTTTACTACTCCCAACAAAAATTTAGCGGTGAAATTAGTGACTTAATGTCATAGGTTGTGAATCCATGGCCATTTTTTCTCTTTTGATCTGGATGTTGAATTTTCTCAAGCCCCGAAAGATGCGTAAATCTTTCCTCAAACTTATTTTTCCTGTGGTTTCCTATTTGACAATGGCAATGCATCATCAAGCATTAACTCGTGAACACATGTATGTGGATTGTGGATGCTATTTGGCATAATGAAAAAGTTGATTGTTGCAACAAGATTGTTCTTTCTTGACATTGCATATTGACTAACGCCTTTCTTCTAAGGTATGAAGTACATTCAAGAATAAAAATTGAATTGTCCAACTACTGGAGAAGGTTGGGGGAACATAATTCATTGCTACTTCTCGATTGGAATAGTTTTTACTTTATCGTTCCCCTTATACTATTTGTTCACAAAGTTATTTGCAACTTAGATTTTACATTGTTGATTTTGCCGGGATTGACAAGGGCGGGGTCAAACGTTGGTCTAATGTGGTTTCCTATTTCAAATTCACAGAACTCTGAGATCTCAAAGACTGTTTACTATTTTCCAGATAAAGCACTTGAGGAAAAATTGTTCTGACATGTTTTGCGCAAGGCAACATAAGTTCACTTCACTGAAAAACAGAAAAGATGGTTTATGGTGAGCTAAGCCACAAATGAGTTACACTTGTATTCGACAATGGAGCTAGGCCGAGCGAAACCAAACCATCATGATTTAAATGCCTCAAGATTTTGGGGGCAGGATATCGTCTGCCTTGACACTCATAATATAAGGTAGCAACAGCACAAAACTTGCATTTTTTCTGAGACAAAGCATTGTACTGCTGTATCCCCTTTCAAGACAAAATGATGATCGATGATCGTCCTAATTTAAGCACTTTTAAGTTCGACGCTTTGATGAAAACGAAGTTTGGATTTCCTCTACAGCCATATTCTCTTTGGAGCAATCAAAAGCTACTAAACTTCCAGTAAAGACTCATGCCGTAGCAACATGCAGTAGCACTTGGGATAGGAACTGACCGAATGCGCTTTGGGTTAGGTTACACAGCCGGTAGTAAGTTACACGAAACAAAGTTATGGTGGATGGCCATGATTAGAAACAATTAGTTTCTGATTGAATGCACTCTAAAAGGATGCATTTTTCGAAACTCTTTGGCATGTAAATGGATTTTACATCTGCATAAATCTGAAATAAATGATATAAGAGGACTAACAATGGACAAGATTTTATACTTCTTATAAATATTCCATTTGAACTTGACATGAGCCCTTCGCTTTTGAGATGATAAACACTATATACATCGACTTTACATTGATATAATAGTTATATTTTCTAACTCTAATGACACTAGTCTGATTAAGACTGGATACAGAAACAGTTTGAAATATCACCTGAGTTCATCTGTCTTCTCTATACAAATGAATCTAGATGCCAGAAAGTTCAGGTTTTACTTATTCCAAAAAAGGCAGTCCTATATTAACATGGGCGTGAACAAAATGAAGTCCTCCTAGTCATGCGGATGTGCTTAATGTTTCAATAGAAATTAGAAGGATTACGTTGTTTTCTCGAGTATTAATGTAAAATTTGAAGCCATATAGGATATCGGATGCGTGCAAAATAGGTTCGAGTAGAAATAGAATTAATCCTGGAACTGGACTAGAAAAATAGGGTGGTTTGGGTATGGGGTTTAGTGCAAATAGGGTTGGTACAGGGTCCAAAAAAAGGGAATTGGTTATACAAGGTCGGGTATAGGTTCCTAAATTCATAAGGCCAGATCTGGAACCTATACCCGACCTTGTATAACCAATTCCCCTTTTTTGGACCCTGTACCAACCCTATTTGCACTAAACCCCATACCCAAACCACCCTATTTTTCTAGTCCAGTTCCAGGATTAATTCTATTTCTACTCGAACCTATTTTGCACGCATCCGATATCCTATATGGCTTCAGATTTTACATTAATACTCGAGAAAACAACGTAATCCTCCTGATTTCTATTGAAACATTAAGCACTTGTAATCAATAAGTATATGAACTTTTTGACTAGACAAAAAACTAAGGATCCACAAGGTTAATGATGATAAAGTAGCAAGAGTTATAATCTCCGATTGACGGCTTTTGATGATGTCTGCAACTTCCTCGTTTTGACAATAAGGATAATAAACAAAGAAAACAATAAAACATACGAATCATTAAGTGCGAACTCAGTTGATCCGATTTTGAGATCTTTTTACCCCATAGAACTGGACTATTATAACATAGGTACCTAAGAAAATGCACGAGAACGCCTCATACCTTCAGTAATTGCGTTCATTTTGGGTTTTGGACTTTTGGAGTTGAGCTTACAAAACCGATTCCCAAACCGGTCTGGTTGATCCAGTTCTCAGGTGGGTATACACTTGGAACCGATTCCCAAACCGGTTCCCAACTCTATTTTTTGGGTGGGCCGGTCCGATTCCTGGATATACCCGGTCTGGTTGTACAACCCTAGCTGTGAGAATATAAAAACCATACTAAATTCAAAAGTATAGCGGACCACCTTTGGAGATGGCTATTGGATTATGACCAACAAAAGGCAAACGAAAGTGCAGGATCACACCAGCACAATTCTCTCATTGTCCATGTGCAACACGCATGATTAAACCAACACACCCCATCGAAAATAGTCAAAAATGTAGCCAAAGACCTATGAAAAAATGCATCACAAGAAAGGCTTTAAATAGCCATTCACAAAAACACATTATAGCACAAGAATAAGGTTAGAGGATCACAATAACAACCAAAGTCAGAGTAGACAGACTAGCTCCCTTCAAAGAAAGAAAACTTCACACCCGACTAAACCTAGGATTAATATCTAAATCACCACATGCAATGAAGTATCTGTCCACCCAATCAAGAGCACCTCATGAGAAAATTGTTGACACCTAAATTTTGATTAGATTATTTAATTAGGCCTTGATTTCTATTTTTGCATCCATAAGAGCTTTTTTTTTTTGCCTATTTTATTTTATCTTTCGCTTTTTCGAGTAATTTAATAAATATTTTAAAAAAACTGAAAAAAAGTGAAGCGGCAGCCCTGGGGTTGGGAACTTGAGCCCAGCCCTTTTCTTCCCCCCGTGCGATCCCCAAGCCCATCCCTTTTTCCTTTCCTTGGCTTGGCCCCTCCTTTTTCTTCTTCCTTATGTCGTCTTCTTCCTCCGTCACCTCTATGCCTCACATGCAGAGGCCAGCTACGCACCAGAGGACGAGCTACGATGAGGGTAGACCGACAACTAAGAGAGACGTGCCTTCAATGCGAAGGGGCGTATGCAGGTGGGCGACTGCGCTAACGTTGGTTCGATTGACGAAAGGAGGCCAGTCGGCGCACCGAAGACTGCCAGCCCATCCTCCGTCGACCGGCTCCCCTTGCCTATAAATAGGGTGTCGGGGGGAGCCCTAAGAGGACACACCGAGGAGGATCACAGGCTGCCAGCTTTGATAACCTCCCTTGAGAGATTTCAGGGGAGGCTCAAGGACGAGCAGGCCGAGATCCAAGGTCAACTGGAGGGAGAGATGATCGGCTGAGTGAAAAGCGGAGGGGGTTAGATCTGGAGGAGAGGCGTCGAGCAGGAGTAGTCGAGGCCGGTAAAAGAGAAAGACGTCGGGCAAGAGACGCCAAGGCCGGAGAGAGAGGGGCGAGTCGTGTGAGATCGGAAGAAGAAGCCTCGCGATTCTGGAGAGGCTGCGAGCAAGGAAGTCCAAATTTGAGGTTCATGTGGGAGAGAGGGACGAGCCGCCGCCAACCAAAGTGTCTGCACCGCGGCCGGTGACCCATTGCCGCACCTCCTCCCTCGCTGAGCTAGGGTGTTCGTCGCTCCTCTATGTTTCGGGAACATCGGGCCAGAGCTCGCGGCTATCCACCTTATGCGAGTTCCGGTCCCCCCACGGCTATCCATCGCCCCTGCCTGTCGTCCGTCACGACCCCCGACACGATTTCGAGCCCCGATTAGCTCGAGCAATTTGCTTCAGCAGACAAACCCTAGGTGTTCGATGATTTTCCTGAGAGGGTTGGATGTTGTAGTCGGAATTTTCGGTGGCCGGTGGCGATGGTCGGCAGTGGTGGTTGGCTGGACAGGAGTTGGGTTGTCAGCCTTGGGTCGGTAGCCATCATGCCAGCAAAGCTCGATAGCCGGGCACGGACGGGCAATGTTGTTCGTCACGGCTTCTGCATCACGAAGAGACGGCTGCAGCTGTTGGAGTCGGGTCGTGTCATGACTCGAATCTCGAGCGTGCCCACATCCCTCGGCGGTCAACTAAAATTTGCGACCTTCCCAGGACACGTCGCCAACCCATTCATTTTATGCACATGCAGAAGTGAACTAAACAAACACCCTGACAACAATCAAACATGGGATAGAAAAGTAGGACAATCCATTTTAACAATGCACGCTTTATATACAAGCCAAGTTAGTCCTACAAGTCTGTACACTAAAAGGTCTATCTCAAAGAACTACCGGACAACTTATACTCCGGATCCCTTCGACTCTGGCTTGGGATCCTCCACGACACCCTCCGGTATCTCTAGACTAGGGACCTATAAAATTGTAAATCACGATGGGATGAGAATAAATCTCAATGAGTCAACACTCTAAACCCCGATTAGGACGAGAATTCACTTAGAGACATCCTTAACATGCACCACTCAGAACTTACCTCGCCTCAGCACGTTCCTGCACATTAGTGCCTCTCATATGCACTTATAAATGCAGGATACATAATCAACAACTGGAACACCTCACTTTCACATATCAATCAATCACAGGGGTCTTGATTATAAGGCTAAATTGTTACGACACGCCCCATTCCGTGGACCACAATTTCCTCCCGTAATCAGGTGTGGATATCTCATATCAATGGTTCCATCCACACTCAATATTCAAACTCAATATCTAACTCAATATCCAAACTCAATATCCAGACTCAAGGTTCTAGAGGTGGCTCCCCACGAAATTATGTTATCGTGTAGCACTTAGCCATTGACCACACAAAGCAATAGCTCAAGGTTCTAGAGGTGACTCACAAGAAAGTTTTGCTATCGTGTAGCACTTAGCCCTTGGCTACACAAAGCACTAGCTTAAAGTTCTAGAGGTGGCTCCCATGTGACTTAAGTCGCCATGTAACACTTAGCCCTTGAATACAATAAGCAATGGTACAAGGTGTTAAAGGTGGCTCACACGAAGTTTCATTATCGTGTAGCACTTAGTCCTTTACATGCTCACAACTCATTCGGTTTCCTCAACACCACACGTATCACCCTTCAATAACCATCCTTTGCCATGACCATAAACCATCACCATAGCACAACCATTCACATCTCATCATGCACAAGTTCCAAGCATATCACATGTCAACCACATCACCAAATGTGCAATTTCTAGCAAGCAAAGCATCAAGAACAATCACAAACTACTACCGGTCCTAACTGGCGGAAATAGTCCACTCACACGTCTCTAAGTTTAAATCCGGAAACCTAATCAAATGAGTTTGGAAAATTCCCAAATTTGAATATGTTGTAAAGGACACATAAACGAACATTTTTCATGCAGACACCTTAACCTAGATATTTCTAGATTAAGTCCAGTAAATCGCTCAATCCAGTAAAAAACTGAGTTCGTTTCCTGAAATTACTTTTCCAAAACCAACTTGATTCGAGATCCAAAATTTGTTTGTTTCATCGAAAATTTGACTATGTTAAACAACAAGATGTGACAAACAACTTTCGTGAAGGAACCCTTTCAACATTCAAACCCTAAGAGTTGATGAAAATCAATAGAATCCCAAAAGGTCACTAGTTCCAGCAAAAACAGAGGTTTTGTTTTGTTTTTCACGAGGTTGAAATCATATTATTTTGGGATAACTACCGCAGAAGTCCTATAACTTGTCACAAAAATGCAATTGAGTCCTAAAACTTGTAAAAAGTGCAATTAAGTTCTAAAACTTGTCAAAATGTTTCAATCGAGTCCTAAAATCGACGCCGTCAAATTTCCTAACAGAAAAACTGACGTGGCTATTTTTAATAGTTTCTCTCTCCTATGTGGCGAATAGTTAAAAAAAATTTCCATTAGGAAATTTGACAGCGTCGGTTTTAGGACTCGATTGAAACATTTTGACAAGTTTAAGGACTTAATTGCACTTTTTGCAAATTTTATGACTCAATTGTATTTTCGTGACAAGTTTTAGGACTTTTGCAGCACTTATCCCTATTCTTTTAAATCCATAAAATCTTGAGTAAAATATATGTTATAGCTGAAGATGTCTAAAACATTTTTCAAGAAGAATTCAACCTTAAAATCTTAACACATTTCGATCCATAAATTGGCAAACGGCGAGGGTCCAGAAATCAGATCTGAGGAAAATGCATTGAATTGGACTAATCCATCCTCATTAGTGCTAATCTCACTAATTAAATTAACACTAACCCATCTTAAGGCTAATATAACCAAACTAGATTAGCACTAATTCGTCTTAAGGCTAATCTCACTTAGTACTAATCTAATTAAGCTAATTAATACTAAACTAACACTAAGCGTAATTAACAACCTAATCAATGATTAGGGAGTCAACTCATCGGATTAGCGAGCAAATAGGTTCATGGTGACAGCGGCACGACAACGGTGAGATCCCGTGTCTATAGCGGCTCCAACGAAAGCTCGGAAGAGGTTGAAAATGGCCTCGCAAGCTCACAGCTTGAGTTGGGAATCGGTTCTGCTTCTGCTGGCTAAACAGTCTTGGTTGGGCTGGCTGTGACGCGGCTACTTGCGGGCAGAGTAGGACAACCGGGCGGTGAGGCGGTGAGGGTGGTGCGGGATTGAGAGGTGGAGCGGTGGTTGGTTAGGGCTGGCGTGAGGAGGTGGCAACAACAAGGAAAGGGAGGATGAAGAAGGAAGAAGAAGATGATGAAGCAAAGCAGAAATAGAAGCTGTTCTGCTAGAAAGGAGGGGCTGGTCGCACATTCAGGGGGGGAAGAGATGTGGGAGAGAGGGGACAAGAAGGAGAGGAAGTCAAGGCAGCAGCCAATGAGCTTCTAAGGTCAATATCCTCCACTTGAGTGTAGCCACAAAGTCTTTAGCCAACCAAGGAAGTCAAGGCAGCAACCAATGGTGATTTTTCCTTCATTTCTTCACCAATTCAAGCCAATTTGAAGGCCAAAAAACCTTCCTTTAGCAGCCCTGCGAATTTCCACTTTATTTCCTTCAAATCTATCACTAATTACTTCAATTTAATGGCCCTAAAAAGCCATGGCAGCACCCCACACAATTTCCCTTCAAGCCTTCACAAAACAACTCAATTTGGTAGCCAAAAATGGCAGCCAATGTGCCCATACGAATTTCCAGCCCTTTTCTCTCAATTTCCTCACCAATTAATTCAATTTAGTGACCAATTTATCCCCTTGAAGCATCCCTACGAATTTCCACAATTTTCTCCACAAAACAAAACAAATTGGCGACCAAAAATCACACCAAAACAGCCCATCCGAATTTAGAAAAATTCTTTTTGTCCAATTTGAATTTTTTTGCAAAATTCCCAGCTCGACAGAATTTTCCCAAAAGATGAGACGAAATCCTAAAAATAAATCGTGACACACTTGAACGTTCGATTCCCGAAATCGAGTTCAATTTCGTAGTTAAAATTGACAAAACGCGATTTTAGTACAATCTAACCTACCGGGTAGCTTTTAGGGATTTATCGCGGTTATATCCCTTAACAACTTCACCTAATAGGTTAGTTAACTCATGAGTGATCAGCTCAGAAAAAAAAGGACCATAAGCGCGTCAGTGAAAAGACAATTTCATTTTATCGAGACGGGGTCGAAAATTCGGGATGTCATAGGTCGAGCATGGATTAGTGAGGGATTTTGTTGGAATTGGGTCATGGCTACGGAGTCGAGTTTGTCTGAGTCATCGTTCGGGTAGGGTTCTGCCTGGGTTGGGTTTGTATGCGTGGGCCAGGTAACCTTTTGGCCGGATTTTCTTAATGAAAATGGGTTAAATCGGTTTGGGGTTTTAATTTAAAAAAAAATAAAAAATTTCAGGCCAGGCCCGCATTACAAGCTTATCTAAGTCTTGGGTGGACGACCCGGGTCGAACCCAACCCGGGTCTTTTTTTAATATATTATATTACATAATAATAATAATAATAATAATAATAATAATAATAATAATAATAATAATAATAATAATAATAATAATAATAATATTTTAATAAAATCAAATCAAATCAAAAAATAATAATAATTTATTTTATTTTTAGAAAATAAAAAAATCTAGAAATATCCCTTGTTTTCCTAATTTTCCAAAAAAAAAAAAAAAAAAAGCCAAAAATGATTAATATTTTCATAAAAAGATTGAAAATCCAAAAAAAAAAAATGCTTTTTATGTTCAAGAAATAGAAAAAAGACCCAAAAAATGTTTTCTCTCCGCAAATGCATGGAAAACCCCTTAAAAATCCAAAAAACCTTAAGGTTTAAACAAGATTATGTACCGAAAGTGCATTAGTGATTAATTAATGTAATCAAATCCCCGGACCTAGTTTCTTTGGTTGCGCAGGAACGAATATTCCTCCCAATATTTTGCTTGGGTTTCTAATCAACCTATCCCAAATTGATTAGTGGCAACTCCTTAGCTTATAGGTAAAAAATATCAAACCATTAAGTCATAAATTGGTGGGCTTGGGAGAGTCCAAGCTAAACCTAATAGACCTAGTCAAACAATTAGCCTCCACAGGCGCCCGCAATAATCGGGCATCGAAAAAAAGAGGTCACGATAGCTTGGCGACTCTGCTGGGAAACATTTGAGGACTCAGGCCGTTTTATCATGTTTAAGCACTTTACTGACATGTTTTTATTTTTTCTTTATGCAGGTCATTAACATAGAGGTCTATTTTAATTTTGATTAAAATAGAATGTTTTGTGATTACAAAATGCTACACATGTTTTAATGTTTGGGCACAACACATGGCACGCATAACCTGACCGTCGAACCTAGGCCACCAAAGGATATTTAGGATGGTATTAAGAAAGATACGACCTTGAACGTGAGACTGCAATGTAGAGGTTGCCTTTCTTTTCCCCGAATTTCTTTAGGTAGAGCCGAGGTTAAGAGGGTATGATGCCAACGCGAGACTACCATGGGATGACACCCTCTTAATTTCTCTAACCCTCTTAGTTAGACATCAAGCCGCACTTATCATGTGCATGTCTGTGAGCTTATCATCAATTTCTCGTGTAAAGTAAGTTTTTATTCGTGCACTTTGCAATTTACTTACCTTCCTGTATATATTGAGCGGCCCATGATTAGTCTAGGATTTAATACTGTGGTCATTTAAATTTGGAAGTAATTGTCATAAAGTTTTTTTAAATAATAATAAAAAAAATTGAAAAAAAAATTGCAATAGAAGTTACTTTCAATTGGTGCTTTTAGCATGTTACAAACTTCTTTTCCACATGAATTTTCTTTTGTTTCAAAAGGAATAGAGGTTTTTTTTTTTTTTAAATTTGTTTTTAGTTCGTGCTTTCGTCGTCTTTCAAATTGAATATCTTTCTAGTCCATGCTGACATGTCACATGCCTTTTTTCAATCCATGCTTAGGAAATCCTCTACACTTTCATGAATAAACAAAAAGAATTGGATTAGGTTATCGTCATGGACTAACTCTCTATTTACGCCTTGTGTTTACACATGCTTGTTTATTCATGACCAAGTAATCACGGAACATCAACGTTCGCCGATCCAAACTCGCTCAAAAGCAAGAGCAAGAATAGCTTAAGAGAATGTACCAAGTCGTGTTGCAATTGTGGAAAGCGAAATGAAGCAAGTTTTTAATGTGCTTCAACAACTCTCAAAGTAGATAAACTCCATCCAGGGCAAACTTACTCCTGCCTTGGCCCCTATCGAAGTATTGTTACCATAATCGTCCATCAAGGGTGATCAAGGTGGAGATACCAACGATAACATGCTCGAATTAGAGGATGATCCGCACCAAACCTCGATTGAGAGAGCTAAGCCAGACAGTTTGTCTAAAACTGAGCATGACAAACGCCTCAAGAAGCTTGAGGAGAGGCTGAAACAACTACAATGCCTCCAAGATTATACTCTGACAGACCTCTCCATTTACTCCAAAGTCAAAATATCGGAAAAATTCAAAATGCCCGAATTTGAAAAGTATGATGGCACAACTTGCCCAATGGCTCATTTGCAAATGTACTTAGTTCAAATGGCCCAACACATCAATAATGCACCCTTGATGATCTAGTTGTTCCAATCAAGTCTAGTAGGCCCTACCCTGAGGTGGTACATCATGAAGAACATAAACTTTTTCGAAACATGGAGCGAAGTGAGTGAGGCATTCCTCAAGCAGTTCAAGTTCATAATGGACATTACCCCTTCTCGTGTGGATCTTGAACACACCAAGAAGAAAAAGTATGAATCATTCAATGAAAATGCCATTAGATGGGGAAATCTAGCAACCCAAATTAATCCTGAACCAACCGATTTCGAGCTGAGAAAGATGTTTATCAAAACTCTCCCCTATGAGTACCGCAATCAAATGATAACTATGATCGACGAATCGTTTAATTAACTCATTCCAGTAGGGGAGAAAATCGAGATAAGGTTGAGGGATGGTTGGTTTCACTGAACCTGTACCTGCAAGCAAGAGGCTCAACATGAAAAAAAATAAAGAACCCTTAGTGGATGTCAATGCGACCTACACAACAAACACCAGTCATCCCCCAACCATTCAGATAAGCGCGGGACAACAATAGACCACGTGCCATTAGCCGTCAGCCGTCCCAGTGTTACAACAATAGAAGGCAATTTACTCCGCTTCCTGGATCTCCATCCCAAGTACTGGCAATCCTTTGGGAGAAGATGTGACATCCTGATTTTCAACCTTGTTTTCAATGAAATGAATTGGGCTTTCCATCGACGCGCCTATAGTCTTTTTCTCTAAGCTGATTACTCACAAGACAACTAATCTATCAGGTGAAGCCATTAAGAAATCTAAACGCGACAGACTTGAGAATTTGATTAGAAATCGACTACTCGATCATGCTAATCTGCAAGGGTCAATACGGCATCATCAAAATCAATTAGAGACCGGAGATAGATCGATTCGATAGAGGCATGTGATTAAAGTGTGGGTGATTCCACCTAATTGCAAAATTCGTGTCGAACGGCACTAAATTGATTTTCTATCGATTATGTACCATGTGCCCGTATTTGAGATCTTGAGATTTTTACGACAAGCGAGAGTCGCCTATAAGTCAAAGATGTATAATGTGGCTCGAAAATAATCGACCACGAGTCAATTGCGCTAAAAATTCCTAAAAGCTACCCGGTAGGTTAGGTCATGCTAAAATCACGTCTAATTGAAATTAACCACAAAATTGAACCCGATTTCAGAAATTGAAAGTTCTGTCATGTCAAGATTTATTTTATGAACGTCGACTCATCCTCCAAAGAATTTTCGGCAAGTTTGGATTTTCGGCGAAAAATCAAAATTGGACGTAATTGGACCAGGAAATTAAGAGGGCCATTTTTGTGTGGATTTTTTACGTTCAAGATGGATCAAGTGGTGAGGAAAAATGTGGAATTTGAAGTGGGCACCTACCTTGGCAAGTTGGCCAATGTTTTGAGGCCAATTGAAGGAGAATTTAAGTGAAATTGAAGAGGAATACACAAAATTCGTAGCCATGGGTGGTGTGCAACATTTGGACCACCTTTGGTGGCTTCTTAGGGAAGTTTGATGGAGGAAAATGGGCAGGGGATAGGATTGAAGGTGGTGGGGCAGCCACTTGAGTTCTTAGGATATTTGTGAAGACTTTTAAGGCTTTGTGGTCCCCCTCCAGCTGCTGCAGCTCTTCTTCTTCCTCCTTGCCTCCCTTCACCTCCATTGTTGTTGTTTTAGAAGCCAAGAACTAGAGAACCAGCTAGCCAAGCCTCCTGCTGTCGTCGACTGCCCCTCCTTGCCGTCCAAGCACCGCTGAGCGTCGCCCGAGCTTGCTGAAGCCGCTCGACTGTGTCCCGCTTGCACGCCGTCGTCTGCGAGCCCTACCCATCGCTTGGTCGTCGTCCCGAAGCCCCTAGCCACAGGCGCAGCTTCGCCTGAGCTCCTCCGTCACCCGTCCAAGCCACCGCCTGCCCTTGGTCGCGCTGCCGTTCCACCTTGTCCTTCCTGCGACTGCTCGACCGCTCAACCAACCCCTTCTAGCCTTGGGTAGAAGTCGAACTCTCAACTGTGGGCTGAGACTTCGTGGCCCGTTTTCAGCCCCTTCCGGACCTTCCTTGGCATCGCCGTAGGCTCGAGTCTTGCTCGCCTCTGCGTTGCCGTCGCCATGAACTCCCCGGCTCGCTAATCCGGTGAGTTTACTTCCTAAACCTTGCTTAGGGGATTAATTATGCTTAGTGGATAATTAGATTAGCTTAAGATTGGATTATGTGGTTAGTTTAGTTTAATTAGTGGTTTAGTTGATTAATTAGGCTAATTATGTGGTAGATTAGTTTAGTTAAGGGTTAATTAGATTGTAGGATTTATTTAGCTTAGTACATTATTTATCTAAGTCCAATTAGGTGGTTAGGTTAGTGTATTTAGCTTAATTAGCCATTTATTGATTTAATTTTCATTTATTTATTTAATATTGTAATTTATTTAATTATTTAATATTTTTCGGAAATTATACCGGGATAGCCGGTCGTCAAAATTTCGTGCTGATTGTCGTGGTGTAATTAGTTTATGCAATTGAGCAATGATTGTTAATTTCTAGTTATTATTTCAAAATTATGAAATTTTGGTATTTAATTAGAAAATACCAGGTGTCAGGTTTTGACACCAAAAATGTTTTTAAATATTATATCAAATAGTGAGATTTTTAAAAGGGAGGATATGACTTTTATTTTCTTGTTCGATCTGCCGTGTACCCACACACGATTATTTTATCAAGTGTTTTTAATAGGAAAAAAATAGGCCAAGTACATTATCTTAATTGGGGCATTTGAGTGCAAAGCACAATGTCCTTGGCTGAGATTGTGTGTACGTGTGATGGTTATGAGAACCCGTCACCTGATATGCGTCGGGTGGATGTTGCTCCTATATGGAATGCCCTTAACAACGGATGCCGGATCGCGGTAGAGGCTGGACCGATGCTCCTTCAGGAATGCCGTCTCGAGGTAAACGTTGCCGGGCTTGATCGGGTGAGACAATACCTGGTTACGCCAAAAGATCGCCGAACGTCGAGTAAGCCATGCCCATGGGGCCGTAAACAATTGGAACGCATGAATGTGTTTTAACTACGCCTGATTATGAGACAAGATTGTGTGACACGAAATGGGATGTGTCATAACGATTTGGCCTTATAATCGGGACCCCAATGATGGTTTGAGATATAAGTTGAGGCATTCCAATTGTTGAGTGTTATTCCTGCACATATATGTTATTTGAACTGTACTGACGTGTAGGAAGGAACTGGGGGGAGGTGAGTCTCATTGGTTATGTGATTAGACTGTCTCTTGATTAGACTGTCTCTAAGCGTATTTCCTCCCTAATCGGGGTTTAAGGCGTGAACTCGCTGAGACATTGTCTCACCCCATGGTGGGCTTAATCTTTTTAGGTCCTTAAATGGAGGCAAGGCCGGTCCGTTTTGGACAGCCGCGGGGGTATACCGATCAGAGTACAGACGTCCCTATCCCCAGGAGTCCCTAGCTCCATGAGCTCATCGCAACCACTATCTTGATCGATGAGGGCCTACCTTAGTTGATACCTCATTGGTTAAGGGCGTGGTTCCATCATGAGCCTAATGGGGTCCGGGAAGGTCCCCTGCAGGGTTTCGACATCCATGCCATTGCAGTCAACGCCGCTGCGGGTGAGGGAGTAATTGACCCCCCGACAATGTCGTGGTAGACCCGGACCCCAAGTAAATAGGGTCCAGGGTAGGGTCAGCTAGGAACTTCTTTTTGAGACTTCGACTGTTGTATATATAACTTGGTAGGTTGACCTCGGTTGTTTATAAAAGTGTGTTGGTTTGAAATTTGGTTGCCCTGCTTTTCTATCGCATGTTTGTGTCGTCTGGGGATTGTTTATTTCGCTTCCGCATGTGCATGATTCGTTTGGGACGGCAACGTCACAATTTAGTTGACCACCGAGGGATGTGTGCGCGCTCGAGGTTCGAGGTGTGATAGAAGAACCTCCTCTCAATTGAGCCAAAACGACCCAACGCCGAAAACTTCTCCATCTATGACTTGTCCAAAAAATGCGACTACCACATGGGCAAAGTAGGGCACTCGACTAATGAGTACTTCGCCCTTAAGAATCGAATCCAAAACCTGTTGGACACTAAAACTTTCTCATTCCAAACCACCAAACCAAATGTTCAAAGCAATCCGCTCCCTAACCACATCGACAAAGTAAATGCGGTATTCAATTCTAAAGTTAGTCGAATAAAAAATGACAAAGCATACACCGTCAACATTTATCGAGGACTGGTAAAGGCTGGGTATTATTCAGGCAATGAAGTGCCACCCTTAGCAACAATGAAAGAAAGAGTATCAAGAATAATGGAGGCTGGAAAAATTGTACATGCCGGCCACACTGGCATAGTCTCTACTATATCACGAGTCGTCATCAATTGGGATGAAGAGTTTGCCGCGTGAAACACGAGAAAGGAAAAGATAAATCCCACCCCGCCTGAAGGCATCTTTGAGGAAAAAGGAGCTATAGACCAAGCATCGACGGCAAAGGCACATATAACTATTGAGATCCCCCGACTTTATAAATGTGAAAGCAGCGATGCAGTTCCTTGGTCCTACAACCTCGACATTGGCTTAGTCACGAGGTCTGGGCGAATCTATGCTCAAGCCAATATGCAATCTGCCAAACCCGTCACTGATGAAGAAGCCAATGAGTTTTTGGCCATAGTCAAAGCCTGCGAATACAATGTGGTGGAACAATTGTGGAAATTACCAGCACAAATCTCTCTACTGGAATTGCTTCAGACGTTTGCTAAGCACTAAAAATCCCTGATGAAGGTATTGAGTGAAGTACATGTCCCTGAAACGATTGAGCATGACAAACTCGAGAAGTTTGTCGGTACCATCCTTCTAAAAGATCAAATGGCATTTTCCAATAAAGAGATTCCCGAGAAGGGTAGAGGACACACCAATGCCCTCTACATATCAGTCAAGTGCAACGCCTCCCACGTCGCTCAAGTACTAATTGACAATGGATCTGCTCTTAAGATATGTCCACTAGTGACGCTTTGTTGTCTTAAAATAGAGATGTCCCGAATCCAAGCATCCAAGACTCCCGTTCGAGTATTCGATGGGACAAAGAAGGAAACGATGGGTGAAATTGAGCTTGACGTGCAAATAGGCCCAACCACATTCAAAATTTTGTTCCAAGTAATGGATATTCCCACTGCATTTAACTTCCTTTTAGGTCACCTATGGATCCACGTC
Source organism: Eucalyptus sp. ANBG9806169 (assembly GCA_014182395.1). NCBI lineage: Eukaryota > Viridiplantae > Streptophyta > Magnoliopsida > Myrtales > Myrtaceae > Eucalyptus > Eucalyptus sp. ANBG9806169. Next base: position 20,814,869 of record CM024578.1, on the reverse strand, counting down.
GCTGGAGCAATACCCTCAAGCCTCCACCAAAATGTAAAATTCATGGTTGAAGGAAAACTGGTCACGGTCCGTGGAGAAGAAGACCATCACATCTACCATGAGACGGCCATCCCTTATGTTGAACCAAGTGGTAGGGATGAATCCAGCTATCAATTGTTCGAACTCGTGTTTGCTATACACAGGACTCGAGGGACTCCACCCCTTGTCCCCGAAATGTCAAGCGCTGCAATCATGGTAAGAAAAATCATGGCTGGATACGGTTTTACCCCAGGACAAGTGCTCGGCAAGGGAAGCCAAGGCATCCACGAGCCTATCAAAGCCGTGAAAAGACTCCACACCATCGGTTTAGGATATCAACAACACCGGGAAGGAAGGGCACAAAAGAAGACCGGCCTTATATACCCCCACCTCAAGAAACCTTCCCAAGCCCTACAAGGATGATGCATGAGGAAGAAGAAATGATCGGTGCTCCAAAGCAATTTAGCCACGAAAGCTCAAAGTCTCCCATTTACTAGTATTACCTTCATCTGCCTGGTACTTGTTTTTGTCATCCCCAGCATATGCAAGTAAATTGTATTTAGGATTCCATTCCACATTGTTCATCGCAGTTCGGCATGGAATTTGGTGCACTGTCCGTCCAGTTTGAACATTTGACTATTTCCAGCAACATGAATTCCATCTTTTCTTTAGCAGGAACCAACACTTGCAAATACTCAATTCATTACATTTTTTAAGAACTTTGCAGGAGAATGCTAATTAAGACTGAAACTTTCGTGCAAATCTTTAATGATAGGTTTACGTGCAAATCCCCATTCCCACCACGTCCTAAAGAATCAACTACTTCGTCTTAAAAAACCCTAAGTTTTGCAACTCAGGTAGAGAATGAGATCACAAAAGACAGTTTCACTTAAACATACAATGTCAATGAACAGATCTTCACTGGCAGAAGCAATGTCATCTCCAGTATGATTGAAGCTTATCGTCCTTACGGGCCACCTGCAAAAGGAAAAAGGGTCAATCTTATCCACAGGATAGAAGGTGACCATTACACGCGCCAAGTGAAATATTAAATTGAAGTATTGGAGCACTCACTCAAGTTTCGTAAAAGTCTCACACAGAGCATCTCAGAGATATCCCACAGGCTCACTAAGGAATCTGCACTTCCAACAGCAAAATACCTGCAGATGTGAAAAGGATGCTTGAGAATAATGCCCATCAGACTCTCTGCATAGGCAGGGGCATTGTTTGCTAACACTTTCAGGCAGGTAACATCACAAATAATCTTGTCAAATGCTGGTCATCGAATTTTTAAACACAAAGAATATTGACCTTTAGTATTTCAGAGACTTCAGACACAATTAAAAACCACAGTGAATCAGATATTCCAAACCCATTGGGTAAGACCTCTCAAAGATATAGTCCTGTAATAGATACAGTTCATGAACAAACGTAAATTATCAGGGTGACTTAGTTAACAGTTCTGCCAACTCTACTTCATGGAAGAAAATGGTTAAATTTAGCTTGGAGTTTCAAAGCAACCCCACAGGAGAGGGTATGCACATCATCTGAGGACATGAGCATCTTTTACTCAATTCAAAAACGGACGATATTTGGTTCATGAAGCTCTGGTTGGTGTCTTGACCATAGTGACAGACAGGTTATGTTCACTAAGAACATATACACGAGACTGAATGCAATAGTTCAATTGTGCATAAAACTCTAGACAGACATACTAATCTTCCAACAATGTTCTTTAGATATTGCTCAATCCATGCAAATTCAACTAAACAACACAAATAAGATGTCAAGAACTGTGACTGTATAAATTTTGTCATGTCAAGAGCATGTTAATTGCAAGTGAAAAGGTGGTACAATTTAAACAGAATAAGCAGCTTTATTGCACACCTTCCAACTGGGTCAATTGCAATACAATAGCAACCAGCAGTGTAAGCCATAAGGGTGTCAACAGGTCGAAGAGATGGGTATGCTAGTACTTCAACAGTACCTGGGAAAGTTCAACAAGCGGCAGTATATAGCATAATTAAAATACATAGAGAAGTCAACACCATAAATTTGTTGGGTGAAATAGGCCCTTTTGCCTGTTGAAAAAAGGAAAAAGAAAAAGTAGACGGGATAAAAATTGATCACACCATTTCCTGTCGTCAAAAATAACATCTCTCCTGACATGTTCCATGCTATTTCATTTACCTGGAAGAGCAATGATTAGTCAGGTCGATTAATCAACCAAAGCGAAGGGCAGTATAGATGTATATCATCGCCAAGTGTCATGGATCTTGGTACGAAGAACTGTCCTTATTTCACTAAAGACAAGTTCAAATGATCCATAACATAGGATATAATAAGTCAGCTACAGAGACAGCATTTGAAATGAAATTGTCAGCTGATCATTTTAAATCTTGTAGTGGAATCATGAACAGATAAAATTGTCAGCAGCTCATCTTATGTTATTCTGCACCAGAGTTCCAGTGCATCATCTCATATCAATATTTGGCCAAATTATAAGCCAAAAATTTTCCCAAGCTATTTCTCAAACCTCACTAAGAGAAGGCCACACAACTAAAGCTCATTTGAAGAAACCTTATAATGTAAAAGACTTGCCAAAGTTTTCTATGTCTGGTAAACAGGATTACCTCATAATTGAACTTCCACTTGTGAATTGGCTTAAACTTCCGAACATCCAAAATCGTTAGCTCATCATCCTAGATAGAGAAAGAATGGAAAATTTTTGTATTTGCTGGGCACAATAAATGACTAGATAGAGATATATTTTTGGATTGTTAAGTTACTTTAATTAAGTTTCCTTTATTATCAGAGTTTTATTTCCTTCTTTTCTTATCAGTTTTATTTCCTTTTTTATTTACATAAGGGTATTATTGTCATATACAATTTATATTCAATATAAATACAATGGGTGTAGGGTTTCTGTTACAACAGAAATCTACAGCCTCCTCTTTGTTTCTTTCTTTTACATTCTCCTTCTCCTCTTCTCTATTCCTTCTCCCTTCTTCTTTCTCTCTTACTATTTGCTGCGGGTTCTCTAATCAGCTTTGTAACATGGTATCAGAGCAGGTCTAACTACCTGATTACTGGATCCTATTGCTGGTTTGAGAGTCCCCTAGGGTTGGTGCACAGCCACCTAAAGCTGTAATTTTTATCTGTTTTCTCTTCAAGTCTTGATACATATGAGATCGGAAGATATCAGATTCATTAGGTTCGGTTTGTGAACATGGATTACAACACTTACTAATCAGCGGATTCAAGAATCGGAGTACTTTATTGATTATGGTTGATTGGTCTTGCTGGGTATCCGTCAAGCATATAATTATTTGAATCGAGATTTCTAGTCAAATATCTTATTCTATACAGCATGGTAGATATATTTATATTGAGATTATCGTCATGAGTGATACTACTGCAACTTCTACTACTGCTGCTATTGCTGCTCCTACTACTACTACTGCTACTGTTGCTGCTATTCCTACTACTACTACTATCGTTGCTCCTACTACTACTACTCCTGCTGCTACTGCTGCTATTGCAACTATTGCTGCTACTACTACTACTACTACTATCGTTGCTCCTACTACTACTGCTGCTGCTACTTCTACTGTTGTTACTATTGCTACCGTTGTTCCTACTACTATTGCTATTGTGGCTATTGCTGCTGCTGCTGCTACTACTACCGTTGCTGCTGCTACTGCTACTACTTCTGCTGCTGCTGCTACTACTACCGTTGCTGCTACTACTACTGTTGTTGCTACTGCTGCTGCTACTTCTGCTGTTGCTACTACTACTACCGTTGCTACTACTATTGCTGCTACTACTGCTACTACTACTACGACTACTACTACTACGATTACTGATTGGGCTCTACTATCTGTAGGAAGAAACAAACTAAGAGGCTGAATATCGTGCTATGGCACATATTGTGGCCGAATTGTTGTGGTTGAAATCTCTTCTCCAGGAGCTTGGATTTTCGATTAATCAACCTATTGATATGATGTGTGATAATCAAGCAGCTATTTATATTGCTGGGAATTCTGTTTTTCAAGAGCGAACTAAGCATATAGAGGTTGACTGTCACTTTGTTCAAGATGCTGTGAAACAGAAGCTGGTTGTTACTTCTTACGTTGCCTCTAGAGATCAGTTTGCTGATATGTTTACCAAAGCATTATTTCGTCCTGCTTTTGTTGCTGGTTGTTCCAAGCTGGACATGGGTGACCTATATGCTCCAGCTTGAGGGGGAGTGTTAAGTTACTTTAATTAAGTTTCCTTTATTATCAAAGTTTTATTTCCTTCTTTTATTATCAGTTTTATTTCCTTTTTTACTTACATAAGGGTATTATTGTCATATACAATTTATATTCAATATAAATACAATGGGTGTAGGGTTTCTGTTACAACAGAAATCTACAACCCCCTCTTTGTTTCTTTCTTTTACATTCTCCTTCTCCTCTTCTCTATTCCTTCTCCCTTCTTCTTTCTCTCTTACTATTTGCTGTGGATTCTCTAATCAACTTTGTAACATGGACCATCTCGATGACTAAAACATTACTAGAAAGCTTTCATTCCACAATTTTTGTAATATTGCTTAGAGAACTATCGAGGTACGGACACTTAGAGTGCCAAAACTTGGCACAGAGGGACACTTAAGTGCCAAAACTTTGGAAAGGTACACTTAAATACCAAAATCGGAGTAAAATGGATCACTTAAGTGCCAATCTGGCCAGAATCTGGCCAAAATGCACTTGTGGCATTTTCCGGCGACATGCTTAACCAACATGGCAATTTTTATTTTTTTTAAAAGCCCACGTGGAGGAGGAAAACGACATCGCCCTATCCACTCTGCCTTGGCCAAACTAAATGACGTCATTTTTCCTTAGTGCTAAACGACGTCGTTTAGCTTATTTAGATTTTAACCAGTCGTCGCTCACGTTCACACCAGATCTGACGTCCTCTCCATCGCCGTTCACAGCTCGTCGTTTGCAATTCATTGCTCATCATCGTCGCTCGTTGTCGTCACTCACCATCATCGCTTGCTATCGTCACTCGCCGTCATCATTCACCGTCGTCGCTTGCCGTCGTCGCTCGCCGTCGTCGCTCACCATCATCACTCACTTAGGTTTGTTCTCTTCTTCCTCTCCCCTATGGTGAAATTAGGGCTCCGACTTGTTTATTAGGGCTCCAATTTGAAATTTGGGGGTCAGCTGGGAAATCTTACGCTTGGATGGTATTGATGTGAGATTTAGGGCTCAGATGTGGTGCTAGAACCCTATTGTGGGTTCGGATTGACAGTTTAGGATCGGCCTCGAAATGTAGGGCTCGACAGGGGAAAATTAAGGCTTAGATGTGGTGCTAGATACTGTGATGTGTGATTTAGGGCTCGAATGTGGAATTGTGATGTGCAAAAGTAATTTGTAAAGGTCGGATGTGAAATGTGATATGCGATGGTGATTGTTAGGGTTCAGAGTAGTTGTCGTGGGGACTTCTAGGCTTTTTTAAAAAAATTGCAGTGTTGAAATTGGTGTCATGAGGACCCATGCTTATATGGGGGACCTCTCCATATTTTAAGGGAATGCGACATAATCAAAGTAGCTATCGGGTGGGGACCTCTATTTGTCCTAAGGGTATCTTTCCAATCAAAGTAGCTATTGTCTGACCTGTGCATCTTTTCCCTCTTTCTTCTTTTCTTTAATAAAGAGTGTAGGGACCTCCACATGCAATTGTCTGTTGTCATTTGTGAATGTGGTCCCAAAAGTTAATTGTATTTTTTTTCCTCTTTTGTTGCAGAAATGGCTCATGATAAGGACTATATTGCTGTCATTGTTTGCTACGGTGGGGATTTTGCAATTGGGGAGGATGAGTGAGAGTATGAGGGGGGAATGAGGGTACTATCTTTGTAGATATAAAGAAGGCATCTTATATTGGATTTGTTAGGGATATAGTGACATATTTGCCTTGTAAAGTACAAAAGTTGCTGTATTGTGTTCCTAGGAAATGCTTGAGAGATGGTTTGAGAAATTTAGAAGATGATAATGGTTTTAGGGATGTCCTATATCATTATCTTCATGGCGAAGAGGCAAAAGTATTTGTTGAATACAATAGTGATAAAGAGGACGAACATGATGACAGAGATAGCACCCAAGTAGGAGAAGGAGGAGATGGTATTCAAGCTAGTACTGAGTTTAGGGATGAATGAGGGCATGATGGATAGGATGGGGAGGAGAGGGGCACAAATGCTGTTCACCAAAGTGATGGTGACATAGGTGATGTCACCATCACTAAATTACATTGGGAAGTAGCTGAATCCAGTGATGGTGATGATGATGATGAAGGGTTGGTTGCTGAAAATTTCTTAATCTTAAGTGATACCAACAACGAGGAGCTTACACAGTCAAGGAAAAAACAAATGGACTTTTTGTCAAATAGATTTGCAACTTTGTAGGTAGTTGATGAAGTTCCAAACAGAGACGAAGGCCCTGCAGATGCTGGTGTTGCTGGCCAGGAGACGGATTATGAAGAAAGCATTGACGCTGCTACTTCCCAGGACGAGCTTGAAGAAGATCAAGGAGCTGTGCATAGAAGGGAAAGTAAGTTTCATTCCTATGATCCATACGTTACATCTCCTACTTTGTCAGTAGGTATGAAATTCCAAGATGCGATACAATTTAGGGAAGCTATACTAAAGAACTCCATTGCTACACAAAGAAATATTGATTTCATTAGAAACACTAAGAACTTTGTAAGAGCTAGGTGTTCGCAACAAAATTGTCCATGGAAGATTTACGGCATGTTTGTTAAGAGGGGTGGGTCTTTCCAGATTAGAGCCTACCAAGAGGAACACACTTATTCCATTAATTTTCAAAACAAAAGGGTAACAAATGCATGGTTGTCCAAGCACTTCTTTGATCTAATCAAACTTATGCCCGAGATGAAAATTACTAACTTTAGGATGTTGGTGAAGGAGCGCGTAGGCATCAATGTATCTAGGAATCAGTGCAAAAGAGCAAAGCAAAAGGTGATAAAGATACTTATTGGTCAGTATGGTAAGGAATATGAGCAGGTGGGGGAGTATGCTTAGGAGTGTAGGCTGCAAAACCCTTCAAATAAAGTGTATGTAGAGGTGGTGGAGAGGCTGCTTCCTAATAGTGGGACCAAGTTCAATAAGTTCTATGTGTGCTTTGATGCATGCATACGGGAATTTTTAGCTGGTTGTAGACGGATTATAGGATTGAACGGTTGTTTCTTGAAGGGCTTGTGCAAGGGAGAATTATTGGCGGCGATTGGAAGAGATGCGGATAACCAAATGTTCCCACTAACTTGGGTTGTTGTAACAATTGAGAACAAGGACAATTGGTCCTAGTTTTTGAAAATCTGATGGCTGACTTGGAGATAACAAACGGGGAAGAGTGGGCGTTCATGAGCAACTAACAAAAGATAATGCTTGATTTTATAAAAAAATAGTTAATAGTTTGCTTTGTAATATTAACATGTTATTTGCTTACATTTCTTACTTTGAATTATTGCAGGGATTGGTTCCGGCAATAGCTGAGTTGTTGCCCCATGCTGAACATCGAATGTGTGCGTGGCACATATAAGGAAATTGGGGAAAGACCTACAAAGGGGATAAGCTGCAATTGCAATTTTGGCAATTAGCAAATAGTACAAACATGGCTGACTTTAGGATAGCCAAGGAATGACTGCTTTAGTTGACAAAGGAAGGTTGTGCTACACTATTTCAACTAGAACTGAAGCATTGGTGTAGGGCATTCTTCAGTGAGAAATTCAAGTGCGATAACAACATTTGTGAAGTATTTAATTCGAAGATAATAGATTCTAGATGCAAACCAATCATCTCAATGCTTGAAGATATACGAGTTGCGGTCATGACTCGGCTGTAGAAATAAAGAGATGAGGCTGCAAAGTGGACTAGACAATATGGTCCTAGGATTGCCAAGAAATTGGATGAGAACTTGGCTGCAAGTAGGCATTGTCATCCCATTTGGAATAGATATGACGGATATGAGATAATGAATGGTGCCGATAAATATGTTGTCAATCTAGGAAGTAGTAAGTGTTCATGTAGAGCATAACAACTAAGTGGAATTCCTTGTGCACATGTCATATGTGCCATCCAGTTGAAGGGCCACAATATAGAGGATTACATCGATGATTGGTACAAAAAATCAAAATACCTTGCTTCGTACTAGTTCATGATGCAGCCAATTAAAAGTAGCAAGTTTTGGGAGCCCACGGATCATGAAGCACCTCAACCTTTGCCACTGAAGAAGAAAATCGGAATGCCAAAATGAAGACAAATAATGGCGGAGGGAGAGATCTTAGGTCAGCAAAGAATGAGCAGGACATGTGCAAAGATGACGTGCTCTTATTGCCATATAGCAAGACACAATATTAAAGGTTGTCAATTGAGGAAGCAACAAAAACAATTGAGGCAAGCTGAAGGGCCTAGTGAAGAGACAGTTGGAGAAAGGCAAACAGAATGGCCAAGTGAGTCGACTATTCTTCAGTCGACAACTAGAACCCTAGTAAGTCATGAAATAAAATTTATGTTTATGCTACTTTGTGGTTTATCACAAATATGCACATAATATCCTATTTAACCTTGTATGTAATGTCTTTGTTAGGTCACAAGAAAAACCCCAGTAAGTCATGAAACTGAACAGCATGTTCGAAGAAGGCAAGGTAGAAGATGGCCAGCTGAAGGATTGGCCCAAGCAGCTAAATAGCCAGTTTAGTCTATTGTTCTTCAGCAGAGAAAGAAATACCCAGTAAATTCAACAATTTGTATTCAGTTTTTCTTTACGTTATTATGGCCCGATGTTATATTTATGGTGTCTTTTGCCTCTTTCTCAGGTTCGAAGAAAGCAAGTTGGAGCTCAACTGCCAACTGAAAGGCCATCACAAGAGCCACCACAAGGGTCACCGCAGGGACCCCCAGAAGGCCCAACAGAAGGTGTCACTGAAGTTGAAGGGCTACATAGAAGGACAACTAGAAGAAGGCCAGGTGAAGGGGCAGCTACACAAAGGCCATCTAGAAGACACCCAGCTGAAGAATTGGTCGAAGAAGCCCTGGCTGTAGCTCAAGGGCCCAAGAAATCACAAGCAAGAAAAAGAGTCAACAAATCACAAGTTCCTGAAAGTGACGCCCCTATTAAAACAAGAGGGGCACTTGGGAAGATGTTAAGATAATATGGCTATGGCCTTTATATAGATGAGCGTACTGAAACAGTCATTCTAAATGTAAGTTTTATTGGTTGCATTTAATTTAATTTATGCTGCAGACTTTTGCTGACAATTTATTGTCTTTTTGTAGCCTGTGAGAAGTTTGGAGGTTCTTATCTCAGGTCCAACTCAAGAATCAACGGCTACACCAACAAAACAGAAAACATCAGCTACGCCAAAAGAAAGAAGAGCAAGAACCCAATTGTAAAAACATCTTATTTAATTCAACTTGGGACAATTGTAGCTCCTTTTGAATCAATTCAGCCTGGGACATTTGCAGCTGCATCTGAGTCAGTGGATACTGAGAAGGTTAAAGAAGAAGTTGGATGTCCAGTTAGAAAGAGTGCAAGAATTATGAATCAAGTGAAAGACCCATCGAAAGGAGCATGAATAGGGGGTGTCGTGCATATTGATTGATGTGATGGGACGTGATAGGATTTGTGGAGCTTAGGAGTCAATTTTGTAAACGTTAAAATAACTTGCCATGGAGGGTTATCCAATAACTGTCCAGTTTTTTCCACAGTGTTCCATAACCACAAAAATCTTTGGCTCTAGTCTTCCCAACATAGATTTGATCATCGGTTAGGATATTATGACCCAAATTTCTCAACTACGCATCATTCCTGGAAAATGTCTTAAGTATAAAGACCAATTCTCTGAATTTGTCAATATTCAAAGACTTTTTTCCATTCAAATGAGTCTGTTAGATCCGATCATGCAAAAGTTGTTGGAATTCTGTTCAGAATCTCACTCTGAGTTTGCTTAGAAATGTTCTCATCTTTTATGGAAAAACCCAGAGTTTTTTGTTCATCTTCCTTTTAAAAAGAATGAAGATATTAGTCCAACTAAGGCGAGTCATATGGGAATGAATCAAGAACACTTGATTTTGGCTCAAAGGGAATGCTCAGAACTACTGCAACAAGGCCTTATTGAAATCTCACATTCTCAATGGGCTTGTGAAGCCTTCTATTTCAACAAGCGTGCTGAGCAAAATAGAGGAAAATGAGATTGGTAATTAATTACCAGCCTCTTAATCTTTTTCTTCAAGATGATAAACTCCCTTTATCGTCCAGAAACTCCCTTTTTGCTGGATTATCCAAAGCCTAAATCTATTCCAAATTTGATCTCAAAACCGGATTTTGACAACTAGGCATTCATCTTGAAGACAGACCCAAAACAGGGTTCTGTATCCCTAATCAGCACTTCCAATGGAAAGTTCTTCCTTTTGGCCTAAAGGTTGCACCATCCTTATTTCAAAAGGCCATGTGTCGAATTTTTCAACCAATCCTTTCAAGTGCAGCAGTATACATCGATGATATTTTGTTCTACAGTCCTGATGAGCAGTCATACTGTCAACTTCTTGAGCAGTTTGCAGATATTGTGAAGAAGCATGGAATTTTGCTTTCCCAAAGAAAGATTATCATCGCCCAGACATAAATTGAATTCCTTAGTATGCACCTTAACAAAGGAACATACTATCTAGGGCCACATATTGCTCAAGCATTGCTGAAGTTTCCTAAGGTAAACTTCACCACAAAGCAAGTTCAACAATTTCTTGGGATAATTAATTATCTTAGAGATTTTGTTCCAAATCTTGCAAAACTACTGATCCCATTGCAAACAATGCTGAAAAAGAATCCCCCACCTTGGGGAAAAGCTCAAACTAATGCAGTTGCTGAACTCAAGGAGATTATGCAGTCTCTTCCTCCACTACAAATCCCATCAACAGGAAAGAGAATTCTCCAGACTGACGCTAATGATGAATACTAGGCCACCGTCCTGTTTGAAGAAATTGATGGTAAGAGGCATCTATGTGCCTACAAAAATGGAAAATTTTCTCAAGCTAAAATGCATTATCATTCTATTTTTAAAGAAATTTTGGTGGTAAAAAATGGGATAAAAAAATTAAAATTCCATCTCATTGGCTATCACTTGTTGGTAGAATTAGATATGGCATCTTTCCCTCAGATGACCAAATTCACACAGAAACAGGTTTCAACAACTGCTTCAATGGGTTGAATGGTTTTCAAAATATTCTTTTAAAACCAAATACATTGCTGGAAAAAATAATGTACTTGCTGATTTCTTATCAAGACCAAAAGCATAAGCAGAAATCAACATGTATATCATGAGACATGCTTTTCATACCTGTAATCATAATGAAAAGTATATAATTGAGAGGATAAAAGATTGGCCAAACTGGAAATGCCCCCAGGAGATTGTGCAACAAATCCAAAATGACAGTCTTACTGAAAATCTGGATAACCTCACGTGGCAATGCCACACGGACCTGTTCAAACTCAATGGAGGTTCGATTCTCTATCCTTTTGGATTAAATGCATATTATCTGTTCATACATCCTCTAATCTGAAAGGAATATGATTTCCCTGATCAACTCAGATGGTTATTATGGTAATTAACTAATAAGTACTTAATAACTATTGAAGTTCCAACTAGAAGATTCATTGCCAACCTCACTAGGATATTTAGACTCCCCAGAGGCAACATTGAAAATGAAAATGACAGAAACCTTTTACATTTTCTTAATTGGTTTTATCCTCCAATTCATTAGAAATGGCTTTTGGAAAAAGAAATGCGAACCACACAACCAAACCCTGAAGTTCACACCATCTTGTTTTTCCGATGACCATGGGCTTTTTTAACAAATAATGGCAACATCATCAATGCCCCCTTAAGTATAGGTACTTCATCCTATAAACCTGTACCACATAGTACAGAAGCTCGAGTTCACAAATCTTATCCAGGACCTGTTGGATGTTGTGAACACCAATACCGAGAACTCCAAAGAATCTTGTGTCAGGAAAACAAGACCATTCCTGAAGATGCATGGAATTATAATGTACCCACTGCATGGGATCATTATGACCTATCATCAGAAGCCAAGGAAGCACTCGAAGAATTCAGACAAGCTGCATCATCACAGGAGCACGAAATGGCAGACACAAATGACATTGCACAGTCCTCTCAAGACCCTTATGCTAAATGAGGAGGTCCTCTTTCCCAAGACCCCTATGACCAAGGACCTTTGTCCTTATCTCAAGGTATGAACACATCCTTTTATGCACAACCATCCAATTGGCCTCGGCCAAGTATTCCTGCCGACACTATAGACGATGCTACAGATTGGGAACAAGAAGAAGCATCCGCATCCACATCATATCAGCTGAACCAAATTCTCTCACCAGAAAACCTTGAAGCACTTGAACAAAAATATAATGAACATCTTCTAGCAACAGTGCATAGCTCAGATACGTTAGATTATGACTACAATGCTCGTGACGGACGAGATCATTGACGGACGAGACCGCTGAACGAGATCACTATCCGTACAAGTTTATTGTAGCAAGTTACTGTTCACTTTAACTGTAGTAGTTTTGTTGACACCTAATTTTTATTTGCCAGCACATAAAAAATCTAATTTTAAAAAATTTGATAAAAACAAAAATAAAACAAAACAAAACAAAACAAAAACAACAAGAAAAAAAAAAAAAAAAAAACAAAAGCAAAAACAAAAGAGAAAACATCATAAAAAGAAAAAAAAAAGACATAGCAACGAAGGGGGAAAACCCTAGGGGAAAAACCTTAGAGGAAAAACAGAGTTGGAAGGGGACAGAGATCAAGCAGCAAAGAGAGATGGGGGGAGAAATCGGAAAAAGAAGAAGAAGAAGAATAAAGTAAGAACCGAGAAAGAGAGAGAGAGAGAGAGAGAGAGAGAGAGAAAGCTCGAGGAAAATGGTGGCGACGCTTGACCGACGCCAACCTCGCCGCCTCAACCCGACGCCGTCCGAGCCGCCGCCTCCCTTATTCGCACTAACCACTCCACCGACCACCGCCACTTTGCCAGCCGTCCACCGTCGCCTTTGCTCTAACGACTCGACGCTGCTCCTGCTTTGCTGACCACCGCTGCTCCGCGCCCCCTGAAGTCACGACGCCGCCTCCGCCCAAATCTGCCAACCCCGCCTCAGCTTAAATCTGCCGCGTCGAAACGCAACCCCGAGGCACCGCGCGTCTGCGCATCGCCACTGCTACAATCCAAGCGACCCACTACACCAGCAGCTCACCGCACTCTTCCTACAACCTCTGCGCCGCCGAATCTATCTCGCCTGCAACTGACGCCAGCCTCCACCTTCGAAGCCGCTGCTGCCCGCGCAAGCCAGATCTGGAGGGAGGAGGCTCGCCGTCACCGTTCCTGCTGCTGTCGCCACCTCCTCAGCCATCGACAACACCACCGACTCCGACGTCGTCGTCGTCCCTTGCTGCCTTGTGTCGCCGTCGAACCACCCAACACTGCACCGCTGTCACCCACCTTCGTAAACGCTGCGTCACCACTACCGCTTGCCGCGTCGCCACCGCCGTCAAGCCCTACACCGCCATCGCCAATGCCGCCAAGAAACCCTAGGGTTTCAGCCAAAAGAAACGGGTCGGACACGAGTCACGAACCGGGTAGGGTTTCTAAGCTATTTGGGTCGGTTTTGGGCTTTTGGGCTTGTGGGCTTTTGGGTTTTTGGGCTTTTTTAGACTTTTGGGCTTGTGGGCTTCGTCCTTTTGAAATATAAAATATTAGACTAGATTAGGCCCAATCCGAGCCAAGGAAAGGCCCGACCAAGCGGGCCGGTTCGGCCCGGCCCCTAATTGGACCAAACCCGGGCCCAGCCGAATAAAAAAATTAAAAAATTAAAAAATAATTTCTTTTTTTTTTAAAATTAATTAAAAATTAAAATTATTTTTAAAAAATTAAAATTAAAAAAATTTCGAAAATTAAAAAAAAAAAAATGTAGGATTTGGTCGGGAATTGCTATGTATTGCCATTTTAGTGTAATTAGGCCTTTATTTGCTCGTATATTGATTATATTGCATGTTTAATTTATATATTTAGCTATGTTTGCATTGTTTAGTTGTTTGTGTTAATTTTATTGTAATTAGGATATTGATAGCTATAATTGTTACCTTAATAATTACGCACCTACATGATCACCTCACATGTTAGTGGATAAGTATAAAATCAATCCAAACTGCTTGACAAAAATCCTTTATTTTAAAATAAACAAGATTAGGTACCGAAAGGGCACTAATTGGTCAATTAGTGTAATCAAGTCCCTGACTCTAGATTCTCTGGTTGCGTAGGAAGTGTGGCATACTCCCATGCCTCGCTTGGTTTCTAGCCAACTCGACTCTTTTTTGCAAAATTTTTAAGAATATCTCAATGTCACGCGGGGTATGGGCTTGGGAGAGCCCGCGCTTAATCATGGGTCTTAGGCCCGTCCTTTAAGAAATACTCTTAAACCCGTTCCCTCCCCCCGAGGGTAGGTCGCGATAGCTTGGCAACTCCGCTGGGGACTTGGTTTTAGACCTTAGAGAACTTAGGCCGAAATTAATCTTATTCAAAAATATTTTTTGTTTGGCAGCGAGGATTCCAAGTACACCCCTAACATTGAATGTGTGAAATGTTTTTGCAGTATGGGAGGTATAAGGGGAAGTGTTTGCTCACCTTTGTCTTGTAGGGAGGTGTAGGAATGTATGGTTTATTTTTTATGTACAGAGTGTTGTTTGCCTATAAATTGTTGTGCATGTATCCTTTGCATTGCACTACACCCTAGCACACACAACCTGCCGCCGGACCTGGGCCGCATAGGATTACTTAGGATGGTGTTGAGGTGGATACCACTCCAACTACAACTGTGTAGTACGAGTCGCCCACCTCTGCCTCGAAATTTCTTTCTTCATGTCGAAGGTACCCACCCCGGTCTACAAGCATGCGACACAGGTCGATTCTTTGACAAAGCCGGAGTCATGGGTAACACGACCTAGTTGTGAGCTTGTTGGTTCAGTCCTATGATCCCATGGCTCCATTTTAAGCCGTATAGAGTAGAAATCGAACCACATCCCATGTGCATGTCTATGTAGTTAAAAAAACTAAAACAAAAAAACAAAAAAGAGAGAGACAAAAGTCGGCACCCATTGTAAGTGTCATTTTCCTTTTTATTTGCTCATTTTGTATTGCATTTTTCATTTTGAAATTCGCGGAAATCAATCGAATACCCTTGGTGATGTAAGCTTATGATTGAAAAATTGGCAATCACTTTTGACAAGTGAACATTTGAATGCAAGTTCTAAGCATTTTGATTTGGCCCTGTTGAACACATGATTTTATTTAAATTCCTAGTTATGGGCTCAAAATCACATTTTGAAAAAAATGCCAAAAAAAGGGGCTTGCAAGTTGCGAGTATATATTGGGGCACAAAATTTAGATTGCTTTTTTTATCAAACTCTTTCTTTCTCATATTTTGGGATTGAAATGCAAATCACATTTTGTATAGATTTCTCAAAATAGAAGTCACTTCATTTTTTGCAAGAGTAAAATCATAAAATCAATCTCTTAAAAAAAATCAATACCACTTTTACATACGAAACTTTTGGAATAAAAGTGAACATTCGATTGATGGCCGTGGATTGATTATTTTAATGATGCCTTCTCTTATGATCAATTCTTGGCGAAATACTAAACGCCCGTAATAAGGACTCTGGGGGGCATGTACTGTCGCCTCGATTTTATTGTAAGAAGCGATCTCATTGAGATATCATTTTCTCTCATTCACGTACTGACATTGTCGTCTTTTTGTAGGTTATGCGTAATGTTCGATGACATTCTCGTGTTTGACCATATAGAGAAGTGAATTCAAAAGCTAGGACAAGAGTGGATTTTTACTTTTATCTATACAAGAGTTTCTTGTATTTTATCATTTTTTTATTCTTGTTAAGAATCTTGTTTTTCATTTTGGGTATTGATTGCGAATTCAATTGATACTTTTGTAAATCATGCGACTTTTTTTTTTATGATGGAATGCAATTTCGTGAAAATCATCAAAAAAATAAAAAATAAATTCAGAAGTGTTTCAAGCGAACCTTTACGTCTACCTTCCAAAATGAATTTCAAGAAATCTTTGCTTGGGGCCCTCTCTTCATGTGGTTGCTTTCTCAGGCTCATGGAACTCGAAAAGCAAGCATGTGTCGAGGCTTCGTCAGCGCCAATCTTCCAATAGAGGCAGAACAAAATTGAATTCCGTTCTGGGAAGTTTCTTTATTTGGAGAGGCCTTACGTGCCAAAATAGCCCATCTATCTTGTTCACTTCGCATGATTAGACAAATGAAGGGAGTTGCGAAGTATCCAAAAAGACGAATTCGAAGGAAGAGTAAACTATATCGATTCCAGTTATTCATTTCTAATACCGTTTCTGACATGACTTTCTTTTCATTGTCAAGGAGATGCCAAGTTTTGTAATGTTCTCAACAAACGCAATGGAGCACTTTTAAGTCCTGTTCATCTTAAACAAAGAAAGATTCAAATGAAACAGAGGGGCAATATTATTCATTCCTCCATGAGAAGGATGTATCTCTTTCCTAAACTTGGGATGTTGATCACCCAACTTTGAAAAGGATGTATCTCTTTCCTAAACTTGATTCTCTTCAGCATAAAAATTGACATGTCATTTTCTTTGATATAGGATAGATTTGAACAGAACAAAGGTTTGTCAAACAGAGTGGGAGAGCAACGTTTGATTTAGAAAAAAAATCTCTCATCTCCCCACCAATGAAGTTGTGATAAATGGGGAAAAAAAGAAGAAGTTGTCCTTGACCGTAGAAGCGGCGCCTTTTACCAAGGAATCAAGAAAACATCAAACGCATAAAGGCGAAGGCAAGGAAGGGTGTGGTCGAGTTACCAAATATCCATGAAGGTGAATCCAAGAGATGTTAGCGCCCAAAAGATGAAAGCGAATGAAGGGTAATAATGTATCGTTTCCAACATTCCAATCCCTAAGGATTTTTGCACTGATATATTCCTTTACATTTCTTTACAGGGTTACAGGGTCGTCATGCCGCAGGTAAGTACCCTTCTTCTCAATTTTTTTTTTTTTAGTAAAATAAAAAATCCATTACAAAAGAGAACCTTTGGCGCTTTCCCAGAGACAAGCACAAAAAAATGATGAATAATTGAGAAAAGAAAAAAATTTCTACAAACTTTTTTAGCATTCTTTTTATCTCAAAATTGTTTTTTCGTTGTGTGGATTATTCATTTTGAATCAAATTTCCTTATGGAGATTGATCTACTCAGATAATCTCGGCAGAGTGAAATTGAGACGTTAACCATGCCAAACAAGAAGTGCCTACGATGAAAAAATGTAAGCCATTTCCAAACACGTCCTTCAAACACTTTTGAGAGTTGAGTGAAAAACGACATTCTCTTAGGACGAATGATTCATTCGCATTGAGCACAAAGGTTGAAATGATAAAGCCGTTTCCTTCATCAATCCCAAGCATTGCACTAATCTCTTGCTACCCCTTTGGGCCAAATAAAGATGATCCTTCAAAGTACCCCTGTCGAGAACGACCCTACATTGGGGTAGCATAGGAGGTTACGGTCGTGTTGTGGAGCGAAAGATTGAGAAAGATTATATTACTTTCACTTACATCAATCTTCTGGTGGTAGCTTCAGAGGAATTCTCATTAGAGCTTGACTCATCCCAATGTGAAGAAGAGCATTTCCTTCTCTACCCAAACACTGATATCCATTGCTTTAACCAATTTGGGCCTGATTATTTATTTCTGAACCCCGAGCGATGATCATCTCCCTTCACTGGGGCAAGGCATAAGAATTGACCGAATACAATTGACAGTCACGAGAAAATGTGAAAAAAACATCTCGAAAGTCATAAGAGCTACAAAAGTTCGACAAACTAGGGGGCATGAAAAAGTAGTGTGCCTGGTAAAAGCAAGGCCAATGCTCATAAAAAAAAAAAAAAAAAAAACCAAAAGGCTGCATCTTATGTGAAAAAAATTATCAAAGTCCAAGTGCCTGTGTAAAAAATCATCGCAAGGGCAAAGGAAATTAGAGAAAAGAGCAAAGCTCCCATGTAGAAATGATTAGTCAATGGACTTTCGAGATATGCAGTGTTTCCAAAGCCAAATGCTTTCGAAAGGTCGAGTGACCTGGTCACGATGCCATGATGATCACCGACTCTTAAAAAACCCTCTTGAAAATTCTAAGCCTTTTGAGCCTCTCCCAAACCAACATTACAACCCTCTTTCGGAGTCTCTTTTGATTGGGATGGTTTGAGTGAAAATGAGAATGCTACTAAGAAGCTACTGTTTGAAGGAGTGGAGATAATTATATCTTGTCTTATCTTCCAAGTTCTCGACTTGTAAACACGATGAAGATAGCGACAAATGTTCATTTCTTGGCCTCAAACCAATAATTCCTTTGTGCAAGCCCTAACCGAGCCTATTTAGCGGTCCTTACAAAAGACCCTTTTGATCGATCAAATTGTGCTCATCACGAATGTTTCTGAAAGCCTTTGACATGGGTTATGTGAGATACCCTCAACCATTAGTTACTTCCCACGCGAATGGATGGGATCAAGCAGCCATTTTATCAAGAGTGTGTGAGAAGCCCTTTCTGACTAAGAAGCTCTAGTTTAGCATGCTTAATGAGCATTTTTCACGAGTCGTAGCCGTTCTGAGAAGAACTTGACTCCCGAAGAATTTGATGATTAATGATATATCCCCGAGCAAGATGACAATTTTGCGCCACACTATGCTGATTGACATCGAATGTTTTTTCTAAAGCATTCGGATTTAGCTTGATTAGTTTGTTCAATTAATGTTGCAATATTGCCAATACATCTCTTGATGACGTCTATAATGACATTTGCTCAAGTTGAGTTTGACAAAATTCCTCACTGAAGCCATATAGTTTTTCAAGGGGTTAGCGGGTGCTTCC
The DNA here is from genome assembly GCA_014182395.1 of Eucalyptus sp. ANBG9806169. Classification (NCBI taxonomy): domain Eukaryota; kingdom Viridiplantae; phylum Streptophyta; class Magnoliopsida; order Myrtales; family Myrtaceae; genus Eucalyptus; species Eucalyptus sp. ANBG9806169. The sequence continues at coordinate 20,795,809 of CM024578.1, read as the reverse complement.
CTAAACACCAAAGGTTCATGGTTAGCCTTAAACCATGCCATCTCCAAAGGTTCATGGTTAGCCTTAAACCATGACATTTCCAAGGTTAATGGGTTTATCCTTAAACCACAGGGTTTGTGGCTTTTCCTAAACCACACGGCTTGTGGTTTCATCCGTAAACCATGCTTGTCCGCTCCCAGTGGAAACCTGTTTGTACACAGTGAGACTATCATATCCAGTCGAAACCCGTTTGTACACGGTGAGACTATCATATCCGGTCGAAACCCGTTTGTACACGGTGAGACTATCATATCCGGTCGAAACCCGTTTGTACACGGTGAGACTATCATATCCGGTCGAAACCCGTTTGTACACGGTGAGACTATTGCTCCTGGTCGAAACCCGTTTGTACACGATGAGACATGCACGGTGAGACCTTCCTCCCAATCGAAACCCGTTTGTACACAGTGAGACTATCATATCCGGTCGAAACCCGTTGTTACACGGTGAGACCTTCCTCCCAGTCGAAACCTGTTTGTACACGATGAGACTATCATATTCGGTTGAAACCCATTTGTACATGGTGAGACTATCATACCCGGTCGAAATCCGTTTGTACACGGTGAGATCTTCCTCCAAGTCGAAACCCGTTCGTACATGGTGAGACTATCATATCCAGTCGAAACCCGTTCGTACACGATGAGACTATCATACTCGGTTGAAACCCGTTGTTACACGGTGAGACCTCATTTCCTCCCTTCTTATGACCTGGAGAGCTTTGTATCCCGAAGTCTTCCTATTTTCTTATGACCCAGAGAGCTTTGTATCCTGGAGTCTTCCTCTCTTCTTACGACTCGGAGAGCTTTGTATCCCGGAGTCTTCCTATTTTCTTATGACCCGGAGAGCTTTGTATCCTTGAGTCTTCCACCCTTCTTATGACCCAGAGAGCTTTGTATCCCGGAGTCTTCCTCGCTTCTTATGACTTGGAGAGCTTTGTATCCTAGAGTCTTCCACCCTTCTTATGACCCGCAGAGCTTTGTATCCCGGAGTCTTCCACCCTTCTTATGACCTGGAGAGCTTTGTATCCCAGAGTCTTTATCTCTTCTTATGATCCGAAGAGTTTTGTATCCCGAAGTCTTCCACCTTTCTCATGACTCAAAGAGCTTTGTATCTCGGAGTCTTCCTCTCTTCCTATGACCCAGAGAGCTTTGTATCCCGGAGTTTTCCTCTTATTGACAAGACACGCATCCATAGTTATAAATCCTTTCCGTCAACCTAATAGGTGCCTATGCACCTAGGGTCTCTCTATCGTCGAAATAAATTAGGTGTCTTCTGTCTTTGAACGGAACCTCTTCGAGCTCCCATTCAAAGCGGGGCAGCTGTTGACACCTAATTTTTATTTGCCAGCACATAAAAAATCTAATTTAAAAAAATTGATAAAAAAAACAAAACAAAACAAAACAAAACAAAAACAACAAGAAAACAAAAACAAAAACAAAAACAAAAGAGAAAACAGCATAAAAAGAAAAAAAAGACACGGCCACGAAGGGGGAAAAACCTTAGAGGAAAAACAGAGCTGGGGGAAAACCCTAGAGAGGAAAAAACAGAGCTTGAAGGGGACGAAGATCAAGCAGCAAAGAGAGCTGGGGGGAGAAATCGGAAAAAGAAGAAGAAGAAGAATAAAGCAAGAACCGAGAAAGGGAGAGAGAGAGAAGGCTCGAGGAAAACGGCAATGGCGCTCAACCGACGCCAACCTCGTCGCCTCAACCCGACGCCGTCCGAGCCACCGCCTCCCCGTTCGCACTAACCACCGCATCGACCACCGTCGCTTCGCCAGCCGTCCACCATCGCCTCTGCTCTAACGACCCGACGATGCTCCCGCTCTACCGGCCACCGCGCTCCGCGCCCCCTGAAGTCACGACGCTCCCTCCTCCCAGATCTGCCGACCCCGCCTCTGCCCAGATCTACCGCGCCGGAACGCGACCTCGAGGGACCGCGCGTTTGCACGTTGTCACTGCTGCAATCCGAGCGACCCACTGCACCAGCAGCTCCCCGCACTCTTCCCGCAACCTCTACGCCGCTAGATTTGTCTTGCCCGCAACTTAAGCCAACCTCCACCTTTGAAGCCGTCGCTGCCCGAGCAAGCTAGATCTGGAGGGAGGAGGCTCGCCGTCACCGTTCCTACTGCTGCCACTACCTCCTCAGCCACTGACGACACCACCGACTCCGACATCGTCGTCGCCTGTCGCTGCCTTGTGTCACCGTCAAAACACCCAACACCGAAACGCTGTCACCCGCCTTCGCAGACGTTGCATTGCCGCTGCTGCCCGCTGCGTCGTCGCTGCCGTCAAGCCCGTCACCGCCGTCGCTAATGCTGCCAAGAAAACCTAGGCTTTCGGCCAAAAAAAACGGGTCGGACACGGGTCGCGAACCGGGTAGGGTTTCTAAGCTATTTGGATCAGTTTTGGGCTTTTAGGCTTTTAGATTTTTGGGCTTGTGGGCTTTTTTAGACTTTTGGGCTTGTGGGCTTCATCCTTTTGAAATAGAAAATATTAGACTAGATTGGGCCCGTTGGTTGGGCCCAATCCGAGCTAAGGAAAGGCCCGACCAAGCGGGCCGGTTCGTCCCGACCCACAATTGGACCAAACCCGGGTCGATCGAAGACCATAACCGACCCGGCCCGGCTGAATAAAAAAAAATAAAAAAATAAAAAAATAATTTCTTTTTGTTAAAATTAATTAAAAATTAAAAAATTATTTTTAAAAAAATTAAAAAAAATTTGAAAATTAAAAAAATGTAGGATTTGGTCATGAATTGCTATGTATTGCCATTTTAGTGTAATTAGGCCTTTATTTGCTCGTATATTGATTATATTGCATGTTTAATTTATATATTTAGCTATGTTTGCATTGTTTAGTTGTTTGTGTTAATTTTACTGTGATTAGGATCTTGATAGCTATAATTGTTACCTTAATGATTGCGCACATGCATGATCACCTTACATGTTAATGGATAGGTATAAAATCAATCCAAACTGCCGGACAAAAATCGTTTATTTTAAAATGAACAAGATTAGGTACTGAAAGGACACTAATTAGTCAATTAGTGTAATCAAGTCCCCGAACCTAGATTCTCTGGTTGCGTAGGAAGTGTGGCATACTCCCATGCCTCGCTTGGTTTCTAGCTGACCCCAATAGGCTAGTGGTGACTGCTTTTTGCAAAATTTTTAAGAATATCTCTGTGGCACCCCCGAAACGGCCCCCGATCCGTTGGGGTCGCCACAATTCACTTACCTTCCTCTTGCTTGACCTGAAGGTCTATCAATCCTGAGGGTTTATATCTTTTAAATTGGTCCCTGCGCAATTTATATGGCGGAAGCGTATCCAACAACTCCCTTCCCTATATTCAGAAAACAGTGCACACCAACTAAACATTTTATAAGTTAAAAGCCGAACACTTTTATTTACTTAAACCAGATGGACATCATTCGTCGGTACACCAAAATGCCGTAGTCTTCTATACTCGGCTATATTTCAAAAGTTGACTGACATCTTTTCCAACAGCCGTATACTTAAAGTCCATCGATTAGTGTCGGCGTCCAAAAGTTCCTTCCTCTGCTGTCCTCCTTCTTGCGGTCATATCCTACCACTCGGTCCATCTGCTGGTGGCAATGGTAGCAGAGGTAACTTGTCTAGTCTGAAATGTTAGTCCCCAAACGGGGTGAGTACAACCACTCAACAGTAAAGATTCATTAAACTATATCATGCAATACCATCAATATCTAGACTCATGCAGGATAGACAAAACAGTTCATCAAGGAATGAGTATGCATCGGAACCATAAAACTTTCAATGCAATGACCAGTGCAGTTCCAACATAGGACCAAACTGTTATGACACGTCACATTCCATGCCATGCAATTTAGTCCTATAACCATACCACACTCACACTTAGTAGAATCATCCATTTTATCATTCAAACAGTTTTATCCCCCCAGAGGACCAATGTTTGCGTCCTTCTAGGATTTCGCACCCAACTTGGCGTCGCGAAAGCCTCCGGGCATGTATTCAAAATACAACCAGGCATCCGGCACACACCTCCGGGCATCTCACACCCCACCTAGCATCACGAGGAATCACTGGGGACCATAGACATGGTTACCCCTAACCTCCGGGCATGCATCATAATACAACCCTCACTCTCTGGGCATGTATCATAATACAACCGGGCATCCCGACACTCCCGGGGAAAACCTCTGGGCATGTATTCATAATACAACCAGGCATCCAAAGGGCATCGACTCATTCGAACCTCTGGGCATCCCGACTCCCGGGGCATCATTGACCCGAGGGTCCAACGGCAACAATTAACATCTTAATTTCCAAAAACACTTTTCAATGCAATGACAAAATGTCTCTTGAGTCTCATCACATCTCAATATTGCATGATATGCCAATGCCAGTACCATCATGTCACATAACAACCCAAGATGCATTCACATTTGAAATAAGTTGAGCAAAGTCGGAGTAAAACAGCTTAAAAACCAACATGTGCAGTTTTAATGAAAATTTCGGAATAACCCCTAAATGAACTCAGAAAATTATGAAATTTTGACACGTTATCCATGAGACCTAAAGAAACAAGTTTCATGCAGAACACCAAGCCATATTCTTTACGTACCGAGGACAAAAATTTCGATATTCCTAGCTAGCATTCTGTAAAATTTCCAGATTTGGTGTTTTCATAGAAAAATCATTTCGGCGGCCATTCCTTGTTCATTTATTCTGAATTTTTGATATGTTGTTCCTAAGGATGTTTCCTATAACTTTCATTTAGGGTTTGAGGTCCAATTCTATCTAGGTAAATACAGAAAATTCGAAGAATCATCAAAGGTCAGGCCGTTTTCTACGGAACAGTATTTCTGTTTTAAAAAGAATTGCTTCTATCTGCACGTTCTTGTATTCATATAGCTATAACTATGAGTTAAACTCAATCTAATGGATGTTATCTTAAGTAAAATGATTCTATTCCTCATCTTCATCTCTAGAAATTAAAGCGACGCAATATAAACGACTTTCTATCCATGTTCCTCTAAGACAGAAAACATCTAATGCCTTTCTCTTCATTTCCAGCTCAATCAAACTATTTGTTTTACTGCAGATTCATCATGTAGCATCTCGACACACTTACACAGCGTCCATGAGTGGTCGTAGTACATTTTCACTCACCTAGAATCCTTCACAACTCGGTACAAAGCACATACTTGCATCTCGGCTCTTATAACTCAACATGCATCACCTTTTCTTCACTTGGCACACACCATCTCACTTTACTCAACAATCACAGCTCACTCACACTTAGATTTCAAGACATGCAAGCCTCAAATGCAATATCAAATTCGGACCTTCGTTGTGTATAAAGAGTAACAAATTGTGCAACTCGGTTCCAGATTTTCTATAATATAGGGTAGTTCGTATTTTAAAAGCTCCAAAATTCTGCAACACCAAAAATCCAGAATTGTAGTATAAACCAAGTGCAACCAAAACTTTGAAGGAATGTCAAATCCATGTAGGCAGAAACATTTCGTAAAAATCAAGATTTTCAACACTTAATTGACAACAATCAATTTCACAGTTTCACCTCCGAAATTTGAGTTATTCTAATCGAATACTTTTGCAAATCACAAGCAAGTATTTTCATGACCTTATCAAATCCGAAAGTTTAGAACTCCCGTGTAACTTAAAACAATTTGCAAATCAGGCCTTAAAAATTGTGGAATACCAAAAATCAGTACACACATGGGTCCACAAATCAAATCTGACCATAGAAGACACGTAGTTTCACTCCCAAAGTTAGTGATCAGCTTGAAAGACTTTCAAATTCACCAAATAACGTAAGTGTCATGGAAATAATAGTAGTTTGTAGAATTCCGATGGAATGCTTCTCTTCAAGCAACGACGGAATTCACATAGCATAGGTTAGTCAATGTCTACTTGCACTACACTAGACAATCACAGCATGCACGACATAGATTGATGAACTTCTACTTGCCTCAACTCCTAGCTTGATCAAAAAACAAAAACGGAAACTTGGGACTTCGAACGCAGCTCAATCAGTGGCGAGGACGGGCGGCATCGACGGTGTGAGGTGAGACGCGGCTAAAGCGAATAGCGGCGGCGAAGGAAGTTGATGGCTAACGGTGAGGAGTGAGCAAGATGGCGCCCAGATTTGGATTAGAAATTTTCTGGGTTTTGGACTAAGAAGAGGGTCGATGGTGGTGTAGTGAGGAAGCGATTTCTCTCTTTCTCACTCGGTGCCGTTGTGCGGTCGATGGGCAGAGAAATGGTCGAGAGTTTTGGCCTTTCCCGAACGAAGATAATCGTCGCACTTCTCCTTGGTTGTTGACTCCGTGAGTCATGCATCCGGTGGCAGCAACATTTTGGTTGCAGCTTCCACGTGCAGCCCCTGCATGCAAGGGCGTGTCTTCTTGCATGTGAGGCTTCACTCGCTGGACACCACCGAAGAGGGAGAGAGAGAACGTGGCTTCAGCTTGTCTTCCCATGCATTTTGCTGGCTGCCCGCATAGAAGCAACGTGGCCATCATCGGCCAAGCTTCAGTCAACAATGCCATGATTTGTTGACTCCATGTTGTCGACCGAATGAAGAAGAACTTGGGCGGCAATTGGGCGTGAACGGCTCCTCTCCGCGCGGGCATGCGTGTTCTCGCGCATGGACGAATTCCGTTCCCTCGATTCTCAAAATTCAATTGGTAAAAATCCAAATTCCTCTCTTATTCCATACTTGGGTGATATAATTGTATAATATTACCGAAAGAAATATGTACGTACATCGGTGGGGTCCAAAGTAGTACCGATGATAATGATGGCACGACAAGGTCCAACATCAGTGTCGATGACGAAATCCATTAACAAATTCGTCAATCCGGGACGTGTTGTTATTTTTCTAATGTCGACAAAAGTATACGAACGAAGTTGGTCTCACTTAAACCTATGAAAGTTTTCCGACAAGACTATGGTTTATTCGGCAATTAGACCATCGCTAAACGAAACGCATTGGTCCAACAATAATACGAGCCAATGTTCGTATATAGCACCAACGGCATCATCTGACGATACTTTCATCACTTAATCATGAACCGCCGTGCAGTCAGGGGTTGTCGAAATTCTTGGATGCCACAATCTCAATGTCACGTGGGGTATGGGCTTGGGAGAGCCCACGCTTAATCATGGGTCTTAGGCCCGTCCTTTAAGAAATACCCCTAAACCTATTCTCTCCCCCCGAGGGTAGGTCGTGACAAGTAGGCTAGGGAAATCATTGTTCATACCGTGCGAATAATTCCCGACCAAATGCTTTCGGTGCCTCTGTTTGTTTCAGGACCTGTGAGCTTGGTCCTTGTTCGTGTTTGACCTCTTATTGCCTATAAAAGGTGAGGATGATGTAATGTGTTAGGCAGAGTCCCTTGAAGTAAAGTGAGTGTATTTTGTGAAATTCTCTCCATGGCTTTCTAAACTCCCCCTTCTTCTCCAGCCTGATAGGATCCTCTGAGAAATGCAACTCGGATAGTTAGAAATGTTACCATCCTGGTTCTATTTGGGTGTCTCTAGGCTCTGAACTAAAGGTCAAAGTGGTTTTCTGCTAAAAGGTTATCCCTAAAAGGCTTGAACTAGAGTTGTTCACCCACTGTGGGAAGGCATACTTGCAAGAAACTGTCTCAATATCAATGGAATGATCTTGCTGCTTGTCAAATTCTTTTGCTTTTTGTAAAATATGGATTCTGCTTTCACTTGCTGCTATTGGTGTTGGGTCTGTGGTGGTAGCTAGAGTGCTGGTGTGGCTGGTGGTGGTGGATGGTGATGGTTAGTGGTAGTGAGTTTGTTGTTCAGGTGCTAATGTGGTGGCTGGGGTGCTGGTGTGGCTGGTGGTGGTGGCTGGTGATGCTCGGTGATTATGGGTTTGTGGTGGGGGTTATGGGCTTATGCTGCACCTGGTGCAAGTGTGTAGTTTGCACATCTTACACCATGTGTACTAGTGCAAGCTAGTGCAAGGCTTAGCTTGCACCAGTACCTTATACAGCAACACCACTAGCACAGTGGTGGCTGGAGTGCCTAGTGTAGCTAGTGGTAATGGCTGGTGGCGCAGCCGGTGGTGGTGGTTAGGGCAATTTTTAGAGAAAAGCTACAAAAAAATTGGCACATAACTGATCACATTCTTAAAAACTTGGCACATAAGTGTTCACTTTTAACTACGAGTGACACTTATGTGATCACTTTAATAATAACTTGACACTTAAGTTATCTTTTTTTCATTGCGACTAGCACTTAGGTAATTACTAAATACAACTTATGGCACTTGGGTAATCACTCATGTTTGTCTTATGTATATGCTGGTCTGCAGTAAAACAGAGAAGGTGATGGTAATTTAACTTATGGCAACTCCATTCAATTCCAATATTTGCTGCTGGTTTATGTTTATATTTGGTTCAAGTAAAAAAGTCACCACAACACATTGACCCAATACACATCCATCATTATTGGTTTATATTCAAGAACAAGTAAAAACATAGTACAAGCAGCATCTAATTCACTCATTCCTTTTCCTTAAACTCCCCACAAACACAAGAAGTAACCCACAATACATATGACAGCACAAACAACAACAAAGCCACAACGATCTTGTGGAACAACACAAACTTCTTCTCATCTTTCAAAAAGAAAAAAGCCTACATTTAATCCAAAACAATTACATTTGTCCACTCATTTTTAACTATGGCAGTCAGAGAAACTTTTTCTCATCTTCAAGTGCTTTACATTTCATCATAAAGTATAATAAATAACAAAACAATACCATAGCAAACGCTTGGTCACACTCCGTTCAATTTTCATCCTTGAAACTTCATTCTTGAAAGGTTTAGCTGAAGACACTTGAGCTTGCATTGAGACTTCATTCTTGAAAAGTTTAGCTGAAGACGCTTGAGCTTGCATTGAGTCAACATCATCTAAGTCGTCCACGAACATAGATGAAGATCGATGTCTTTTATGAAGTAGATCCAATATCACATTTGTGGCTCGATCAGAGAATTTAGCATCGACCCATTTGAAGTATTTGCACTTCGACCCTTTTTTATATTAGGCACATCAATAAAATCTTCTCCCGGGATTGATCCGAGTCCACGATATTCTTCTTGGACTCGGTAACCCACAAAAACAAAAACGCTGGCCTTCTCCTTCGCTTCGGTGAGAGGAATTTAAGGCGCTGCTATGAGTCTTGCTCTCCATTTCCAATATTCGACGATGGAATTTTGGGCAAATCAAAATTAGGGTTCGAGACTTGGATTCAAGCACTTCAATAGGGATTTTGGCTGATTTAGGATTTTAAATTTGGGGCAATTTGGGAGACGACGTTGTTTTTGCAAATTCGGGGCTTTTTATTTTGTAGACGATGTCATTTCGGGTGAGTTAGAGCTGAGTCAGCTCTCCGGTGAGCCACATAGGCAAGCAAAAATAATAAAATATTGCCACATAGGATTTCCGGCAAGGTTCGCTAGATGTGGCACTTAAGTGTCCCCTCGTATCAAGTTTTGGCACTTGGGCTATACTTTTGCCGAAAACTATCTCAAAGTGACTTTCTCAATCCTTATTACAGAAACATATAGCATACCCTATTACCAACTGCCACGTGTGTTCCATCAGGTTTGTAGGTTATGTTGATGTTTTTGCCACCGAGTTCTGCTTGCTGCGAGCATTTTCCACCTGTGTGACCCAAGGAATACATAATCAAAATCATCAAATATCCTCTGCATGTCACTGTTAGGCTTAATTTATCGGATTTCTGTCTGCAGGTTAAAAAATATCGAAAGAAGTAGATTTGAAATAAAGAAATGACATTGCGAAGTATTCCTTTGAAGGATAAACAAATTCTATCAAGGAAATGTACCAAGAGAGCACCATCCCTACACAAATACTTCACAAAGGAAGCGTCCCATGTTTAAAATTACAAACCTGTTCCTATCATAGAAAAAAAAAATCTCACTAATTGATAATAACCGACAATACTGGAAGAAGAGGTCAATACGCAGTCAGTTATGCTCATCCACCCAAGCCAAACGGAAGTAAAATTTGAAAAGAGCTAGAAAAAACAGTGAAATGAAGATCGTCAAAATAGCAGTCACTTAATTCGTGCATCCCACAGCCGTACAGTCTTGTCGCCTGATGCTGTAGCAATTAAATCCGCATGCTTCGGATCCCAACATAACTGATCCACGCTGTCCGTGTGCCCTTTCAATTCAATATCTTTAACCTTACCCTGTAAGGCCAATTCGACATGGCAAGTAAACATTCTTCGTGATCGCTTCTAGCAATAAATGCTGCAATGCGATACTTCTAAAAATAAACGCCCCCTAGAAAAATGCACTCCTGCCCCAAACCCCAGTCCTTTTTAATCCTACTGCAAGCCAAGACCGGTTTCCTCGACACATTGGGAGCAAAATCTCGCAATGAATGAAATGAAGGCCGCTCAAGTGTTGACGAAGCGGAAACTTTTACGGCTCCAATTCGAGCATCCTAGTGAAGATATATTGGATTGGTGTAGCTAAAAAATTTTCTCATTCATTTCTTCTTATATAAAGAAAGAGCAAATCATTCATATCAGCACAAGTCACCCAAGCTTGTTTAAGCCTTTTCCATTTGCGTTGGCACCGGCCCTTCTAATTCAACCCTAACTCCACTCTTCCTCACAATCCCAGTCCTTCAACACTTCAATCAAAAAAAAAAGAAAAAAAAAAGAGCAAGGTGCACAATTCAAAGTTATACACATATTGTTGGAAGAAAGTCGGCGGAAGACAACTTACTTATTTTCGACGCGTGATGAACAATTTACCCCCGAACGATCGTTGAATTGTGGATGAATCATGAACAAAAATACTTCACGTTGGTCTGAATGCAATCACGAGGAAAATATCTAATTTCCACAGCGAAAATGCCTATTGTTCTTGTAAAAGAGAAATGGAACGCCTCATTTTTCTTTGATGGAAAGGGGACAAGAAAAGGAGAGGAATTTCTGAGCGTATGTTCTGGCAACCCCCTCAACAGTTGTCTTTAGGAGTTCTTTATATGACTCCCTCACACCCTTTCAAAGGTTGTCTTTCCATCATAGCATATCAAGACGAAACGGTGTATTTTCATCGCACCCCATCATGGACGTATTAATAAAATACTACATCTCCCACTCGAACATGATGGGTTTGATAGTACTATATCAAGAATATAAGGCATTCAACATTCATCAACTTTACAAAACAATTCATACTGGTAAGTAAGCCGTGCGACCAGTGAGTACATCTACACTTGGGAGCTCAAATTATGCACTGTTAGGGATGACATAATGGCTACAACCCTTAAAAGAGATAAACAATTGATGTCTCACAGTGTCCCAGACATATTTTGTTACATCAATCTAAGTATACATATCCCTTAAAGGCTATACTTGACTATTCTAAATAAATAAAAAACAACACCATGTATTTACAATTATATCCGCAACCACATAAGGCGATATAATTGGTTGACCAGTAAATACATGTGATAGATGTAAAACAACAATAATCTTCCTTCACACTCATGTCTCTCTCCATTTCAGAACAACTCATTTCCTAGACATGTCCCATAAAGCCATATCTATTCATGACCGCTGGTAACATGCTAAAGTAGCAACATTGATCTTTTACTTCGAGAACATAATCGGAAGTAACATAGGGCACAAAATGAGGTAAATTATAAATTACCTCAAGGGCTCACACGATGAGTAAATAGGAATAATTTTACTCATATTCCCTTGTCAATCGAACAATGCACATGTAGTATGAATTACATGCTATAGTGGATTTATCTTTCTATAAGAGCGTATGTCATTTATTAAATATATCCACTATACGAATCTTAGCCTAAACATAGTCACGTGCTTCTCACGTACTCATGTTTAGCTCGAGTGCTATATCAGCTCGCTTTCTATAGCGTCCAATTAAGTACTCGCATTCGGCATCTTTCAAGTATACATGATTGTGGGACTATCATGTTCGGTCTTATTATAAACAAATTAGAGACCTCATCTTGATTTCAATCAAGGCAACATATTATTTTATGTACTAAACTTGCTCTTCAGCATTTTTGTACATAACGTCTCATCTCAACGTGTTAACTATAGCACTTGAGGTGATTGCTCGTGTGAGTGAGCCAATCATTGCCTGCTGACATACTTTTCAATAATATATGTGTGTATGTGCTAGTCTCATAATGGATTTATACTTATTGATAAAACATAAAGTCACTTATAAATAAACAAGTACAATACTTATGTCCACATATACATAAACCAATGATCCTCTACAATAACACATATCACATTCTACGTAATCCTAGTGACATCCAATGAGTTAAGAATACGTCTCTAGGAACAGCCTTTGTAAATGGATCAGCAACCATTCTATTGGTTGAAATGTATTGTAGGATCACTTCTTTCTACGCTATTATATCTCTAATGAAGTTGTTCTTTATGTCAATGTGCTTTGTCCTTCCATGATACTTGGGATCTTTCACATAGGTAATGGCTACTTGACTATCGCATTAAACTATCACCGGTCTTGCAACCTCAGTGACAGTGGCTAAATTTTTCAAGAAACGTTTTAGCCATACTGCTTCTTGCACTGCGACAAAACAAGCGATAAATTCTACCTCCATAGTAGACAAGGCCGTGCATGTTTGTTTCTTGCTATTCCAAGAAATTGCACCTCCGTTGAGCAAGAACGCATATCCATAAATCAATTTACGCTCATCCAGGTCTCCACCCCAATCAGCATCTGAATAGCCTAATAGGCGTAAATCATTCCCTTGGTAACAAAGTCAATAGTTCATGGTGCCTTTCAAGTATCTTAGGATCCTCTTCATTGCTTTTCAATGTGCTTGACTGGATTTGATTAATATCGGCTCACCAATCCCACGGCATAACATATGTCGGATCGAGTATACATCATAGCATACATCAAACTTCCGACCGCACTAGCATAAGGAACAGTTTCCATTACTTTAATTTCTTCTGGAGTCTTAGGACACATCTCAGTACTTAGACCTTCACCTTGCATGACACGGGTATTAATAGGATTACAATGCTACATATTGAAACGTTCAAGAATCTTCATAATATAAGACTCTTGTAATAAAATAAAGAGTTTCTTTGATTGATCTCTTTCAATCTTAATTTCTAATATATAAGCAGCTTCTCCCATGTCCTTCATTTCAAAATTAGAGGACAACCATTTTTTTTATGGTGATAACAAAAACCTTGTCATTTCAGTCAATAGAATATCGTCCACATAAAGTGATAAAATCACAAATTTATCTTTGGACCGCTTGACATATACACAATGATCTTCTTCGATTATCGTGAAACCAAAAGTTGTTATGGCGAAGATACCACTGTCTAAACGATTGCTTAAGGCCATATATTGAGCGATGGAATTTGCAAACTTTATGCTCTTAACCTTTAGCTATGAAACATATTTGTCATTTCATATAGATTTCCTCGTCTCGTTCTCTATTGAGAAATGTCGTCTTTACATTTATTTGATGTAATTCAAGGTCTGAATGTGCAATAATGGCTAGGATAAGGCGTATTGAGGCAAACCTTACAATTGGTGAAAATGTTTCCTCATAGTCTATACCATCTTGTTGAGTATAACCTTTCGCCACAAGACGAGCCTTATACTTTTTAATGGATCCATCCACCCTTCGATTAATCTTAAAGACCTATTTGTTTCCAATGGCCTTACGATTGGGTGATAGATCAACCAAGTCCCAGACATGATTTGCCCTCATTGACTCCATTTCATCTTCCAAAGCTTTTCTACATTCTTCCTTATCATAGGACGAGAGAGCCTCTTGAACAGTCTTAAGCTCGGCATCGTTTTTCTAAACAATCATAAATGCTTCCCCTTCAATCTCAAAACGACGATGGGGAATACTTTTACGCAATTGAATTTCTCTTGAATTCAATTCGTCAGGCGATGCAACACTCCCACTAGGTCTTGTGTGTTGAGGTAAATCTTCATTTCTCTCAACAACATTAATGGGTGTGTTCTTAGGATCTTCCATCTCATATAATTGGAAGTCCTTATTAATCTCTCTTTTACTAGGAAAATCGTTCTCCAAAAACATGACATCTCGTGACTCTATTTCGGTCATACTTCCATCAACTTGTTCACCTATGAACACATACCCTTTGGAGTGTTCAGAATATCTTATAAAGATACATTTCTTCTTTCTATGACCTAATTTGCCATATTTATGGGAAGAATCATGAACATAAGCTGCACATCCCCATGGACGTAGAATACTCAAGTCTAGTTTCCTACTAATCTATAATTCATAAGGGGTGGAAGTGACTGATTTTGAGGGCACTCGGTTAAGTACATAGGTAGTAGTTAATAACGCATCTCCCCAATAGGAGATAGGTAAATTTGCTTGCGCCATCATAGAACTAACCATTTCCAATAGGGTTCTATTCCTTCTCTCAGCAACCCCATTTTGTTGTGGAATACTAGGAATACTCAATTGTCGTATAATTTCATTTTCATCACAAAGAGCCTTAAATTGCTCCGATAGATACTCACATTCGCGATCGGTTCTCAATGCCTTTATTGTTTTGTTCAACTGATTCTCTACCATCATTATATATCGTCTAAAGCAGTCTAATGCTTCTGAATTATGGGAGATCAGAAAGACGTAACCAAAATGCGTGAAATCATCTATGAAAATGATGAAATATGAGGCTCCATGCCTCGCCCTCACATTCAAAGGACCACAAATGTTAGAATGTATGAGTTGCAATGGAAATTCGGCTCTAGTCCCTTTACCAAATGGTTTTCTAGTTGTTTTTCCCGCTAGATAATGTTCACATACGGGTATATTAACATTAGTGAGTGACCCTAAAAGGCCTTCTCTAACTAATCTTTGCATTCTTTGTAACCCGATGTGACCTAATCTAGCATGCCAAGCACTTACATCAATCTTAACATTACTAGAAGATGCAATTAAAGAAAAAAAAAACTATCGACATTAATATTGTACTAATCATAGTTCATGTCTAACACCATAAAACCATTCGATACATGACCTGAACCATAATAAGCTGTTCCATACAAAATGTCAACACAATCACCATGAAAATTCAATAAATAACCTAGGCTAAGAAGAACAACTACGGAGACCAAGTTTCGTCGAATATCCGGAGCATAGAGGACATCATGTAGAAATAGGCTTCGATCACCACATAAAATTAATTTACATGTGCCGATACCCTTCACTTCAATTCTTGAGTTATTCCCAACATATATTCATCTTCTTCCAGGCTGTATCCGACGATACTCCACAAATGTTTCTCGGTCTCTAGCTACATGGTCTGTTACTCCTAAGTCTACAGTCCACATTAGATGAGATTCAGCAAGCATTACAGTGCTAGAAACAAAAACATTACTAAAAGTAATTGAGTTATAAGGTACCTCTTTCAGCTCAATGCATTCATGAGCAAAGTGACACATCTTGCCACAGTTGTAACACTTCATCTTAGCCTTGTCCTTCTTCCCACCACGCTTCTTGCGTCAGAAGGTCTTAGCCCTTTTAGGTGCTTGATCAGTCTTCTCCCATTCGTTGTTGAATTGATGATTCCTTTTGCGCTTGAAGCCCGAAGCTTTGCGCGAACTCGATTCAGCAACATAAGCATGGGTAGAGGATCTCGCAACCTCTAGACGTTCATCCTCTAATTCCAAATGACGTGCTATATCATCAAAAGTGATAATATTCTCATTATGCGTCATATCGATCTTCATATGCTAATTGTCGGAAAGAGACCTTATAATAGCTTGAATTTGTTGTTCATCAGTAAGGGAGTGACCTGCCGACTTCAGCTCACGAATCATGTTTAACATCTCCCGAAGATGCTGTCTCATCGTTACATTTGAACGCTTTCGATATGTGTCAAACTTGATGGTGAGTCTCCTCAGCTTAGTGGCAGATGTACCCCCAAACTTATCTTTCAAGGCAACCCACATAGCTTAAGCTTTACCATAACTTTCAAACTCACACATGAGATCATTTTGCATACAGCTCAGCAACGTGATGCGAGCAATGCTATTTTTCTTCTTCTTCCAAGCTTGATAAGCTTCTAAATCTCTTATGTGTTGAGATGAAGTTCCATGCTCAAGTTCATCCATGGTGTAGTTAAGGGTTTCCAAAACCTCTTGCTGCTCAATGATATACTGAACCTTTCGATGACAAATATCATAATTGTCACCGTTCAATTTCTCACACTTATTGAGGTCAGCCACAATGGTCTTGGATGCCGAAACCATAATTAATTGCTATAACACATTGACATAATAAACGCAGAATCAATACTAGCACACTTTTCAGAGTAACACACATATTTAATTTGCAACAAAGACAAACTAAATTAATAATAATTCAACAAAAGATACAGAAACGAAAGTTCACTATGTTCTCAATCAGCTCCTATGTACGATTGTTCTATTATCATTAACTAGTTTAATTTGCGCAAATTTTAAGTTCTAGGTTAGAACTCCTTTGAATTCTACCAACCTACGAACTCCCACTAAAAAAAATAATTACATGACCTCATGTAATTTCTACATTTTTCCATTAACACAAAAACATAGCATGATGTGAACCAACGTACAAAAAAAAACAATCATGCTAAAACTACAATCAAAACCGCAATTCAACATGTAACAGAAAAACGAGGATTTCCTACCATTGTTCGAATTTTCTTGAAACTATAAAATTGCAAGTATATTAAACTATATACATGCTACCATCAAACCAAGCTCTACACAACATATATGATATCATTTTTTATGTAGGCAAGCTACTGTATTTCCTAAAACATACAAGCTAAAAATGAATAAATTATGCTTTAAACCCCCAAAAATACGCATACTTAGGGTTTCCTACACATTTTTATACAATTATGAATCTCAAAAATAGAACATAATTATACCACAGTATAGAGCACATCCATACAAACCAAATGCCATCGACCACGCTCTAATCAGAGCTCTCCCGCGCCCACACACGCCGCCTGAGTGCGCGGTGTGTGTGGCGCACGTGCCAGCGATCCTCAAAGGATCTTGGCTGGTCCGACCAATCCGACCAATTTATCCGGAGACCGGTCCAACCGATTTGACCGATCAATGGTCGGGTTGGGGTCTGGTCGAGCCTCGAGTCGGGTCGCGGGTCGGGTTGCCGGCCAGCCAACTGTCACTAGCTGTGACGTCATCGATGACATCATCCAACGGTTACTGACCGTTGGATGACGTCACGGATGACATCACAGTGATGTCAGCATGCGTCAGTTCGCCAACGCGCGCGTGACGCTCACGCGCTAGCGTGCCCAGCACGTCAGGCACATGGCGCCCACTCAGGCACGTGGCGCCCACTCGCAGCGGCTTTTGGCCGCGCGTGTGGGCGCGTTTGGTCCTCCGGTGGCGCTCGACCCATCATCAGACTCTTCTCGACGAGTACTTGCACCTTGTATATTTAAAAATTTATTTTGGCCAAAAAATTATTCCAAAAAATTGTCAAAACCGTACGGATGTACGTGACCCCGAACCCGTTCTTCGGTTCGGTTCGTTTTTCGACGATTTAGATTGCATTTTTGAGCAATAAACATCCAAACAATGTAGAATTCAATCTCTTGACCTCAATATCAAGTGGTAGACGTGAAAATTCGATGAAAAACAAGGCAGAAATCACGATCGGGCTCTGATACCAATGTTGGAAGAAAGTCAACGGAAGACGACTTACTTGTTTTCGATGCACGATGAACAATTTACCCCAGAACGATCGTTGAATTGCAAATGAATCACGAACAAAAATACTTCACGTTGGTCCAAATGCAATAACGAGGAAAACATCCGATTTCCACAGCATAAATGCCTATTGTTCTGGTAAAAGAGAAATGGAATGCCTCTTTTTTCTTTGATGGAAATGGGACAAGAAAATGAGAGGAATTTCTGAGCGGAAGTTCTGTCAACCCCCTCAACGGTTGTCTTCAGGAGTCTTTTATATGACTCCCTCACATCCTTTCAAAGGGTGTCTTTTCATCATAGCATATCAAGACGAAACGGTGCATTCTCATCGCACCCCATCATGGACGTATTAATAAAATACTACACATATAGCCCTAGCTGCCTGGCTGCAAAACAGCAATTCAAGACTCAACAACGCAAAAGGACGAGAAATCAGAAAAAATTGGAGAGAGACGAAGTGAGGAGCAGAGGACTCACATGGCCGTGAGGCTCGATGTGCCAGACCCGAGCGGTCTGATCGACGGAGCCGGACGCGAGCTTCGTCCCCGCGCAGTTCCAAGCCACCGAATGCACCTGCCGTCACACCATTTTCGCTTACGGTCCCAGAACAACCGAAGAACTCGGAGAAAAGAAGGAACCGCGCGCGCGGGGAAGCGAAAGCGAAAGCGAGAGGAGAGGAGAGGAGAGGAGGAGGAGGAGGACGTGCCTTCTTCTTGTGACCTTAGTACTCTCTGCTGTGGAGATTCTTAAAGGGGATCGCCTCCTCCATGCGAGCGAATCGAAAGCTTGCGGAAGCTTTCGACGCATAAGGAGAAGACAGTATCGAAAATCAATAGGGCTAAATTTTTGGGCTTTGACTCGTTATTTATTCAAGCTGTGTCCAATCCCTCTTAATATGTTTTTTTTCTAATCTCATTAAAAATCTCTAATCGATTCACGCCACATTTAGCTCCTTTTCTTTTTGCCAAAAAAAAATAAAATAACAAAAAAAGTTTCATCACAGATAACAATTTATGTATAAACATCTTCATGAATGATAAATATAAATTCTATTTATTAGTTTTTATAAATAACAGGAGCACATATTTTTAGAAAAATCTTTTTGAAATAATTTATTTTCCACGAAATAAATAAAACCTTACCCTAAACTAATTGTCGTCTAAAAGAAATCACAAACCAACACCCCTAACCAAAATCTACCCTCCTCCGTTAACGTTCCCCCCAATATTCCATAAAAAGGATTGGTATTATTGACACTTGTGACGGATGGCTATAAGACAAGTCTATTATGGAGACGCGAGATGGAATGCCAAAAGAGGGTAAATTTTGGGTCAAGATTACTAGATCGTGATTTTTTGCGAGACATAAACATGTTATTATTTGGAATTTTTGGAGGTGTAAATCATTTTAATTATTCGAATAACAAAAAAGAAGCACAGATAATTGCAGCATGTCTTCTCATAATTGATCATATTTGTCGTTTTTTTAATTATTTGTTTTCAAGTTGAAAAGAAATTCATTTGGTTGGGCTTTCGTAGATCTATAGGAAGAAGCCCTCTTCCGTGCATATCTAGTATTTCTGGAATTCTTGCATGCTGTTAAAAACATGGATGATGAGCCTCAGAATGATTAACTTTAACCTTCTTCCTCAAATCGGACATAATAATTAGTGCCAAGTAGACCTTGATGTGCTACTATCTACAAAAAATAATAGCTTAATAGGGGTTGCTATAACCATTGGTCCTTGCGTCCAAGGCCGGGTTTGGGTGGGCTATTAGGCCCACTATCAAGTCTACCTAGAACCCCAAAAAAATCAAGGTACAAGGATACAATCCGAATAGGATAGAGAAATTACATATGCAATCAAAACATCTAACAAGTAATGAACAGAGCCAATGAGAATAATAAATTTTCTAGATGTAAGGCTGGACCTGAATCAATGTCATGGGGATGGATAGGTTTGAGCGTAATTTAAAACTGATCCGAATGTCCCGCTAGGCCTGGATTCGTCTATAGATCATCCTAGTGTCAAATAGCTTTTTTGTATAATAAACTTTCAAGTACTTGGCATTTGGTTCTGTATGAGTGTCTTGAATTGTTATGTGGAGCACTTGATTTTAATATTTCATGAATTTTGGCACGTGGGACCTGAGACCTTGCCCTTGAACTCTCTGATTTCCCATGTTAAATGCAGAGCAAACATAACACAGCTATTTTCCACGCTGCATCGACTCGTTCTTGCTTCACCACTAACATGTCCTAATCAATTCATGGTACACCTTTTCATTGTGGAGGGGTGGGGATGCTGTTTGGGCTTGTTAAGGGCAAGATGAAAAGGGTGGGTGGAAGAGGGAAGGAGAAGAATGTCTGCCAAATTTTCTGGTTTTCCTTGGTGCTCTGTTCAACCAGCAAAACTTTGCAATTTGAATCTCTTGATTGTCAGTTTAATTTCTCTTTTCAAGTATGTTGAAGACCTGTCATGAATTATGACATTCTAAATTATGTATTGGCAGCTAGGGTTATGTTTGTTCTGTCTAGATTCCTTCAATGGATCCGCCTTATATTCATGAATTCTTAGTACTGAGTCAATGACCATTCAAGCTGCACATTCATTCATTTTGTGCCAATCAAACCAGTTCTCCCTCGACCTGCAGGTCTTCAAAATGGTTCTTCGTGGCGATACGGACTCGACCTGCTCCTAGCCACCCCGTGTGTTCCTGATTTGCTCATAGCTGCTTCTTGGGCGTGAGAATATTATGAATAATATTGATGAGCATTATTTTTGTTGGATATGGATGAAAAGGACTAACCAAATTGGTGAAAAGTTGATGCATATCAATGATAATTTCCCTTACCTGTATCTTATGTGTAGTTGAGATGCCATCCCTCAAAATGTTTGGAACTTGCCTAATGGGCATGTCTATTGATTTATGATTTTTGGTGCTAATAAGGTCGATTACCTTTGCCTACAGGATTTAAATGGTAGACTTCTAACCGTCAATAAGGCTTCTCCAAAAGGATCACGAGCGGAGCACCTCCCTCGCATTCTTGATGTTGAATATGGATTGTATGCTGGGAACCTGCATGATTTGTGGATAATGCTTGTCTGGAACAAGTTTTCAGTGACCATAGTAAGGTGGTAAATGCGCCGGTTGTTTATGACAGGGAAACTGGCCATTCTCGTGGTTTTGGTTTTGTGGTGATGGCGTCTGAGACTCAGATGAATGATGCTATTGCTGCTCTTGACAGACAGGTACTATTATCTTTCCTGTTCCTTGCACATTTCTGGTTAACCTAAGCTCATCCAAGTGGTTCTGTGGATGTCATGGTTGAAGAAACCTGTGCAAATTATTTCAGACACATTGTTTACACAGCAGCTTTAGAGAATATCTCGTGTCGTTTAGTCAACTTGCTTGCTAGTATTTTTGTTATCAGTTCTGAGTGGGGGAGACGAGCCTTCACGCTAGTTTCGAGAAGATTAGTTTCCTTTTTCTCTTCAGAAATTGCATGTAAAGTAATAAAGAATGAGGAGTTATTTTGACCATTTGTGTCACCTGTTGTTACAGAGCTTGGATGGGAGAACCATCAGGGTAAATGTCGCGGAGGCGAGACCGAGACGCAGCTCCTTTTAGCTCGAAAGGGATCTATTGTCATGCACAACATGGTTTAGTCCTTTTAACCGCTATTAACGTTTGTCCCATGAAGCTGGATTTTGCTGGTGAACAATAACCACCCGCACTAAATGGCGACTCAAGGCAAAAATCGATTTAATTGAGGATCGAATTATGGAGAGGGGACCCACTTCTTGATTGTTTACAATTTCCACCGTAGGTGTCATTCCGCTACGCCATATTCGTCGTTGAACGGCATTCCGCTGCATCCCTCATTGAGTCTTGACACACAGAGAATGCAAAAGCTGTTATTTGCGACAGAGGAGGGAACCCTCATCTCCATCCTCCGTCCTCTATTCAGTCTTTCGGCATAGCATAGGTCTCTAGTCGACGACTTTCCCTGAGTCGCGGAAATTTTGGGCTGCGGCCTCCTTTGATCTTTTCGGGAGCTCGATCAACGGCAGCATCCGCAAGCTCTTGTTGAGAGCCCTGAGGAGGGTGTGGTTAGGGACCTTGAGAGCACCGCCATGGTCGCGAAGCTCAGGAAGGTGAAGAAGCACAAGTACCCCTAGCCCAAAGATCCGTATCCAAATGTGAGGGGTGGAGTTCTCAACCACCTCTCGCACTTCGAGCCACTCAAGGAGAAGCCAAAGCAGTCACTCTGGAGTTGGAGAAGCCGCTCGTCGAGCTAGAGACGAAATCATCGACATGAGTTGCTTACTGTATCATGCGGACATGTGATTTTGATTAGGTGACTGCCTTGCTGTGAGCTGATTGCTTTGGGGAATTGCAAACCGTGGTCCTTTGCAGGTGAGGAAAATGGCAAATGAATCTGGCTTAGACTTCAGCAATTAGATTGTTTCATTAGAGAATAAATATCAACAGGTTTGACATCTCCACTTCTGTAGCATTTAAATGATAGTGCAGAATTTAGATCTTGTTCTACACAGTACCATGTAATTCACTTCACTATATTAATGTGTTGCGGGATTTATGGCCATATGTTAGACTAACTCACCGAGATCAATCATCGTATGTTTAATGACAATCAACTATAACTAGGTTAAGAAGCATGCAGAGTGGATAATTTAGCGGATAATTTTCAAACCAATCACATGTCACGACCTATCCTTTGGGGGTAGGGAATAGGTTTAGGGGTATTGCCTAAATAACGGACCTAAGGCCCATAATTAGGCGCAGGCTCTCCCAAGCCCATACCTCGCTTGACATTGGGGTATTCTTAAGAATTTCGCAAAAATGAGTCACCACTAGCCTATTGGGGTCAGCTAGAAACCAAGTGAGGCACGGGAGTATGCCACACTTCCTACATAACCAAAGAATCTAGGGTTAGAGACTTGATTACACTAATTGATCAATTAGTGCCATTTCAATACCTAATCTTGTTCATTTAAAAAGAATAATGTTTTGGTCAGGTAACTTGGATTGATTTTATACCTATCCACTAACATGTGAGGTGATCATACGGGTGCACAATCATTAAAATAACAATTAACAACCAAGGAAAGCGATTAAATAAATTGCATGAAAGAGCAAAAAGTTAACATCAAAGAAAAGATAAACACTAATCCTAACTAGATTAAAGAGAAAGCCAAAATCAACATATCCATATTGTGCATTCAAAGGCATTTGTCCCTAAGGACAATTGAAACCTTAAGGTAAAGCCCTAAAGGCTTATCCAAACTAAACATAATTCCAAATTGAAAGGTTTCCTATTTTTAGGAGAAAATTACTCCAAATATTAATTTCAACCTTTTCGAGGAAATTTAAATTTTTTTAGATTTTTCTATTTTTTTAAAGGAATTTTCGAATTTTCCAAAAAAAAAAAAAAAAAAAAAAACTAGATTTTTGCAATTTTTTAATTTTGTTTATTTTTTAAAAAAATAATTTTTTAATTAAATTTTTTTTAGAAAAAAAGGTCGAATTTTTTATTGTTTTCTGAGTTTTTGACTTTTCGGAAAGCTTTTAGAATATTATTATTTCGAAATTTTTTATTCTTTTTTTTCTGAATTTTTTTAATTTTTAATATTTAATATTATTATATTCAAAAAAAAAAAAAGGTTAGGACCGGGTAGGACTGATCTGACCCGCTGATCCAACCCAAACCCAGGTCCGACCCACATTGGATAAAACAAAGAGATTTTTTTTTTTTTAGTTTTAGTTTAGTTTTTTTATTATATATTTTTTCTCTTTTTGTCTTTTTTAATTTTGTCTTTTTCTGCTGCTCCATCTTCTGCTTAACGCATTCTTCGCATACACCCACTCCCACGTCTTTTCCTCCGTTTTGTCCATTTTATTTCTTTTCGTTATGCCTTTTTTTCATTTCTTTTTCTTTTCTTTTTATTTTGTTCTCTCTCCTCCTTGCTCCCTCTTTCTCTTTCTCGAAGGTTGTCTTCTCCTTCCTCGCAATGCTCTTCCCTCCGAAGCCACGCCTGTTGATAAGATTGATAATATTATTGGTAAACCATCGAAAGATTAGATTAGAATATGATTTAATTATGATTTGATTCTGCCATTGGAAGATTAAATTAGAGTATGATTTGATTCTGCTATCGAAATATTAGATTAGAGTGGTAAATATGATTTGATTTCGGTCAATATGTCAAATTAGATATTCGGAATATAAAATAGGAAATCTAGTTGTCTTCTTAATATAAATAGCAGTATATATTGTAGAATAATACAGTGTATTATGGCTTTCAATGAAGAACATTCTTCTCCTGGGAAATTTATCTTTGAATCATTGTTTTCATGAATCCTCTTATTTTCTTCATGGTATCATAGCCTTATACTGAGAGCCGGTTTTATCATATTTGTCTTCATCCTTTTCCTTGAGTTCATCTATTCTTCATCTACACAATCATGGCTGAAAACCCAAAATCGAGATACCCATACCCGATACACGTAAATCTCTCAAACTTTGTGACTATCAAACTTTCTGAAGGAAATTTCCTTCTATGGCAGACGCAATTTCTTCGCTTCATTAGAAGTCAAGAACTATTGGGTTTCATCAATGGTCAAATTCAACCTCCACCATTCGGAATCTTACGCACGGAAGGGGAAAATTCTGAAGATGTCCTTAATTCGGAGTATCAGCAATGGTATCGTACGGACCAACTTGTGTCATCGTGGATTACTGGATCCATGTCTAAGGATGTGTTGGGACTCATAATCGGTCTTGAATTGGCTTTTGAGGTATGGAATACATTATGTAATCGTTTTACTCAGAGATCTGTGGCCAAAGAATTCGAATTAAGGGGTAAGCTTCAATCTTGTCAAAAGCGTAATAGGCCCTTAACCGAGTATTTACGTGAGTTCAAAATGATTTGTGACCAGTTAAACGTGATCGGGAAGCCGATCGATGAAATCACAAAGGTTTTCGGTATTTTAGAGGGTCTCGAAAGTGACTATGAGACGTTTAAGACAACTATGTATTGTGTCAAACCCGAGCCGAGCTACAAAGACGTTATTGCTTAGCTCGAGAGATATGAAGCGCGACATCAAAATTATTTGTCGAATCAAATAAATCATAATTTGGCATTTAATGGTGAAAAGACTGATCAGTCGAAACTGAGTAGTGAGGCTAATTCGGGTTCATTTAATTCAACATTTGCTTTTGCTGGCCAAAGAAATTTTAACAGAGGTTTTGAAGGAATGAATGACAAGTTTAACAATAGAGGAAAAGGCTATGGTTTTCATGGAAGGAGGTTCGGAAATTATCCCGGATCTCATAACTATGGACCCTCGGTAATTTTTGGTGTTTCATCTGGTGGTTATCAATATGGTGGAAATTATAGACCAAATTCACCTTCTCAGAATCCAGGCTTTCCACCCTATACAAACACTCCGACCAAGGTTGCTGATTCAAAGGAGTATCTGCCTGTGGGTGGTAATTCTACTTCAAACAAACGGTTTTATGTGAATAATACGAAGCTTCGATGTCAGAAATGCAAGAGGCTAGGATATGACGCTCTACGTTGCTAGTATCACTTTGATAATTCTTATCAAAGTGAGCTAATACCAAATGCCTTAGCTGCTCTTCACTTGGAGGATGATCAAGGAGGAGATTGATTCTCGGATTCTGGGGCAACAAACCATATCACATCATCGACTGGTAATCTCAATTCTTTCTCTCCTTACTATGGTTCAGACAAGGTAATGGTAGGGAATGGAGTTTGTTTGCCCATTACCCATATTGGCTCAACATCTTTATCTACCGAACTACATTCATTTCCTTTAAATGAGGTTTTGGTGGTCCCGAAGATTAAGAAAAACTTGATTTTGGTGTCTAAGTTTACTAACGATTATCCATGCTCACTAATCTTTGATAAACTTGGTGTATCTATTAAGGACCATCTGACGGATTCAAGAATCAATTTGGGAAAGAAATGCGAGGGCCTTTACAAGGTAAATCAGGCACAAACACATATGCGGTACTCTCAAAGACAGCAGATCGCCAATAGAAGTCTGGCACCTTAGGCTTGGGCACTCAAACTTTCAGATAATAAAGTTTTTAGAGAACAACAATCAGATCAAATCTACAAAGGTGACAAAGAGAATATGTGAAAGTTGCCAAGTTGGAAAAAGTAGCAAGTTGCCTTTCAATATCTCAAAGTCTTTAGCTAATAAACCACTTGAAAAAATCTATTGTGATGTGTGGGGGCCTGCCCCAGTAGAATCTTTTCAGCAATTTAAATTCTATGTAGTCTTCATAGACAGTTTCTCACGATTCTCATGGGTGTATCCAATGAAAAGAAAGTCTGAGTTCTTTTCCATCTTTATCATGTTCCAAAATCTTGTTGAGAACCAATTTGAAAGCCGAATTAAATCTTTCCAATGCGATGGTGGAGGTGAATTTAATAGCAGCCAATTTATTAATCATTTGAATGAGAAAGGAATTAAAATGCTAGTCTCCTGCCCATATACGCCGGAACAGAATGGAAATGCCGAAAGGAAACATCGGCACATTATTGAGTTGGGTCTTTCTATGCTCTATCATGCACGAGTACCGTTGATTTATTGGGTCGATGTGTTTCTGACTGCCACATTTCTCATCAATCTACTACCATCACCAGTGCTGGGAATGAGTAGTCTGTTTGGTAAGCTCTTTGGTAAAAAGCCTGACTATGGGTTTCTTCGAGTCTTTGGGTGCGAGTGCTATCCACACCTTAGACCATATGGTGCAACAAAGTTTGATCCACGCTCATTACCTGTGTTTTTCTTGGGTATAGTCAAAGACATAAAGGTTATTGATGTCTTTATCTGCCAACAAGAAGGGTATATGTAAGTCATCATGTGATATTTGATGAGACGAGATTCCCACTTTCTGATAAATTGGGGACCGTTTTTCTTGGGCATTCACAATTATATCAGACTTGGTTACAGGGGATTAAATTCTTTACTAGACAATCTGGAACAACAATGAGTGAAGGGCAAACATCACAACACCCGAGCATGGGATTTCTATTTGATGATAACAGCTTTGGACAACAAAATTATGAGCCACCTAATAAGACAAACGTACAGCAACCACAGTTGGGTTCACAAGAACCATGCATAGACTATGAAACACATGAAGAAGCAACAGTCTCTGTCTCAAGTGATTTACCAGTTCCATCTACTCAACAGCCGTCTACTCACCCAATGCAAACAAGGTTGAAATCGGGAATAAGGAAGCCCAATCCGAAGTATGTTCTCTCCATAGCTCGTGAGATTCCAAAGGAGCCGAAAACAGTTAAAGGAGCACTAATTCATCTGTGTTGGAGGAAAGCTATGATAGATGAATTGGAGGCTCTCGAATTAAATCAAACATGGGAGCTAGTACCAAGATCTTTAGATATGAATATTGTCGAATGTAAGTGGGTGTTCAAAGCCAAATTGGATGCGGAAGGAAACCTTGATAAATTGAATGCACGATTAGTGGTGAAGGGGTACCATCAAGAGGAATGTGTTAATTTCGTCGAAACTTTCAGTCCTATGGTTAAATAGGCAACCGTGAGAATTGTTCTCTCTGTGGCAATTGTTAAAGGATGGTTTATCCATCAACTAGATATGAAGAACACGTTTCTTCATGGGTCATTAAAGGAGACAGTTTTTATGGAACAACCACCGGGCTTTGTGAGTTCTACGATGCCTAACTCGGTTTCTTTACTCAAGAAGGCATTATATGGCTTAAAACAAGCTCCGCGAGCTTGGTTTGAAAAATTCAACAATTTCCTATTGGAATGGGGATTTCATTGCAGCTCTACCGATCCGTCATTATTTATTTTTCTCACGGGTCAGCACACCTTGGTATTATTATTATACGTTGAAGATATTATTTTGACTGGCAATTCATCGTCTCTACTTCGGGAATTAATAGAAGCTTTAAGCAGAAATTTTTCTATGAAAGATCTCGGACGACTTCACTATTTTCTCGGTATTGAAGCCAAGTTTACTGGTCCGGATCTATTTTTAACACAATCTAAATATGCTGGTGATTTGTTGTAGAAAGCATAATTGCAAGATAGTAAGCCGATTGAGACTCCATTGCCTATCAAAACTCATCCAACAATACAAGACATGGAGCCTTTTCATAATCCTCACTTTTTTCAAAGTCTTGCGGGTGGATTATAGTATCTCACAATTACAAGACCGAACATCTCTTATTCAGTAAATCAAATCTGTCAAAATTTGCAATCTCCTACGCATGGTGATTTCAAACTGTTAAAACGAGTGTTGCGGTATGTAAAAGGAACTCAGCAACTGGGGCTTTATCTTCACTCTAAAAGCGCACTAAATTTATACCGGTATGCGGACTCTGATTGGGCTGGCTGTTCTGAGACTCGGAGGTCAACAACCGGGTTTTGCACTTTCTTAGGATCATCAACGAAGGCTGAATATAGGGCATTGGCTTCTGCTATAGCAGATCTTACATGGGACTCTTTTGTATTGAGAGATTTGGTATTCCGCTCAAGGGGCCGACTTTGCTTTATAGTGATAATCGCTCAGCCATTTCATTAACAGCGAATCAAGTCCTTCATGCAAGCACAAAGCACGTGGAGATTGATTTTCATTTCGTTCGGGAGAGAGTCGCTCTCAAGTTACTTGAAGTTTGCTATGTTCCTGCTACTCATCAACTTACTGACATATTTACAAAAGCTTTACCGCGCTTTGATCATCGCAGGCTACGATACAAACTGGGACTAGGTTTTCCACCTAATCCTAGTTTGAGGGAGGCTGATAAGATTGATAATATTATTGGTAAACCATCGGAAGATTAGATTAGAATATGATTTGATTATGATTTGATTCTACCATCGGAAGATAAGATTAGAGTATGATTTGATTCTACTATCAAAATATTAGATTAGAGTGGTAGATATGATTTGATTTCGATCAATCTGTCAGATTAGATATTCGGAATATAGAATAGGAAATCTAGTTATCTTCTTAATATAAATAGCATTATGTATTGTAGAATAACAAAGTGTATTATGGCTTTCAATGAAGAACATTATTCTCCTGGGAAATTTATCTTTGAATCATTGTTTTCTTGAATCCTCTTATTTTCTTCACCTGTAACTTTTTCCAGAACAAGGGAAACTCGACGCAACGTCTCTCCGGCCGTTATCCCTCGCTGCCACAGAAACACATCCACCCGCCGATCGCCCATTTCAACCATCACCAACCCCCGCCGACCACCTATTCCGGTGGCCCTCCAAAATTTCACGACAACCCATACCGAAGCGACATTTTTTTTAAAGAAAAAAAAAATAAGTAACCTAGTGAACGACAAGCAAGAATACATATCAATAGATAAGAGCACCCTAACTAACACGGCCTCAAATCGCTAGAATGCCGTGAGGGATGGGTTTCCGACAGGGAGCTTTCCGAAGTGAAAAATGCATATGCGACCAACTCGAGCGGGATTTTTCCATCAAGTTGCGTAGAAACACAAAGAAAATACTAATATTAAACCAAATCCAACCAATACAAGACAAAATGTGAATTGATCTTGAGCTCTAACATGCATAGATATTTCGGCCTACTCTCAGGCATTCTATCAAACAATCAGTACGCGATTTAACAAACATGTTCCAGAGCGAGATTTATTGCAACCTTCGAGCCAGAGATGATGCATACAAGCTTAAATAGATGTGTTTCATGTTGGATCTGTCTTATTTTGCGACGATTCACTTAAAAATCCCGTACTCAAGTTCGGTGTTCCTAAACGTTTCACGCTTCGTTCAAGCAAAGAGTCAAGCAGTTGGTATGCATTCATGAACTCGAGTTTTGGGTTCAAACCGGAAGCATTCCTCACCCTAAGCACAATGCATTAGCCTCAAAACATCATGAATCGTCCTAAACTCGTTTCGTCTTGTCGAGATTTTGGTCAAAAAGTTCTAACGATTCAAGCAAATTCCAACAAGAGGGGTGCTCCTACCTGGCTTAATGGGAAAGGATTGCGGTGGACGGCAGCTCTCGGGCGAATGACTGATGACGGTTAAGCTTTCCTTCGAGCTCCCTCTCTCCCTTCGGCTCGTCCTCCTCTTCTTTCTTGCTTTCTCTCGACCAAAAAACTAGCCGAGAACCCCCTGCAAATGAGCGAGACCCTCACTTTTAAGGGTGACCAGCAGGCGCGCATGGCTTCTGCCACTGCCAGCTTGCCGGCCGGACTGATCCTGACCCACGGATCATGCCGCCATCTACCCCTCGCAATCTCTTGCTCCTCTGGCTTGTACTTTGCTTTTCCTTCTTTCTATAGAGAGCGTGAGGGAGAGAGAGAGGAACAAGAGAAGAAGGTTGGGCTCATCTTGGGCAAAAATAAAAGAAAAATGGGCCGGCCCAAGCGAAGAGAAAGAAAAGGGAAAGAGAGAGGGGTCGGGCTGACTTGCCCCTGGCTCGGTCTCATCTTTCCCATTTTCCTTTCTTTTTCTTGTCTCTTGTCTCTTTTTTTTTCTTTTTTTTTGTAATTAATTTATTTTGACAATTTTTTAATCTTTTTCTTTTTGATGACAAATTTTTTTAAAAAAAATTAAGAAAAGAACATTCAATGTGTAGTGCAATAATGAAAACACAATACCTTTTAATGATCTTTTCTTTTCTTTTCTTTCTTCTTCTTTTTTCCTTTTTTTTTAGCAACTAATTTCCAATTTTGTATGTGATTAAGTCCTAAATAAAATGGTAAAATTTAGGTGTCAACAGCTGCTCCTCTTTGAATGGAAGCTCGAAGAGGTTGCTTTCAAATATAGAAGACACCTAAATTATTTCGACGAGAAAGGGATCTTGGGTGCATAGGCACGCACCAAGTCAATGGAAAGGATTCAGGGCTATGGAAGTGCATCGTGTTGATAAGAAGAAGAAAGACTCTAGTCTACAGAAGCACACCGTTATAGGAAAAAGGAAAAACCCCGAGCTATAGAAGCACGCCGTGTCATAAGAAGAAGAAAGAAATGAGGTCTCACCGTGTAACAACGGGTTTTGATCGGGTTGAAAATGCATGATTTGAGGAAAACCAATGAACCTTTCTAGATGACATGGTTTAAGGTTGACCATGAACCTTTTGAGCAATCGAAGTTTAAAGATAGACTGATGAACATTTTAAAAGTGTGGTTTAAGGATAGACCCACGAACCGTGTGATTTAAGGATGACCCATGAACTGTGTGGTTTGAGGATAGACCCACGAACCTTGTGGTTTAAGGATAGACTCACGAACCTTGTGGTTTAAGGATGAACCCACAAACCATGTGGTTTAGACTAGAGAAAAGGTCTCACCGCGTAAAAATGGGTTTCGACCGGATATGATAGTTTCACCTCGTACAAACGAGTTTCGACTGGGTATGATAATCTCACCGTGTACAAACGGGTTTCAACTGGGTATGATAGTTTCACCATGTACAAACGAATTTCGACTGGGATAAAGGTCTCACCATGTACAAACGAGTTTCGACCGGATGTGATAGTCTCACCGTGTAAAAATGGATTTCAACTGGATGATAGTCTCACCATGTACAAACGGGTTTCGATTGAAAGAAATGTCTCACCGTGTAAAAACAGGTTTTGACCAAATGCGGACAAGCGTGGTTTACGAATGAACCCACAAGCCGTGTGGTTTAGGAAAAGCCACCAACCTGTGGTTTTAAGGATAGACCCACCAACCTTGAACTTGTGGTTTAAGGATGACCCACAAACCATGTAGTTTAGGAAAAGCCACCAACCCCGTGGTTTAAAGATAAACCCACCAACTGTGTGGTTTAAGGATAGACCCACGAACCATGTGATTTAAGGATAGACCCACCAACCTCGTGGTTTAAGAATAGACCCACGAACCGTGTGGTTTAGGAAAAGCCACCAACTCCGTGGTTTAAGGATAAACCCACCAACCTTGTGGTTTAAGGATGACGCACGAACCGTGTGATTTAGGAAAGTCACCAACCCCGTGGTTTAAGGATAAACCCACCAACCGTGTGGTTTAAGGATAGACCCACCAACCTCGTCGTTTAAGGATAGACCCACGAACTATGTGATTTAAGGATAGACTCACTGTTGACACCTAATTTTGGCAAATCTAGGAAAATAAATAAAATAAAAATTGCATCAGAATAAATAAAAGGAAAAAAATAAAAATAAAAAAGGAGGAAATCGATTTGATTGATTATGCATGGAAATTTGAAATTCTGATGAATATTCGGATTTTGTTAAATGCAGAAGCAATTTAAAAATCAAGTGAATAAAAGGCAAGAACTTTTACAAAATGCAAGAAATCGGAGCAAAATCGAGCTGATTTCGAAATCACGCTCCGATTTACCGCCTTGATTTAATGCGACAAAAGATGGAAATTCGAAAATTGCTATAAAAATGGCCATATGGAAATCACTATAAAAAGAGTCACAATTTTCGTGACCAACGACCGGGGGGCTTTTCGAAAAATTTGAGAGCAAAAATTCAAAGAGAAAAAGAATTTTTTGTGAGAAAATTCGTGAAAAAGAAAAGGTCAAAAAAAGTGCAAAAGAGGTGTTTGCTGAAAAGCTGCGGAGAGAAGACCATGAAAGGACGTGCGCGGGCGTTAAAAAAAAAAAAAAAAAAACGGGCGCGTCCATCCGTCTTCCCCGGCGCCCTTTGCTCGTCTGCATCGACCACCATCGACTGCCGCGCCGACGCTGCCTCGCGCTGGCCACCACATCTCGGCGCACCTCCACCCATTGTTGCACCGCCGGCCTCATCGCCACGCCAAATCCCTATAACCGCCGACGCATGCGCTGCATCTCCGCCCACGACAAGCAGCAACTGAGCCACCTGCAATCTTCTCTCCGGCGCGCCTCCCCTTGCAGTCGCCAGCCACCGCCGCTGCTGTCGAGCAACGACACGATGCCAATGGAAGCTCGCACCCAGCCCATAGCCGAAGCCATCAACGCCGGCGACGTCCCTAGCTGCTTCGCCCCCTGCCAACATGACCCAGCTCAACGCCGCCTCCGCAGTCAATCTTGCAGCTCGCGAAGCCCCTCACCGTTCCTCGACGATCTGCTATCGACCCCTCGGATCCAGTCACACAGCCGCGATCCCCCTCTGCCCCAACGACAGAAGGCCCGAACCCAGTGCTCCACGCCTCCCCGCTGCCGTACCTCGGTCCGTGTCGGTCCGCCCGACGCTCACCGTGCCGCACCGATGAGCCCCTTCATCACGCTTGCTTCTGCCGCACCCCATGCTTGACGCCCTCAGCGCCACCAGCAGCCCCGGCGCCGTCCAACCCTCGCCGGAGCCCCGACATCGGCCGTTGGCCATCCTCCGCTAGGTGCCACCCTCCGGTCCCCGTCATTTCCCCCCTAGGTAGTTTTTTTTTTTATTTTTACTTTTACTTTTCACTTTTTTGTAGTTTAGTTTATTTTACTCTTTTTATTTTTCATGTTATTTTTCTACTTATTTTGTTTGATAGCATTTTTAGTTTAGCTATTTAAGTTATGATATTGAATGTTAATGTTTGTGAGTTTTGTAGGCATTATCCATAAGGATTTTGTCCGGAATTATTGTAATTACTAATTTGATCCGTAAGACATCGGATCATTTTTTTAATTATATTAATTTTTGGGCTTTTTGGTAGAATTTCAATTGTTAAATCATAATAATTATTAATTTGGTCCGTAAGATTTTGAATTAAATTTTTAATTATTTTGAACTCTTTGTTGTGATAATTAAGGTTAGAATAATCGTTAATTTAACCTGTGAGACAACAGGTTATTTTTTTTATTATTTTAATCATTTATTTTTTTGATAGTTTAGATTTAATATTTATTTAATAATTACTTATCTTAAAAAAACTAAAAAAATCAGAAAATAAAAAAAAAAATCAAAATTCTGCATGAGCATATAGGTTTAATAAATCAGACATGTAGGTTTAGTAAATTAGATTTTTTTTTTTTTTTTTTTAGGATTGCATTTTTAGAAATAAGTTAGGGTTGGACCTAAATAAGTTTTTAAATAGGGTTTTAGATATTGTTCACACATTTTAATTATCTCAGTTTTCCAAAAAATATTTTTCTAAGATAGGATAGGGTTTAAGTCAAATTAATCCCTAAAATAAATTAGAAAATTATTTTCTTTAGATATTTTAATTAGGGTTTTTATTAATTTTGAATTTCAATAAAGAAAATACAAAAAAAAAAAATATGAGATGCATATTAAGTAGTTTGCATAATAGGATTATTTGATTAGAATTTATTTACTAGTAAAATTAGGTCATGAGGTGCATATTAACTAGTTTGCATAACATGATCATTTAATTAGAATTTGTTTGTTAGTAAAATTAGGTCATATAGTTAGAAATGCATTTTATAAAAAAATCTAAGAAAACCCAAAATATTGTTAGCTTCATGTGATGCAATTTATTTCATTTGTTGAATTTTTAATAATGGTTGAGCACTCGTGTGATCACCTTTTTGCATGATAGAGATTTAGATTAAAATGAATCCAAGCTGCTTGCAAAAACATTTTTTTTAAATAAAAAGAATGGTACCCAAAGGGCATTAGAGACTTCTAGTGTAACCAAGTCCTCGTACCCTTAGTATCTGGTTCGTAGGAGTAAAATAAATCTCCATTTATTTTACTTAGATATCTAATCGACCTACCGTGAACCGAGTAGTGGCAACCCCTAGTTAATAATATTTTGCATGTTTAAAAATTTAGACTTAAGTCGCAATTTGGTATGGGCTTGGGAGAGCCCGAGTTAAGTTTAAAAACTTAGCAATCCATTAACCTAGTTTTAGGTAGTGCACCGAAAAAAATAGGTCGCGACAGCTTGGCGACTCCACTAGGGACTTGTATTAAAACACTTAGTGGACTTAGGCCAAATTTTCTTTTTAAAAAAAATGTTTTTGTTTGGCAGCGAGGACACCAGGTACGTCCCTAACATTTCTAAGGTGTTAAATGTTCTTGCAAATAGGAGGTATAAGGGGAGTAGTCTTTGTTAATCTTTGTCTTGCAGGAGGATGTGAGATGAATGATTTATTTTTCCTTGATTTGAAGTGTTGTTTGCATTTAAACTGTTGTGTATACTTTATTGTTTTAGCACTACACTATTGCACACAAAACCTATGGCCGGACCTAGGCTACGATAGGATTTTTAAGATGGTGTTGAGAAGGGCACTTCCTCTAAAGCGAGACTGCTATGTAGAGGTTGACCTTCTCTTCCCCGAAAACTTCTTTCATGGTGTCTAATGTGTTTGTCCATATCCGCGAGACTGCATGACTATTGGGCATTCCATTCGACTAAGCCGGAGTTAGGGGGACCTGACACGTTAATGCGAGACTGCAACGGTCAGATCATCCTCTTAGCTCCACTTTGTTAAGCCATTTAGAGTAGAAATCGAACCTCACATCTCATGTGCATGTCTATGTGATTGCCGTTGATTTTCTTTGGTGAAGTAAGTCTTCTATCCCTATACCATGCAATTTATTTTGTCATATTTTTGGGTCGGTCCATGACAATCTAGGTCAATCATTGATTTGATTATTTTGTCAATTAGAAATGAAGTGAGAAATTGCCAAGGAATGAGGCATTTGAAGAAAAAAAACTTTGGAGAATTTGTTTTCACATTATGTCTAGGAAATTTGGTTTTATTAGGATGTCCATTTTTTAGGAAATTCCCTTTTTATACGAACTTCTCGTGTATAAAAAAAATGAAAAAATCGATTAGGTCAATGTCATGGATTGGCTATCTATTTACACTCCGTGCTTATTTTGTTAATTTCTTCTCCCCTAGGTGACAACGGATCTGCCACGCTTGCTTATTGTTACACAATCAAGGGCTAAAATGGCCGAGCAAAACGAGATGCGCAATCGTATGTCCACCATGGAAGACCAACTCCAACAGCTAGCCGCCTCTATGTAGCTTATAACAGCTCAACTTCAATCCCTCTGGGTGAATTCGAATCTTACACCCGCTCTCCCCGAAATAGTAGCCCCGAGGCCGGCAAATAGGGCCCAAATGAGTGATGACGAAATGCCCGGGCTGGAAAATGACCCGGTCCTTGTTGGAAAGGCCAAACTTGATAGTGTTCCCAAGACAGATCAGGATGAGCGCGTTGCAAAGCTGGAAGAGAAAGTGAGACAGTTGTAGGAGTCTCAAAGCTCACTCTCGTTCGACCTCTCAGTCTATGAGAAGGTCAAAATGCCGAGCAAGTTCAAAATGCCAAAGTTCGAGAAGTACGATGGTACTTCTTGCCCAAAATCTCATTTGCAGATGTACCACGTACGCATGGCCCAATATGTCAAAAATGAGCCCCTCATGATACAATCATTTCATGCGAGTTTGATCGGACCCGCATTAAACTGGTACTTATGAAGAATGTGAACCTCCTCGACACCTGGAATGAAGTGGCTAAGGCATTTATCAAGCAGTATAAGTTCAACATGGACATTGCACCTTCCTGAGAGGATCTTGAGAGAATGCAGAAAAAGAGGAGCGAGTCGTTCAAGGAGTATGCCGTAAGATGGCGAAATCTGGCAACTCAAATCACTCCTGAACCTACTAACAAAGAGCTGATGAAGTTGTTCGTCAAGACCCTCCCGTCTGAGTTCCATACCCAAATGGCCAGCATGTACGTCAAGAGCTTCAACCAACTTATTCCGATGGGTGAGCAAATCGAGATTAGGCTAAGAGACGGATGGTTCAACGAACCAACCCATCAAGGCAAAAGGTTCACCATGAAAAAAGACCAAGAACCTAGCGCAGAAGTCAATGTTACGTATGCATAATCTAGCAAGCCTCCAATTGTTCATGTCCCTAAGAATCAACAAGGCAGTGTCCGTCCGACCGCCCCTCGGCAGTTTACTAAAAGGCAGTTCACTCCTCTTCTTGGCTCCCTGTCCCAGGTTTGGAAGGTCTTACAAAAGAAGGCATTGTTGTCCTATGAGCCAAAGCGACCCAATGCTGAAAAATTTTCTAACTATGACCCCTCCAAGAAATGCGAGTACCATATGGGGGAAGTAGGACATTCAACTTATGAGTGCATAACCTTGAAGCACAAGGTCCAAAACTTATTAGACACCAAGGTGTTTGCCTTCAATACCACTCAACCAAATCCCCTACCTGAGCATGAGGATGGAGTGAATGCTATTTTCGAGCATGACGCCGGTCGAATCAAGAACTCGAAGGTGCACGTGATGGACACCCTAGGGCAGCCAAGTGATGGATGGGATGGCATGGACAAGCCGACACCCCCGGAGACGGAAAACCCTGATGATGCATTGGAAGGAATCATAAGTCTGTTCGATGACCTCTTCACAAGAGCCATTGATGAAGGACCCCCAGAAGAGATGGGCCTTGGCCCACAAGAGTAACTCTTTTACCGCTTTAGTACATTCCCCTACGTGGGAATTTTTATTATTTTCTAAGAGATGTTTTCAGTTTCTTTTTTTCTTCTTCTTCTTCTTCTTTTTTCCTTTAATGATTGAGTGTTGCATTTTTCCATTCAATAAATGTAATTGATTGATGAATTTCAATAAAATTACAAGTTTTATTTTGAGGACATGATGAGATACATCAAACCAGCCTCGTGATGCTATCCAGCCGATAAATAAAAAGAAAAATCTAAGGAGAACTCTGAGGTCTGGGTTTCATCATGCTTCCTCGTGTTAAAATGTTTCAAAAAGTTTTGCCAAAGAATTTCAAAACAAAAAAACAAAAAAACAGAAAACAAAACAAAACAAAACAAAACAAAACAAAAACAAAAGATGTAGTTGACTCTGTTTGTCTTTCTGATTTATCTACTTCATGTTTCAAGGACGGTCTTATAGCATGCAAAGGTGTGAAAATGGTCCAATCCAATTCTAGATTCTAGGGGCAAGTTTGCTTCAAACTGCAGCGGCCCATATGTGGCGAGGAAGGTACTCCCTAGAGGTGCCTTGATCTAAGTAGAAATGGATGATCGTGAGTTTTTCACTCTTGTTAGTTCTAATGTTGTCAAAAAGTATTATTCATGATAGAATTTGCCATGTCATGTTTTTAACTGCGAGCATTTCTATGATGAATAAATTGCCTCAATGAGTTGAATTGTTCAAGTCTGTTGCAAATCTTGTATGTTTTCCATAATGAATTGTGTGAGATAAATTGAACGTGTCAAACAGGATACTTCATGATGATGAAAGGCAAACCTTATACACCAACCTCAGTGAGTTGAGTGAAAAATTCCATGCCCACAAGGAAAAGGGTTATCTCGCAAAGGATACGTCAATCGAGGTGATGAGAGGCATTATTTTCTCTATCCCAAACACTACATGTGATCTATTGCTTAACCCTTTTGAGCCTCATACACTTATGGAGATTATTTTTAAATTATCCTTGTCAAGGATCATCCCATATTGGGGCAAATTTGAAATGAATGGTAGGAATTTTCTTGCTCACACTTGCATCAATCTTTGAGTATTGCTTTTGCAGTGCAACTCATGCGGTAATTTGAACTGCCTTAAGATGACGAAGAGCAGTTATTTCTCTATCCTATACACTTTTATCCATTGCATAGCCCACTTGAGCTTAAGAATTCATTTCATTTTAAACCCAGTTGGTGATTATCCCCCACACCGGGGCAAGACAAAAATATTCAAGTAGCATGCACTAGGATGTTGACAAAAATGGAGACTCTGTCCAAAGAAAATAAGTGCAAAAATGGGGCACGAAAAAGCAGTGTGCCTGGTAAAAGCAAGGCCAATGCCTAAAAAAAAAATCAAACTCTTGATATAGTGAGTCGTATCCCCAACAAGGCAATACTAAAAACTCAAATGCCGTTACAATCAATGGAGTTATGATATAAAAAAAATCTTCGACAGTGGAGAAGGAAAGTGGTGGAAATGTCAAGATGATTACCAACTTTGACCCCCTTAAACACTTTTTGAGCCTAATGATCCTTTTATTTCTCAACCCATAAACCAAGCCGACGTTACATCCCTTGCAAAATCTCTTCAGATTAGGGCACTTGAATTAACGTAAAAGTTCATATGTTCGAAAGCATCGCTCAAAGAAGTGCGAGTAAGATAATTTATGTCTCATTTTGTATGTTTCTTGACTTGTAAATCCCAAGACAATTGCAAATTATCATTCTTTCAATAGCCTTGACTCAAAGAGTCCCTTTTGTTAAGCCATTGACCAAGCTCATGATACAATCCCCATTAAAGACCTCTCAGATCGGTAAGGCCGTACCACTTGCGAGAATACTCGAACCTTTGCTTGGCATAAAGACAATGAGGTAGAGTGATTCTTATATGCCCGCATCTGTTGGGGTGAAACAGCATTTTCAATGAGGGTGAGTGAAAGTCCTTTTGAATCGAAAGTTTCTCATTTGACATTTTTAAGATGTCTTCATTACAAGAGTAGATTGTCTTGGTTATAACTCTCCACATGGAATTCTGGTAATAATAGAAACAAGTGATGGATGCATCTCCTTGTTATTACTGACTATGTTTGACAGGCAAATTTCTCATGAAAGTCAAGCAGTAATTGGCCCTGGAGCATTGGGACTTGTCCAAACTGTTTGGCAGCCAAATCAGTCAAGCCTCCAAGATGGGAACCCCGGGTAAGTGTCAAATCTTTCAAAGTACTCAAGGTAAGACTCAGGTAACTCGTCTTCCAATTTGGATGTAAATGCTTAAAGAAAAAAGAATTCGAGCATCTCCCAATCTTCAGAAATTGAGAGTCTATGAATCTCACCAAAATCTTTCAACCCGTTCTTGACATCTCAATCTGAATATGGATGTCTTAATTCTTTTCATTGAACATTTCACTCTGGATGTGAATGTTTTTCGATCTTTCTTTTATACCATAGTTTGGATCTAGGTATTTCAAGTCCTAAAATCTTGACATCTTAGTTTGGACCTGGATGTCCAATTCGTTAAACATTTCACTCTGGATGTGAATGTTTTTCGATTTTTCTTGTTATACCTTAGTTTGGATCTAGGTATTTCAAGTCCTAAAATATTGACATCTCAGTTTGAACCTGAATGTCCTATTCGTTGAACATTTCACTCTGAATGTGAATGTTTTCCGATCTTTCTTGTTATACCTTAGTTTGGATCTAGGTATTTCAAGTCCTAAAATCTTGATATCTCAGTCTGGATCTAGATGTCTAAATTATTTCCATCTAAACATTTCACTCTGGATGTGAATGTTTTCCGATTTTTCTTCGTTATGCCTTAGTTTGGATCTAGGTATTTCGAATTCTAAAATTTTGACATCTCAGTCTGGATCTGGATGTCTTAATTCTTTTCGTTGAACATTTCACTCTGGATGTGAATGTTTTTCAATCTTTCTCGTTATATCTTAGTTTGAATCTAGGTATTTCGAGTTCCAAAATCTTGACATCTCGGTCGGGATCTAGATGTCATATTTCTTCTCGTTAAGCATTTCATTCTAGATATGAATGTTTTTTCGATCTTTTGGTCGTTATACCTTAGTCTAAAATCTAGGTATTTTGATAAACATTAGACTCTTCAAGGAACCTAAGTGAAGATTGGGTACTTGTGGAGTAAATGAAGATTTATCCTGTACCTCGAGATGCTCTACCACACTGATTGGTAAGTAACTACAGGTATGCTTTCTCCTTTTGCATCAGGCATTTGTATTAGCATTTCCATGCATCATATAAATTGCATTATTTTTTCAAAAAAAAAAAAAGGTCATTTAGTGCATGTGCATGATCAAAATTTAGGTCTCAACTTGTCTTTGAAGGCAACCTCTACGAGCTCACCTTCAAAGAAGGGTAGCTGTTGACACCTAATTTTGGCAAGGAAAATAAAGAAAATAAAATTTGCATCAGAATAAATAAAAGGAAAAAAAAATAAAAAAGGGGGAAATCGATTTGATTGATTATGCATGGAAATTTGAAATTCTTATGAATATTCAGATTTTGTTAAATGCAGAAGCAATTTAAAAATCAAGTGAATAAAAGGCAAGAATTTTTACAAAATGGAAGAAATCGGAGCAAAATCGAGCTGATTGCGAAATCACACTCCGATTTACAATCTTGATTTAATGCGACAGAAGATGGAAATTCGAAAGTTGCTATAAAAATGGCCGTCTAGAAATCACTATAAAAAGAGTCACAATTTTCGTGACCAATGACGGGGGGGCTTTTTTGAAAAATTTGAGAGCAAAAATTCAGAGAGAAAAAAGAATTTTTTGTGAGAGAATTCGTGAAAAAGAAAAGGTCAAAAAAAGGGGAGAAGTACACTAATAGTGCCATAAGTTGTGTACGGCACTCACTTTGGTGCCAAAAGTTTCTGTCGGATCACTTAAGTGCCAAAAATTTTGAAAAATGCTCACTTTGGTGCCAACTCCGATCCGGTTGGCCGAAAATCCGACGTGGCATTTTTTATTCATTTTTGAAGCCGATGTGGCTCGCCGGAGAGCACAATCAGCATCCTAACACCAAAACGACACCGTTTGGTGTCTCCCCCAATTCAAAACCCTAAATCTCCGGCACCGTCCTCGACGGCCCCTGCACTCAGCGACCGCGACTCCGACCCCGACCCCGACCCCGACCCTGACCCCGAAGATGGCCACTCAGCGGCAGCGGCTCCAACCTCAACCCCGACCCCGACGATGGCCACTCAGCGGCCGCAGCTCCGACCCCGACCAACGAGGTCATCCATGTAGGACAGCGTCGAGGGCGTCCGAACAGCGCCGAGCAATGGCGGCTGAGCAAGCGACGGCGGAGGCCAAGCGACAACGGCCAACCGAGCTAGGTCGAAAAAACCCTAGGACAACGTCGTTTTTGTGAGGCCATCCATGTAGGACGGCAAAACGACGTCGCTTTCTTAAGGAGGACCGAAAACGACGTCGTTTAAGGCCTTGTCGATTTTTTTTTATTTAAAAAAAAAAAAAGCCACGTAATCATTTTGGTCGCAATCTTTCGACCGTGGCACCAAAGTGATCGTTTTTCCTCCGATTTGGCACTTAAGTGATCCGACGGAAACTTTTGGCACCAAAGTGAGCGCCGTACACAACTTATGGCACTAATAGTGTACTTCTCCCTCAAAAAAAGTCCAAAAGAGGTGTTTGCTAAAAAGTTGCGGAGAGAAGACCATGAAAGGACGTGCGCAAGCATTAAAAAAAAAAAAAGGGCGCGTCCATTCGTCTTCCCCAGCACCCTTCGCTCGTCCGCATCGACCACCACCGACTGCCGCGCCGGCACTGCCTCGCGCCAGCCACCACATCTCCGGCGCACCTCCACCACCGTTGCACCGCCGGCCTCGCCGCCGCGCCGAATCCCTGCAACCACTGACGCATGGGCCTACATCTCCACCCACAACAAGCAACAGCTGAGCCACCTGCAATCTTCTCTCCGGCGTGCCTCCCCTTGCAGTCGCCAGCCACCGCCGCTGCTGTCAAGTAGCGACCCGATGCCAGCAGAAGCTCGCGCCCAACCCGTAGCCAAAGCCATTGACACCGGCGACGCCACTAGCTACTTCGCCCCCAGCCAACGCGACCCAGCTCCGATGCCGCCTCCGCCGTCGATCTTGCAGCTCGCGAAGCCCCTCGCTGTTCCTCGACAATCTGTTATCGGCCCCCCAGATCCAGTCACACAGCCGCGATCCCCCTTTGCCCCGACAATAGAAGGCCCAAACCTAGCGCTACACGCCTCCCTGCTGCCACACCTTAGTCCGTGTCGGTCCGCCCGACGCTCGCCGTGCCGCGCCGGTGAGCCCCTGCATCATGCTCGCTTTTGCCGCACCCGACACGCTCGACGCCCTCAGCGCCACCAGCAGCCCCGGTGCAGTCCAGCCTTCATCGGAGCCCCGACGTCGGCCGCCGGCCATCCTCTTCTTGGCGCCGCCCTCCGGTCCCCGTCATTTCCCCCTAGGTAGTTTTTTTGTATTTTTACTTTTACTTTTCACTTTTTTGTAGTTTAGTTTATTTTACTCTTTTTATTTTTCATGTTATTTTTCTACTTATTTTGTTTGGTAGCGTTTTTAGTTTAGCTATTTAAGTTATGATATTGTTAATATTTGTGAGTTTGTAGGCATTATCCGTAAGTATTTTGTCCGAATTATTGTAATTACTAATTTGATCCATAAGACGTCGGATCATTTTTTTAATTATATTAATTTTTGGGCTTTTTGGTAGAATTTCAATCTTTAAATCATTATAATTATTAATTTGGTCCGTAAGACTTCGATCAGATTTTTAATTATTTTGAACTCTTTGTCGTGATAATTAAGGTTAGAATAATCGTTAATTTAACTTGTGAGACAACAGGTTATTTTTTTTTTATTATTTTAATCATTTATTTTGTTGATAGTTTAGATTTAATATTTATTTAATAATTACTTATCTTAAAAAAACTAAAAAAATCAAAAAATCAAAAAAATCAAAATTCTACATGAGCATATAGGTTTAATAAATCATACATGTAGGTTTAGTAAATTAGATTTTTTTTTTTTTTTTTAGGATTACATTTTTAGGATTGCATTTTTAGAAATAAGTTAGTGTTGGACCTAAATAATTTTTTTAAATAGGGTTTTAGATAATGTTCG
The DNA here is from genome assembly GCA_014182395.1 of Eucalyptus sp. ANBG9806169. NCBI lineage: Eukaryota > Viridiplantae > Streptophyta > Magnoliopsida > Myrtales > Myrtaceae > Eucalyptus > Eucalyptus sp. ANBG9806169. The sequence goes on along the minus strand of CM024578.1, from coordinate 20,752,304 downwards.
CACATTTTAATTATCTCATTTTTCCAAAAAATAGTTTTCTAAGATAGGATAGGGTTTAAGTCAAATTAATCCCTAAAATAAATTAGAAAATTATTTTCTTTAGATATTTTAATTAGGGTTTTTATTAATTTTGAATTTCAATAAAGAAAATACAAAATAATATGAGATGCATATTAAGTAGTTTGCATAATAGGATTATTTGATTAGAATTTATTTACTAGTAAAATTAGGTCATGAGGTGCATATTAACTAGTTTGCATAATAGGATCATTTAATTAGAATTTGTTTGTTAGTAAAATTAGGTCATGTAGTTAGAAATGCATTTTATAAAAAATCTAAGAAAACCCAAAAAATTGTTAGCTTCATGTGATGCAATTTATTTCATTTGTTGAATTTTTAATAATAGTTGAGCACTCGTGTGATCACATTTTTGCATGATAGAGATTTAGATTCTTGAATCCAAGCTGCCTGCAAAAATATTTTTTTAAAATAAAAAGAATGGTACCAATACCCTTAGTCTCTGGTTCATAGGAGTAAAATAAATCTCCCTTTATTTACTTAGGTATCTAATCGACCTACCGTAAATCGATTAGTGGCGACTCCTAGTTAATAATATTTTGCATGTTTAAAAATTTAGACTTAAGTCGCGATTTGGTATGAGCTTGGGAGAGCCCGAGTTAAGTTTAAAAACTTAGCAATCTATGAACCTATTTTTAGGTGGTGCACCGAAAAAAATAGGTTGCGACACCCACGAACCGTGTGGTTTAGGAAAAGCCATCAACCCCGTGGTTTAAGGATAAACCCACCAATCTTGGAAATGACATGGTTTAAGGTTGACCATGAACCTTTGGAAATTGCATGGTTTAAGGCTGACCATGAGCCTTTTGAAATGGCATGGTTTAAGGCTGACCATAAACCTTGTAAATGACATGATTTGAGGTTGACCATGAACCTTTGGAGATGACATGGTTTAAGGCTGGCCATGAACCTTGTGGTCTTTAGGGAAGCATCCACTAATCCTTTGGAAGCTGCATAGCTTCATTGAGGAATCTTGTCAAACTCAACTTGAGCAAATGTCATTAAAAACGTCATCAAGAGACGTATTGGTAATATTGCAGCATTAATTGAACAAGCTAATCAAGCTAAGTCCGACTACTTTAGAAGAACATTCGATGTCAATCAGCATCATGTGGCACAAAACTGCCATCTTGCTCAGGGATATATCATTAATCATTAAATTCTATAGGAGTCAAGTTCTTATCAGAACGGCTACGACTCATGAAAAAGACTCATTAAGCATGCCAAACTAAAGCTTCTTAGTCAGAAAGGGTTTCTTACACACTCTTGATAAAATAGCTACTTGATCCCATCTATTTGCGTGGGAAATAACTGATTACTAAGGGTATCTCACATAACCCATGTCAAAGGCTTTCAGAAACATTCGCGATAAGCACAATCAGATCTATTGAAACAGTCTTTTGAAAGAACCGCAATATAGGCTCGGTCAAGGCTTACATAAAGGAATTATTGCTTTGAGGCCAATAAATGAACATTTATCGCTATCTTCATCGGGTTTACAAGTCGAGAACTTGGAAGATAAGACAAGATAGAATTACCTCAACTCCTTCAAGCAATAGCTTCTTTGTAGCATTCTCATTTTCACTCAAACCATTCCAATCAAAAGAGACTTCGGAAGAGGGATGTAATGTTGGCTTGAGAGGAGCTCGAAAGGCTTAAAATTTTCAAGAGGGTTTTTAAGAGTCAGTAATTATTATGGCATCATGACCAGGTCACTCGATCTTTCGAAATCATTTGGCTTTTGAAACACAACGCATCTCGAAAGTCCCTTGACTAATCATTTCTGCATGGGAGCTTTGCTCCTTTTTCTAATTTCCTTTGCACTTGCGATGATTTTTTACGCAGGCACTTGGACTTTGATAATTTTTTTTCACATAAGATGTAGCTTTTTGGCTCTTTTCTTGACAGACATTGGCCTTACTTTTACCAGACACACTGCTTTTTCATGCCCCCTAGCTTGTCGAACTTTCTGCTCTTTGAACTTTTGTAACTCTTATGACTTTCGAGATGCTTTTCACATTTTCTCGTGACTATCAATTGTATTTGGTTAATTCTTATGCATTGCCCCAGTGAATGGAGATGATCACCACTCGGGATTCAGAAATGAATAATCAGGCCCAAATTGGTTAAAGCAATGGGTATCAGTGTTTGGGTAGAGAAGGAAATGCTCTTCTTCACCTTGGGATGAGTCAAGCTCTAATGAGAATTCCTCTGAAATTATCACAAGAAGATTGATGCAAGTAAAAGTAATAGAATCTTTCTCAATCCTTTGCTCTACAACACGATCGTAACCTCCTATGCTGCCCTAATATAGGGTCATTCTCGATAAGGATATTTTGAAGGATTATCTTTATTCAGCCGAAAGGCTAGCAAGAGATTAGTACGGAGTTTGGGATTGATGAAGAAAATGCCTTTATCATTTCGATCTTTGCGCTCAATGCAAATGAATCTTTCGTCCTAAGAGAATGTCGTTTTTCATTCAACTTTTAAAAATGTTTGAAGGACGTGTTTAGAAATGACTTACCTTTCTTCATCCTAAGCACTTCTTGTTTGGCATGATTAACATCTCCATTTCACTCTGCTGAGATTGTCTGAGTAGATTAATCTCTATAGGGAATTTTGATTCAAAATAAATAATCCCCAAAACGAGAAAACAATTTTGCGATAAAAAGGATGTTCAAACATTTTGTAGAATTTTTTTTCTTTTCTCAATTATTCATTTTTTTGCTTGTCTCTAGGAAAGCGCAAAAAGGTCCCTTTTCAGTAATGGAAATTCTCCTCTCTTTTTTTTTTTTTAAAAAAATTTGGAGAAGAAGGGTACTTACCTGCGGCATGGTGACCTGGTAACCCTGTAAAGAATGTAAAAGAATATGCTAGTGCAAAAATCTTTAGGGATTGAAATGTTGGAAACGATACATTATTACCCTTCACTTGCTTTTATCCTTTGAGTGCTAACATTTCTTGAATTCACCCTCATAGATATTTGGTAACTCGACATTACCCTTCACCTGCGTTTGCCTTTAAGTGTTTGATGTCTTCCTATCAAAGGAGAAAAGATTCATGTCAGAGACGCTTTCAAAATGAGCAATTGGAATCGACACAATTTACCCTTCGCGTGTTTTCGTTCTTCAGGTTTGAACTTTGTCTAAAGTGGCTAGGATTGATTGAAAAATGGCTATGTGGTCCTGATTTTATCCATGAAAGGCACTTCTTTATTGTATATAACAATTTTACAAAGTTCAATTCCTGCTTTTTCAAATGCTCTTTTCGAAGAGACGTTTAATTGACAAAGAGCTTGGAAAATTTTAAATATGGATCATGAGATGTGTTTTTCAAGATCTTGCTTTGAAAGGATAGTGGGTACTCCCTGTTTCCACACTTGGGGACATTGCTCTTTAGATGCTTTGCCCCATTTATTGCCCATAAAGAAAAGATTGGACATGTTATTTCAACACTCGATTGGGAATCATTTAGGAACTATACACCTCCTTTTATTTTACCAATTAAACAAAAATGGATGGACGAATGAGTTGTTATACCAACAGTTCCTACTAGAATGATTACAACCTTACCATCTCAAAGTAGCATTTATGGACCAACTCGAGAAAGCGACTAAGTGAAGAGATAAAATTTTACGCAAATTCTTCTTGAAACTTTTTTTTTTCAAAACATTTCGAAGCAAAGGTATAACAACTTAGCTCCGAAAGTCCATTTGAAATTCTTCAAGTGCTTTTTTTTTTTTTTTTTAAGAATGATGTTTTTTTTATGAAATCAAATTTAATTACTCAAAAATGTGAATTGCATGATTTACAAAAGTGCCTATTGGGCTCACCTGCAAAACTCAAAACTGAAAATATAATTACTACCAAGAATAAAGACAATAATATCATACAAAACACGCTTGCATATATGAGCGTATAAATCCATTCTCATCCTAATTCTAAAGTCGACTTCTTGGCATGATCAAGCGAGTGAAGTCAAGAAGTGTCATCACGCATGACCTGTGAAAAGAAGACAATGTTAGTGCGTGAATGAAAAAATGATCTTTTCAATGAAGTCGCCTCTTATAGCAAAATCATGATGACGGTACTTGCCCCATAGTCCATATTATGGGATTTTGGTATTTCACCAAGATTTGTCGTAAGAGAAGGGGTATCATTAAAGGATCAATCAGCGGCTATCAATCGAATGTCCATTCTATTCCAAAAGTGTCATATGCAAAAGTGGCATTGATTTTTGAAAGATTAATTTGTGATTTTTACTCATAGAAAAATGAGATGACTCTTGTTTTGAGAAATCTATACACAAAATGGAGAGAACTTGATTAAAAATGCAATTTCAATTTTGTGCCCCATTGTATAATCGCAACTTGAAAGTTTTTTTTTTTTTTTTTTTTTTCAAAATGTGATTTTGAGCCCATAACTAGAAATTTAAATAAAACAATGTGTTCAACAGCACCAAATCAAAGTGTTTAGAACTTGCATTCAATGTTCACTTATCAAGAGTGATTGCCAATTTTTTTTTAATCATAAGCCTACAACACCAAGGGCATTCGATTAATTTCCGCAAATTTCAAGATAAAAATTCAATTAAAAAAAGCAAATAAAAAGAAGAATGATACTTACAGTGGGGGATGACTTTTCTCTCTTCTTCTTTTTTTTTTTAATTACATAGACATGCACATGAGATGTGGTTCGATTTCTACTCTATACGGCTCAAAATAGAGCCATAGGATCACCGATTTGAACCAACAAGGTCGCGGCTAGATCAAGTTACCCATGACTCCGGCTTCGTCAAAGAACCGACCCGTGTCGTGTGGTTGCAGACCAAGGTCGGGACCTTTGACATCAAGAAAGAGATTTCGGGGTTGAGATGGGCGACTCGTACTACATGATTGTAGTCGGAGTAGTATCCACCTCAACACCATCCTAAATGATCTTATGCGGCTCAGGTCCGACGGTAGGTAATGTTGACTATGGTGTAGTGCAATGCAAAGGATACATGCACAACAATTTATGAGCAAACAACACTTCGTATATAAAAAATAAACCATACATCCCTATACATCCCTACAAGACAAAGGTGAGCAAATACTTCCCCTTATACCTCTCCTTCCGTAAAAATATTTAACACCTTTAATGCTAGGGGCGTACTTGGAATCATCGCTGCCAAATAAAAATATTTTTGAACAAGATTAATTTTGGCCTAAGTCCTCTAAGGTATAAAACCAAGTCCCCAGCGGAGTCGCCAAGTTGTCACGATCTACCCTTTTGGGGGAGGGAATAGGTTTAGGGGTGTTGCCTAAATGACAGACCTAAGGCCCATAATTAGGCACGGGCTCTCCCAAGCCCAGACCTCACGTGACATTGGGGCATTCTTAAGAATTTCGCAAAAATGAGTCACCACTAGCTTATTGGGGTTGGCTAGAAACCAAGTGAGGAATGGGAGTATGCCACACTTCCTATGCAACAAGAAAATCTAGGGTCGGGGACTTGATTACACTAATCTTGTTCATTTAAAAAGAATGATGTTTTGGTCAGGCAACTTGAATTGATTTTATACATATCCACTAACATGTGAGGTGATCATACGGGTGCACGATCATTAAAATAACAATTAGCAACCAAAGAAAGCGATTAAATAAATTGCATGAAAGAGCAAAAAGTTAACATCAAAGAAAAGATAAACACTAATCCTAACTAGATTAAAGAGAAAGCCAAAATCAACATATCAATATTGTGTATTCAAAGGCATTTGTCCCTAAGGACAATTGAAACCTTAAGGTAAAGCCCTAAAGGCTTAATCAAACTTAAACATAATTCCAAATTGAAAGGTTTCCTATTTTTAAAAGAAAATTACTCCAAAGATTAATTTCAACCTTTTCGAGGAAATTTAAATTTTTTAGATTTTTCTATTTTTTAAAAAGGAATTTTCGAACTTTCCAAAAAAACTCGTTTTTGCAATTTTTTATTTTTTAAAATTTTTTAACTTTTTAATTAAAAAATTAGAAAAAAAGGTCAAATTTTTTAATGTTTTCTGAGTTTTTGAATTTTCGAAAAAAATTTTGAATTTTATTATTTTAGAAATTTTTTATTCTTTTTTTTTTTTAAAATTTTGAATTTTTAATATTTAATATTATTATATTCGGAAAAAAAAAAAAGGTTCGGACTGGGTAGGACCGATCGGACCCGCTGATCCGACCCGAACCCAGGTCCGACCCACATAGGATAAAAAAAAAAAAAAATTTAGTTTTAGTTTAGTTTTTTTTTTATTATATATATTTTTCTCTTTTTGTCTTTTTCTGCTGCTCCATCTTCTGCTTAACGCATTCTTCGCATACACCCACTCCCACGTCTTTTCCTCCGTTTTGTCCATTTTATTTCTTTTCGTTATGCCTTTTTTCATTTCTTTTTCATTTCTTTTTATTTTGTTCTCTCTCCTCCTTGCTCCCTCTTTCTCTTTCTCGAAGGTTGTCTTCTCCTTCCTCGCGATGCTCTTCCCTCCGAAGCCACGCCTGTAACTTTTTCCAGAACAAGGGAAACTCGACGCAACGTCTCTCCGGCCGTCATCCCTCGCTGCCACAGAAACACATCCACCCGCCGATCGCCCATTTCAACCATCACCAACCCCCGCCGACCACCTATTCCGGTGGCCCTCCAAGATTTCACGACAACCCATACCGAAGCGACATTTTTTTTAAAAGAAAAAAAAATAAGTAACCCAGTGAACGACAAGCAAGAATACATATCAATAGGTAAGAGCAGCCTAACTAACACGGCCTCGAACCGCTAGAATGCCGTGAGGGATGGGTTTCCGACAGGGAGCTTTCCGGCGCGAAAACTGCATATGCGACCGACTCGAGCGGGATTTTTCCATCAAGTTGCGTAGAAACACAGAGAAAATACTAATATTAAACCAAATCCAACCAATACAGGACAACATGTGAATTGATCTTGAGCTCTAAAATGCATAGATATTTCGGCCTTCTCTCAGGCATTCTATCAAACAGTCAGTACGCGATTTAACAAACATGTTCCAGAGCGAGATTTATTGCAACCTTCGAGCTAGAGATGATGCATACAAGCTAAAATAGATGTGTTTCATGTTGGATCTGTCTTATTTTGCGACGATTCACTTAAAAATCCCGTACCCAACTTCGGTGTTCCTAAATGTTTCACGCTTCGTTCGAGCAAAGAGTCCAGCAGTTGGTATGCGTTCATGAACTCGAGTTTTGGCTTCAAACCGGAAGCATTCCTCACCCTAAGCACGATGCATTAGCCTCAAAACATCATGAATCGTCCTAAACTCGTTTCGTCTTGTCCAGATTTTGGTCAAAAAGTTCTAATGGTTCATGAAGTCGAGTTTTGGGTTCAAACCGGAAGCATTCCTCACCCTAAGCACGATGCATTAGCCTCAAAACATCATGAATAGTCCTAAACTCGTTTCGTCTTGTCGAGATTTTCGTCAAAAAGTTCTAACGGTTTAAGCAAGTTCCAACGGGAGGGGTGCTCCTACCTAGCTTAATGGGAAAGGATTGCGGTGGACGGCAACTCTTGGGCAGACAACTGACGACGGCGAAGCTTTCCTTCGATCTCCCTCTCTCCCTTCGGCTCGTCCTCCTCTTCTTTCTTGCTTTCTCTCGACCAAAAAACCAGCCGAGAACTCCCGCAAATGAGCGAGACCCTCACTTTTAGGGGTGACCAGCAGGCGCGCATGGCTTCTGCCACTGCCAGCTTGCCGGCCGGACTGATCCTGACCTGCGGATCACGCCGCCATCTGCCCCTCGCAATCTTCTGCTCCTCTAGCTTGTACTTTGTTTTTCCTTCTTTCTACAGAGAGCGTGAGGGAGAGAGAGAGGAAGAAGAGAAGAAGGTTGGGCTCATCTTGGGCAAAAATAAAAGAAAAGTGGACCAGCCCAAGCGAAGAGAAAGAAAAGGGAAAGAGAGAGGGGCTGGGCTGACCTGCCCTCGCCCGGTCTCATCTTTCCTATTTTCCTTTCTTTTTATTGTCTCTTTTTTCTTTTTCTTTTTGTAATTAATTTTTTTTGACAATTTTTTAATCTTTTTCTTTTTTATGACAAATTTTTTTGAAAAAAAAATTGAGAAAAGACCATTCAATGTGTAGTGCAATAATGAAAACACAATACCTTTTAATGAATTTTTTTCTATTCTTTCTTCTTCTTTTTTCCTTTTTTTTAGCGACTAATTCCCAATTTTGTATGTGATTAAGTCCTAAATAAAATGGTAAAATTTAGGTTTCAACATCACATTATGAAGGACAAGAAGAGTGTTCAATGTCCTCCTAGTGCATCCCCAATTGCCAAGGACAAAGGTTGTGAGAGAATGTCTCTTGATAGGTGCAACATCGAACTGGTTAGAGGAAAGCACACCAGATAGCTTGAAAAGTTTGCAATTGTTCCATAATAAGATATTGGGAAAACGAGCTTTTCCCTTTTAGAGCTTAGAAATGCAAATGCTATGTGCAATAACAGACATTATTTGTTGTGAGCTCTCTCGGGAAAAATCAAAAGGAGGTAAAGAAAGTACATGCATTAGGAGGATAGATTTTCATGCTGCGAAAGAGGTCAAGAAAAGAGCAAGATAGTCCATGGCGCAATGCGATTTATAGAAGATGTTTCAAAAGTAAAAGTGGGAGAAGAGTTCCATTATAAGATGGTACTCCCGGTGGTCGACACTTGTCTATTGCAGCGAGTTCCATCTCGTAATAGAATTCTCTCATTTTTACTTCTGAAACATCTCCTATAAATTGCATTGCACTGTGGACGTATCCTGCTCTTTTCTTGACCTTTATTGCAGCATGAAGATCTGTCCTAATTCACACTCTCTATGCCCGCTTTTGATTTTTTCTCGAGAGAGCAAACGTAGCGAGACACAATCCTTCATCAGCACCAACAGTAAATGGTTGAGCGAGAAAGATCACGATTAATATTGGCAACAAAGGCATGTCAATGACCATGATGAGGAAAATCTTAGATAGTGTAAGGTCTCGTGATAGCATGTTATCTAGAAGCTCGATTTGGCATTAATGTCACCATCGGAAGGCGGAAGGCTTCATGGATTGAGTACAAAACAAGAACAATTTTAGCTATATTATTAAGTTAGAATGTGAGAAAATTTTGAATTGTTATTGCTTTATTAAATAATTTATTACTTTAAACGGGTACACTTTCTTAGTGTTCTCCATTTGCTCGACATAGTTTTATAATGTTCTTTGTCTTATGCGATGGGATCTCCATATCTTAAAATGCCATGAGCTAAATAGATTTGCATTTTCCAATAAACAAGAAATGGTAGATCAAATATACACCATAGATAAACAAACGAACGGAAAAATTTGAATATAGAGCAGGATGATTTTGAGGTCCAGTGCTAATAGAGGTGAGCGTGGTTTCCGGATAGAACCGGGAATCAGAGGTTCCGGTTCGATTCTAGGTTCCAAGAAGGGAGGTTCCAGTTCCCGGTTCTATTTTTTTGGGAACTGGCGATTCTCGGTTCAGTTCCCAGTTCTTGGAACCAGAACCGGAATCAGAAAACCCTAGTTTTTAATTTTTTTATTCCCCCTTATGTTCTTCCTTCTCCCTCTTCTCGCGACTCCCCTTTGTTTTAGTTTTAGGGTTCCTTCACTCTCTTCTAAGTCTTCTCCCTATCCACTTCAGTGTTGCCACTCTCAACACTGCTCCCCCCCCCCTCGACTGCGCTCAACGTCACTCAGCACCTCGACGCCTCTCGGCCCCTCGACTCTGCTCAGCCCCCTCGACACCCACTTGACATCGCTCGGCCCCTCAACACCCCCTCGATGCCACTTGACTCGCTCAGCCCCTCAACGCCCACTCGACGCCTCTCGGCCACTCGATGCCGCTCGGCCCGCTCAGCTCCTTGACGCCCACTCAATGCCCGCTCGACGCCTCTCGGCCACTCAACGCCACTCGGCCCACTCGGCTCCTCGACGCTCGCCTGATGCCTCTTGGCCGCTCGACGCCACTCGGCTCCTCAATGCCACTCGGCTCCTCGACGCCCACTCGACCCCCTCGACGCCACCCAACATCCCTTGATACCGCTCACCGCCCTCGACACCAAAGAAACTCGCCTCCTCCAGCCTCAGTCACAGGTCCAATCTCTTGTCGTTTTTGCTCTTCACTATTAGATTTAATCTAACATTATAGCTACTTTATTTGGTCGATTTCTGAGATGTGGGAGTGTCGTGCTTGTGTGCCCTGATCTAAGTACATACATAGTGAGGGAATGGGACTCTGTCAATGAGGTGATGTTCATTATATGTGGACGACTTAAGACGGCTGATAGTGAGGGCTGCATTTGAAAAGCTCCCAACATACTTGCGTATTCGGCAAGGCATTCTCGTCGAAGAAGAAGGTTTGATATCGGGAATCTTGGGTTGATAGAGAGGAGGAACTTGTTGGAGAGGTTGCTAATTCTCAACATTTATTACTATTATATGTTAACTTGTATGTGGTTCTCTAGTTTCTATCACACCAACTGATCTATTCCATTTGACTTCAAATTAGATGGTCTGGCTGAATTCTAATTGGGAATGGATTGTGAAACGAACAGAGCTGCACATAAATCTTTTAGAGCCTTTCATTGCCTTTAGGGGGGTTTTGCTCAATATTTTGAGTTGCAAGGACTCAATGGTGCAACATCTTTTGCAGTCTGCGTCCACCCTTCGAAAGGTATAATTTAAATTGACTAGTTTCACTTGGTAAGTCATTGCAATTCTTTGTTTTATTTCTATTACATGCCTTTCTACAGGGTTCTAGGTTTTCTCAAGCAACTTCATCTTTACATGAGTTTAAGTACCTTGTGGTTGAGTGTAGGGAGCTAGGCTCTTCATTATATTGGATAGGAAGGGTAAGATTGTCTGGTTTAGTTGAGATTTGCATCACTCAATCGCAAATGGACATGCTAATATGAACTTTGACTGTGATGCTGCCTTTTTCTGCCCTTGTTTTTTCTTCCTATAACTGTTGTTTCATCTAAGAGATATATTTTCTCCTTGCAGTCTGTGAAGAATAAAGCTATATTTATGAAAATTTAGTTTGCTGATGGAGTGGCATTAGTCAAAGGGACAGAAAGGTGCTTTTTTTTTTTTTTATGCTTCTGCTCCCAATGAACTATTTTTGGCATTTTATGGACATAGAAGCTTTGCTTTGTTTCTTTCCTTCTTCGTTATAGTTCAAATCTGAAAATGAAAAAAAAAAAAAAAAAACCTATTGGAACTTGGAATCGACTCTGGAACCTGTGACAGGGTAGGTTCTAGGTTCTTAGTTTTGACGGGTAGGTTTCAGGTTCCAAAAAATGAGGAACCTATACCCGAGGGTAAGTTCCAAGTAATAGACGGAACCGAACTGGAGCCAGGAACCGCTCACCTCTAAGTGGTAATGGAGAGAAGTAAAGGATTCAACAATAACAAGTACCAAAGCAAAAGGTTGTGCAATAGCAAGATTGTAAAAAAGGAAAGTAACCGAATGATTGTGTTCTACTTTGAATGTCTATTGCATTTTTTTTATTTATATCTTCAATGTCAAATAACTGAACACCCAAAACCTTTCCAAAGAAACAAACATTCATATGTATGCATTTAGAATATTTTCCTAACTGCAAATATTGATAACGATGTTTTTGGTTTCAATACATTGCAAGGAAAGCTAAAGGCTCCTGTGAAGTAAAAAATGGTCCCTCCTTTAGATAATGCTCCAGACTCTAAGAAATTACATATCAAGACAAACTTAACAACAGAATTATCACCATTGATAAGATGCAGCTTACCATATCAAACAAACGACAAGTAAAATATTCAAGAGCAGTGAGGTAGAGTCACCTTGTCAGATTTTGCACATACCATTTCAGTAAAATAGACCTTTATAACAATTAGGCAAAACATAAACCAACTATGAGGCCTATGCCTAGAACGGCACTTCGCTCGACCAGTGCCCTTCTATCATCATGGTTTTTCCCTGTCCTACTAACCTCACTAGTTGTTTTAGTCAAATGCATGCACTAGAGATTAAACCATCAAAATAATAATAAATCTCCACGAAAGCTTTTCAGAGCAGTAAACTTATCAGCATTATAAAACTGTGGGAAAATAAAGTAACCCATTCAACGGGAAGATAGTAAAGTCTTTCAAAGAGAACAACACAACCTCTCTATCACTCGCCCATCACAATCCATAATCACTCATGCACATAATGTCTTTCAAAGAGAACTACCCTAACAAAGAAATCTATTATTACCTAACTCCTTTATGATACTTATTCCCCTAACTAACAAAGAAATCTATTTTTACCAGCACCCCTATTTGATACTTATTCCAAGTTGTTGACACCTAAATCTTGACAACCTATTTAGTATTTCATTACATAGAAAGTTAGGGATCAACCCCCTAGCAAAAATATTAAGTTAAAATTGCATATAGATATTAGGAGCATTTGGATAAATAGTTACATTTGCATTGGACCAGCGTGGATGGACTTAATCGAAAGGCTCTAAGCTTAATTGTGGACTAAGCTCATACAAACGTCATTTTTTTTTTTTTTTTTGGGCCCATGGAATTCAGGCTGGAAATCAGCACTTGAAATGTTCCATATTGATGAAACTTGGACAGCAATATTATACATATATCGTGAGAATTCGGCAATGAAAAATAGGAAAGGATATATGAGCAGCATACATTTGGCTCGGCACAGAGAGATCCACAACCTGAATCACATAAAATATTCACATGGAATTAGTCAACCAAGTAACAATTGATTGAGGAAAATAATATACGAGGAGGTCGGTTCCTCTAAGTATAAATAGACCTTCGCATAGCCAAGAAGAGGGGAGGCCACACAATTGAATACACGCGGCCACAAAATTAAGAGAAAGAGAGGTCAGCCACAATATAAAAATTGTGAGTGAGAGCCGAGAGAGAGAGATAAAGGGGATTTCGAGGTCCTGAGCGGCAGCACTTGGGAGGACTTCTCTGGGATAAACTTTCGGCACATTGGAGAGCACAAACTTGGTCTTCACAGAGCACTCAGGTCACGAGCAGCTTCCCTGGTGCCATCGTAACAGTGATCTTGCAGTCTCGCCACTGCAGCCACGAACCTACTTCCAACCGTCATCACCGGGGGCCCTCCCCGGCGCATCTATTAGGTCTAGTCCCGCTCAGTCCATCTCGTAGTAAGTCCCTGTCGTAAACCACCGGGGACACGCTTGCTAGCTTCTCAGTCAACGCCAGCAAGTCCGCCCTTTTCTTTGCACTCTCTCAACCACTCAGAGACATTCTTCAAATCTTGAACATACGGGTGCACTTTACGAAAAAGACACGAGAAGGAACAAGTTCTTGGGACTCCACTTGCTTGTGGTCGTCCGTCGCTAATCGTTCCATTGGAATTCTGTCCTCACAAGTCCTCAAAGCGACTGCCGGCATGGTTGAGAACATCGAAAACTGCCGATCTACCATTGTTGAGCATATCGCCTGCCACCACCAGTCATCCGTGATCTCAAACCAATTCCGTCAAAGTTCAAATTTGGATACGTGATCCGCAAAATTAGGTAAAATCTTATTTAAACATGATTAGAATAATTTATTTCCTAACTTTGCATTATCGATATCTAATTTGATTCCTTTAAGTGATAAGACATATTACGTTAGGATATAATTTCCTAATCCGCAACCACATTAAAGCTTTAATTCTATCTATAAGGTTTTAAATAGAATTATTGATTGCGTGAGAATCATAAAATTTGATATTTTGATCTTTAAGGTTTAATATCAATTTTTTGATTTTATTTGCAAAATTTTGAGTTGATTAGATATTTTTCATTATTTGAATTGTTTGGATCATATTTTTGATAATCTCAAATGATTACGTGTCATTTTGCTTTGATTGCTTCTGTTATTTCAAAAACATTAACAAGATTGCACAGAATATTACATAGATTAGGATTGGTTTCCTAGGCATGTTTAGCTAATATCTAAATTAAATAACATCTTTGCAATGAATTGTTTGTTCAATTGTTCAAATAAGTTTTTAGGTTAAGATAGGATTTAGGTTAGTCTATTTCCTAATTTAAAATATATAATATCTCACTTTAGGTAAATATTTATTTTTGGTAATTTTTAATTACGAATTGTGTTAAAAAAAATAAATAAATAAATCATGTGCATATCATATAGAATTAAGTTTAATTTGATACTCGCGTGTCATTTAGAAATTGCATGATAGGTCTACTTAATTAAGTTGCCTGTCAAGTAGAGTAGTTGCATAGTAATTACTTGCCGCTTCCATTATTGCTACTGGGTTAGCTATCGAGCTTGCTTCTATTGGACCTGGAGTTGGTCAAGCTACAGCTACGGGCCAAGCTATAGAAGATATTGCAAGACAGCCCGAGGTGGATTCCATCGTTTTTATGGTTATGTCTTAAATGGTGAGGTCCTCTATATATACCGAAGTCCCTTACTTCATTTAATCAATGCTATTAGCAAGTTGATGTGAAGAGATCTTCTCAGCACTGGATTCACCTACTAGGCGCATGGAACGGATAATATCACAAATGAAACCATGGCTCTGATACCATAATGGAACTAGACCTAGAACCAGGGAAGGAAGAGACAATTTTCTGCAGGTTTTTACAATACCAGCATGCTTGCATCGGTACTGTTCAGACTACTCTGAATGTTGGAACAGTCTTTGTAACTTTGTATCCCAACTTCAACATCGCTCTATCAGATCCCCAGCTACTCTCTTTCCTAAAAGTTCAGGTCCAGCTCACTGAGCTCCTCAAACTGCTGACTCTGTAGCTGCAACTCTGCATTACCATATGGTTTATCGAGTACAGAACCATGCTCTTGATTTAAACTTCAACAATGGTAATGAAGATGCTTTGTTTATCTCCATGCAAAATGATCAGGCATCATGCATCCATGTTCCTCGGCAGATACCGAAGGACATGTTGGCCAAGCTCTTTCCAGAAACTTGGATTACCAACTACGAAAAGCTACATCAACATAACAAGCCTTTCCAGTCTACAGACTCTGAGTTCGTCCGGAAAAAAGATGGAACCGTTTCCATCAAATTTGGCAAAGAAAATGAAGAAAGTCCTCCTATCTTCCAAACCCTCTTCATGATCGAACCATGTGTTCCTGAATCAATTTCCGAGCCAGATCCAAAAAAGCTTGTTCGGCACTTTAATGGTGATGGGCATCATGTCCATTACTATAAAGACAAATATGGTCATTGTTTTTTGGATCCTTTTTGCCAATGTTCCTATCGTATGAATTCTCCAGATGAGGTAAATCCATATGATAGACCTCCACCTCGACGGAAAAGGCCAAAGGATAAGGTGTATCAAAGATACTTAAACGGAGACCCCTCAGTTGATACTCTTGGTGAATGCGATAAATACCAGTTCATGGTATCCTATGCACCACCTCCACCACCGAACGATAGTACACCCCAAACTCCACCAGATCCACCAAGATCACCTCCACCATCACCAACTCAGAAAAAACAAACTCTCTCTCCGTTCTATAAGCCAATCCTAAAGTGGGCTAAGAAGCGCTCCTACCCACTTGAAGCTCCAGCAGAAACACCACCTATTTCCTCCATTGCCATGTTTCACGATTCTGATTTTCCCCCTCTTGTCAAAGAAGGTTCTAAACTCTCATTTCCTACCCCCAGAGGAATTCATTGATCCACAAGGCAGATACCGCCATGTTCCTAAAGTACCCACCCCCACTGATGTGGATGAACATGGGAGACAGAAAAAGACTTCTGCTGCTGAAGCTGTTTTAAACTGGCAATCAGAGACTCTGCTAGCACAAAACAATGCCTTCAAAGCAATTGATTCCAAGATTAGAATTGTGCACAAGATCTCCGAAGGTATGATGAGACTACCAAGAAAATGGTTTCTAAATTCTAGAAAAGGCTAAATGTCTTGGAATCAGGGCAACATCTAGGCTATCATTATCTAGAGAGCCCAGAACCGGAGATAGAAAAGCTCAAAAGACAAATCCAACTCCTTGAAGAAGGAAGGTTCAGACCTTTTGATCCATTTGTAACTCCAGTAAGAACTGGATATTTACCTCCACCATCCTAGACGTCTATCTTTGCAGCCATTCCGCAAGATCCATCCAAGAAGGAACCAGATATACGAGAACGCATCAAAGAGTTGAATCTAATCCAAAAGGAAAGAGGAAAAGAGAAAATTCATGTAGAATCATGTTCGGTTGTCATAAGAGAAAAGCCAGATCAGATGATGCTAGCAAATCCATTAGAATCATTTCTAAAGGATTTGAGTGTCCAAGGACATCCTGATCCTGTCCACAAGACTGCTCCAACTCCTCCAAATGATCAAACTCTATTTCCAATAGAACAAACTGATCCTACCAGTTCTGATACTGAATCTGATTTAGTATCATCTTCATCCTCTTCATCATTTTCAGTTCCTGAACCCGATTCCCTTCCTATTATACCAGTAACTTCCTCTATATTCATGACTGATCCTCCATATCAGGAAATGGAATCAATTTACTCTGACCCAGAGATTGTTCAGGACAACCCTAGAAATCATGTGTCCATGGCATCAAAGCAGTTTTTTACCATTGATGATATTCCCTACCAGAAATGGCCAGAAAGACTTGAGGAATTTCATACTTGGTTAAACACTCAGTCCCTCACCAACCATGATATAAATGATGTCCTTTACAACTTTATTACTAGGTTTACAAGAAGCCTTAAACTTTGGTGGAAATCAGTATCAGAACAAGACCAGATTCATTTTCTGATGTCACCAAATTTTAGCCAAGCCATTACTATCCTATACCACTTCTTTGTGGGAAAACCCACCGACCTCATAGAGATGAAAAGAAGAGAGTTTTTCGAAAGAAAATGTTGTTCCCTCCAAAAGAAACATCTTAATAAGCATTATCGAATAATGCTTCAACTCTTTACCAAATTGAGCCGATTCAAATCGAAGCATATTTTCGACTTCCATCCCCAAAGAACTATCCCAAATGGTCGAAAGATCCTTTTTGGGAGACAAAAGAGAGTTCGGGATATGCCCACGGGAGAAATACAACAAGAAATCCATCTATGCCTTGAAGAAATATGCTTAAAGCGCCAGATGGTCAAATCCTATATCAATAGTGATCCGAGCCTCGAGACAGCCTACTCTCGCCACAAGCTCAAGATCAAATGTTCTAAACAAGACTGTGATGGTACTTGTGGAAAGTATTCTCGAAAGAAGAAACACTTCAAGAAGTTCTCGATGAACAAGTCCAAACATGGCCACAAGAACTTCCGAAGAAAGAAGAAATTGCGATACCTACGAAAAAGAAAGGATCGCACGGGCCATAAAAAGTCGAATCGTTGCTACATCTGCAACCATAAAGGACATTTTGCCAAAAACTGTCCCCAAGCTAGAAAGGGCCAACATCATCTGATACACCATATTAAGAATGAAACAGGTATCTCTCTTGAAAATGATGATGTTGAATCATTGTTCTCTGCTGATGAAGAACAATCTGAACAAACTCTTTGTATCATTCCATGTTATAACAATTCAAGTGGCGATTGATTCGAATCAAGACATTTTTCACATATCACCCACATCTGCAGAACAAAACCTTGACATATTTTCAAGCCAAACCCACTGTCCCCATTTTCCTGTAAAAATCCTCACCTCAAAGTTTGCTAAGCCAATCACTGTCATTGCTCTCATTGATACTGGAGCAAGTTGTTCAATCTTGGATACCAAAGTTCTTCCTGAAGAATATTGGACTCATTTTGTCCGATATTTCAACTCTGCCTCAGGAGATACTTTCTCCACAAATGTGAGAACTACTCATGTGACTGTTCAGTTCTTCCCTCAATGTTCAATAACCACAAAAATCTTTGGATCCAATCTTCCCAACAAATACCTAATCATTGGTTGGGACGTTATGACTCAGATCTCACAGCTTCGTATCATTCATGGAAAGGTCTTAGGTATAATGACCAATTCTCTGAGTTTGTCAATATTCAGAGACTCTTTTCCATCCAGATGAGCCTATTAGATCCAATTATGCAAAAGTTGTTAGAATCTTGTTCAGAATCCCATGCAGAATTTGCTCAGAAATGTTCCCATCCTTTATGGGAAAATCCAGAATTCTTTGTTCGCCTTCCTTTCAAGAAGAATGAAGACATAAATCCAACCAAGGCGAGCCACATGGCAATGAAGCTAGAACACTTGGCTTTAGCCCAAAGGGAATGCTCAAAACTATTGTAACAAGGCCTTATTGAAATCTCCAACTCTCAATGGGCTTGCGAAGCCTTTTATGTCAATAAGCGCGCTGAGCAGAACAGAGGAAAAATGAGATTGGTAATCAACTATCAACCTCTCAACCTTTTCCTCCAATATGATAAATTCCCTTTACCATCCAGAGTTTCTCTCTTTACTGGATTAACAAAGGCCCATATCTATTCCAAATTCGACCTCAAAGCCGGATTCTGGCAATTGGGCATCCATCCTGAAGACAGATCCAAAACAAGATTCTGTATTCCAAACCAGCACTTCCAGTGGAAAGTTCTTCCTTTTGGCCTAAAGGTAGCACCATCCCTTTTTCCAAAAGGCCATGTGTCGCATCTTCCAACCAATTCTCTCAAGTGCTGCGGTATATATCGATGATATCCTACTCTACAGTCCTGATGAGCAGTCACACTGCCAACTCCTTGAATAGTTTGCAGAAATTGTCAGAAAGCATGGCATCATGCTTTCCCAGCGAAAAATGAATATTGCCCAAACAAAAATCGAATTTCTTGGTATGCACCTCAACAATGGTACATATTATCCAAGGCCGCATATTGCTCAGGAACTGTCAAAGTTTCCTGAAGAAAATTTCACAAAGAAGGAAGTTCAGCAATTGCTTGGGATAATTAATTATCTCAGGGATTTTGTCCCAAATCTTGCAAAGCTCTTGATTCCTTTGCAATCCATGCTAAAGAAGAATCCCCCACCTTGGGGAAAAATTCAGACAAAAGCAGTTGCTGAGCTTAAGGAGGTTATGCAGAATCTCCCACCACTGAAGATACCATCAACAGATAGAAAAATTCTTCAAACTGACGCCAGTGACGAATACTGGGCAGCCATTTTACTTGAAGAAATTGATGGTAAGAGACACATTTGTGCTCACAAAAGTGGAAAGTTTTCTCAATCCGAAATGCATTACCATTCCACTTTCAAAGAAATCTTAGCAGTAAAGAATGGAATCAAGAAGTTTGAATTCCATCTCATCGGCCATCACTTCCTGGTAGAATTAGACATGGCATCCTTTCCTCAGATGACCAAGTTTAAACAAAAGCATATTCCTAATTCCCAACTGCTTCGATGGGCCGAATGGTTTTCAAAATATTCTTTTGAAACCAAACACATTCCAGGAAAAAAGAATGTTCTTGTTGATTTCTTGTCAAGACCAAAGGCACCAGCCGAAATCAACATGTACATCAAAAGACCTGCTTTTCATATACTCAATCATGGAGTAAAATACAAGATTGAGAAGATCAAAGATTTACCAAGCTGGAAATATCCCCAGGAGATTATTGAACAAATCCAGAATGACAATCTCACTGAAAATCTAGAAAACCTCATGTGGCAATGCCACACAGATCTGTTCAGATTCAATGCAGGTTCGATTCTTTATCCTTGTGGATTAAATTCGGATTATCCATTCATACATCCTCTTATCTGGAAAGAAGATGATTTCCCTGATCAGCTCAAGACGTTATTATGGTACTTAACCAATAAGTACTTAATAGATATTGAAATTCCAACCAGGAGGTTCGTTGCCAACCTCACCAGGATATTCTTACTTGGAAGAAATATTGAAAGAGAAAGTGATTAAAATCTTCTAGACTTTCTCAATTGGTTCTATCCTCCTACTCACTGGAAACATCTTTTGGAAAAAGAACTAAGAACCACAACACCAAATCCTGAAGTCCATACCATTCTGTTTTTTCGACGTCCATGACATTTTTGCAGAAACAATGGCAACATCATTAGTGTTCCTCTGGAAATAGGAACCACATCCTACAAACCTCATTTGGATAGCAGAGAAGCTCGGATTCACAAATCCTATCCAAGATATGTCGTATCTTGCCAACTCCAGTATCGAGAACTCTAGAGAATCCTGTGTCAAGAAAACAAAACCATTCCTGAAGGCGTATGGAATTATAATGTACCCACTGCATGGGATCATTATGACCTAGCTCCAGAAGCTAAGGAAGCACTCAGGCAATTCAGACAAGCTGAATCATCCCAAGATAATGAAATGACAAGTGCACATGACATTGTCCAATCTACCCAGGACCCCTATGCACATTGGGGAGGTCCTCTTTCCCAAGATCCCTATGACCAAGGACCATTGTCCTTATTTCAAGTGGACACTTCCTACTATTCACAGCCATTCCATTGGCCTCAGCCAAGCATTCCTGCCAACACCACAGAAGATGACAATACAAACTGGGCTCAAGAAGAAGCATCCCACCGGGCTCATGAGGAAGCATCCTCATCACATCATCTAAAACAGATCCTCTCACCAGAAGACCTTGAAGCTCTTGAACAAAAGTACGAGGCACATCTTCTAGCAACAGCACACAGCTCGGATGACTCGGACTATGACTACAATGCTCGTGACGGACGAGACCGCTGAAAAGCCGATGTCCGTACAAATTCACTGTAGCATAGTACTGTTCACTTTTACGGTAGCACTAGGCTAGGGAAAGTACTGTTCACAGTACGGTTACTGTTCATATTGTGCGAATAATTCCCTCCTGGAAGTTGCCGGTGCCTCTGTTTGTTTCCGGACCCAGGCTTGGTACTTGTTCGCTTGTGACCTCTTATTGTCTATAAAAGGCAAGGAGGGTGTAATGTGTTGGGTAGAGTCCCCTTGAAGTAAAGTGAGTGTTTTTGTAAAAACCTCTCTATGGCTTTCTAAACTCCTCTTCTTCTCCAGCCTGGTAGAATCCTCTAGGAAATGCAGCTCGGGTAGATTAGAAGCATTTCCATCCTGGTTCTCATGGTGTCCCTAGGCTCTGAATTAAAGGGCAAAGTGGTTTTCTACTAAAAGGCCGTCCCTGAAGGGCTTGAACGGGAGTTGTTCGCCCACTGTGGGAAGGCATACCTGCAGAAAATTGTCTCTTCCTTCCCTGGTTCTAGGTCTAGTTCCATTATAGGCTCTACCTATGAATTATCTAGCAATAGGTCTTTTACAATGAGATCTACCTATACAGTAACGATATTTGATTATGAAAATTGAATGGGGTAGCTGACCCTCTTAGTATTGACACCAAAATTTTTGTCTATCAGTTTATTTTACAAAAATATAAAAATATACATAAATGTAAAAAGCATAAAAAAAAAATGAAATGACCAGAATAAAAAAATCACAAAAATATATAGTAAAAATCGAGCGGACTGGTTTTTATATAGCTCATCTTTTAGCAAAACTTTTAGCCTATCATGATCCTCTCGTTTGTCTCCAGTTTCTCAAGGCAGCGACCTCTCCCTCTCTCTTTGCCGCTCTCTCCTTCTACGAAATACCAGCTGAATGTTGCTTGCTTGCGTTGCATTTATCCATGGGGCGTTGGTTGCAGACGTGGGAGGACTTCGGGGAGGAAGAAGGCGAGAGGTAGGGGATGAAGAGGAAGAGGACAAAACAGAAAAAGACAAAAACAATAAAAGAAAAGAGAGAAAAAGAGAAAAGGCCAAAAATAGGGAAATAGAAAGTAAAATGGGCTTCAGCCTTTTAAGTTGTGGGCCGGTCGCCTTAAGAAGAAGAGAAGGGTTTTGGGCTGGTTGTTGTGGGTTAGGTTATTTTTAGAGTTTGGGTCAAAGAATTAAGAAAAATAGAATTGTTCTTGGAATGGTTTGTTTAATTCCGAGTGGGCTTCTAGGGTTAATAATTTTAGTCCAACCTGATCCGATAAGGTTCGGGTCAGTCGGTTTAGTTGGGTCGGGTTTCTTGACCCTGTCCGATTGCTTATATGTTAATATTAAAAAATATTAATAATAAAAAATTAATTAAAAATCCAGAAAATGATTAAAAATTTTAAAAACTATAGGGAATAATAACAATCTTTTAGAAAATTCGAAAATCAATAAAAAAAATCGGAGTTTTAAAAAAATAAAAAATATGAAAAAGTCATTAAAAAATAATATAAAAATAGAAAACCCTTAGAAAGTAAATCCTAAAATTGGACAAGCCTCTAAGGCTTTACAATAGGCTTCCCCTTTTGATTGTCTTTTTCTATTTAGAGATAATTTTAGGACGCGTGCATGCTTTCTATTATGATTATAATTGATTGAGCTTTTCAATTTTGGAATGGTTAGGATGCTATTTAGAACTCTTGAATAGGCTGCTATGGCGTTAGCTAACATGTGATTAGGTTATGTACCGAAAGGGCGTTGGCCTTAGGGCTAATGTAATCAAATTCGTGAGTTCATAATCTCTAGTTGCGTAAATAGTAAAATATTCTCCCATATCTTACTGACTTTCTAACCAATCCAAAAAGGCTAATGGTGACTCCTTAGTCAAAATTTGTATAGGCTTAAATTGATTAAAATTTTGAATGCCCGATGTTGCACGAGATATGAATTTGGGAGCTTCCATCTAAATCATGGGTAGCATATCCATCATTTAGGTAATATTCGTAAACCTAAATTTCCCCCTCCCCTAGTTGGAAGGGGTTTTGTCGCGACAATTTGAGTGAAATTTTGTGACAATTAGAAATCATATTTAGGTTAAATATGTGTTTTTTAATTAATATATGTTGCAAATGCTTACGTTGCATCAAGGTAACTATTCTCCTTATGCTTGCAATCTATATATTGCCTACTTTATTGAGTGTTGAATAATGGTTGCACACCTGCCTGATCACCTTGCTTGTTAGAGGATATGTTAAAATCAATTCAAATTGCTTGCAAAAATATTTTTGGAAATAAAAGAGAAAAGGTATTTAAAGGGTGTTAGAGCAATCTAGCGTGATCAAGTTCCCAAACTCATTTAATCCCCGGTTCGTAGTAGTAAGGTATTTCTCCAAATGCTTTACTTGGATATCTAATCAACTTGTCATAAATCAATAAGTGGCAATTCCTAGATAAAATTTATTTACATGCTAAGTCTAGACTTAGTAATCTATTAGTTAAACCTCTAGGTGGATCCACCCCGCTTCAGGGAGGTTGCGACACAAGTGTTCACTGCCTTCATTACGTTGCTCCACTGTTTGGTTCCTAAACCTCCACCATAAATATTGTCTGAAATGTTAAGCCATCTCCTCCAGGGTGCACCCCTGGTTTTGGGCATCATGATGAAAAAGAAAATTCACACAATGATGATGCCCACTGTGAACAAAAAAGTAACCCCACCAAGGATGGTTGCCTTGGACAGTAGCACAAGGCAATGGTGAAACTAATTGCGCTTTATTGCGCACGTAGGTGATGGGAATAATTAGTGTTGTAAATGAATGTGACTGGTCCCATGCCTACTTAGTAACATGCCACATAAAAGAATAATGAAGCATGCACCATGTTGACAAGTGATTCTTGTCCATTTGGTCAATAATCTTAATGTCACTTTAGTCAATCATAATTAAACGAGTACCTAAGAGAGATCCGATAATCCCGCCAATATTACACAACAACCTTTGTCTCCAGCCCAATCAACGAGGAGAGTACATATAAATACCACCCTTACCAATTCGTCTGCAAAATTCCATAACAATTTTGTTGGCGGCGTTGACACTAGCCTTCTCAAATATCCAAGGGTTGAATAGGAGAACAATGTCCATGCGACATGCCTGTTGGAAGTCATGGATACTAATAGCATAGATGATCATGTGGTAGAGGGCTAGGATCGAGTGAAGGAGCTCTCGCCACACATCCTTTATGCTAATGCTTTGCACATGGACAATGTTGCCATTGGACCCTCAAGCGTCTACCGACCACCAAGGGATTTCGCATGGCGCAGATCACGATGATGATGAAAGAGATACCAATGTATAAAAAAAAATATTTTCCCATAAACAAAAAAGACAAAAATTTATAACTTATAAAAAAATAGAAAAAGATACTACAATTTTTTTGTAAAAATAGAAATTGATAAGTACCTCAAGTAAGGAGGTGAAGAAGCCACAGAAGGAGGCAAGGGAGATCTCAGTCACATAAAGGAGGCAATCATTGGGGTGCAACCGACTCCTATGTGAGCAATGAATCGGCCTAACGAAATAAAGAAGTTGGGAGCGAACCCATCAGGAAGGACCCAAAAAAGAAGAAGAATTCCATCAAGACAATTGTCCGGCAATGGCCAAATCTGTTGGCGATTCACCCTACCATCATCGATCCAACAAGCAACACCACATAGAGGATTACTGTTTGGACATCAACATGGTCATCGATTATCTTTTGGTCCTTTTTTGAATATGCTGCCATCTCGATCATTAATCCTAATTCTGCCAAAATTCAAGGAAAAACACATACACAATAAATCTTATTTGTAAGGACCGGCCTTTAACCCTACTTGCCAACGATGTTGCTCGCTTTGTGCTGTAGGACTTACCCCTTCATGGTTTTGTTTCCTTAAGCTTCACCCATAAAAGGCCTCATTTAGGGTAGAGGCGCCACCGCACTGCTATCCCTCAACCTAACCCGATATTGTCCTCTTTAAGGTGCAACCGCACTGTCATCCCTCGAAAGGTTATGTCCGTGGCACATCAGAAATTACTACCAAATGGCCTTGTTGGTAGTTAAGACTGGTGATACTCCTTCTATAGCACATTACTTCATTGTCCCCAAGCAATGTGAGATTTAGTTCATTCTTGTCCCTTTCGTCATCCTCGAGACAAAGTCGCACTCTCATGCCTCACGGGATTGAGTCGTTACATTATTTATCATCACAATCATTGAAAGAAAAATCAGTGCTTGATATTTCTTCCATTTTTCATTGATATGTGATTATAAGATAAAAAAGATGAGAATATAAGTGTGATGAATTTGTCCGAGATTAACTTGCTTGGCCAAAAAAAAAGTGAATTATGTTATTTGAAATTAATTAATTTTTTCTTTTTCTATTTTTAGTTTTTTTTATTTCCAATCGATATAAAGCTAGAAAAAATAAGGACAATGAGACTAACAACCCAATAATATAGATGTGATGGAGGCGGCAATCACGCATCTTAATGTGAACTTAGTTCACAATCGGCTTTGCTAGAAGATGATTGAATCTCTCAGTCAACTCCAATTGAATGTTGTTGTTGACACTAGAATCACTTAATGACTGTGGATATATGCAAAGTCAATATAATAACTTATGTACGTCAATAAGTGGTGTATCTAAAAATATAACGTTATATTTTGAAATGTTATATAAGTTGTTGAATTGACTTTTGCAAATATCAATAGTCATACTAATTGCCGCCTCCATCATGTATATATTACTAGGTTGTGTTTAGTCTCATTGTCCTTTTTTTTTCTAGCTTTATACCAATGGGGAATGAAAAAAAAAAAGTAAAAATAGAAAAGGAAAAGATTACTTAATTTCCAAATAAATTCACTTTTTTTTGGCCAAGCAAGTTAATCTCGGATAAATCCACCGCACTTATTAGTCTCATCATTTTTATCTTATAATCACTTATATTGTGAAAATAAATTCAATGAAAAATGGGAGGAAAATAGGGCACTGGTTTTTTTTTTCAATAACTGTGATGATAAATAACGTAACGACTCTTTACCAAAAAAAAATAACATAACGACTCAGTCTTGCAAGAAATGGGAATGCGGCTCTGCCTCAAGGATGGTGAAGGAGGCAGAGAGACAATGAGGTAATGTGCTATATAAGGAGTAACACCAGTTTTAACTACTAATGAGGCACTTTGGTAATAATTTCTGCTACACTAGGGATAAAACATTTCTAGGGATGACAATGCTGCTACGCCTAAAAAAGGACTATTAGGTCAAGCCAAGGGATTGTTATGTAGTTGTGCCTCTACCCCGAACAAGACTTTTTCTAGGCAAAGCCCAGAGGAACAAAGGCATGAGAGCTTGGGATAAGTGAGCCTTGCAGCCCAAAACGAACAATATCATTGGCAAATAAGACTAGAGGTCAACCCTTACAAATAAGATTTTTTATGTGTGTGTTTTTCATTGAATTTTAGCAGAATTAGGATTAATGATTGAGACAACAGCATAAGTAAAAAAAGACCACATGATAATCAATGACTATGTTGATGTCCAAACAATGATCTTCTATGCAGCATTGCTCGTTGGATTGGTGATGGCAAGGTGGACCATTGATAGATTCAGCTACTGTCGGACAATTGTTGTGTGGGATTCTTCTTCTTCTTCGGGCCAATCCTGATGGGGTTCGCTCCCAACTTCTTCATCTTGTTGGGCTGATTCGCTGCTCACATAAGAGTCAGCTGCACCCTCATGATTACCCCCCACTGCGTGATGGAGATCTCCCCTGCCTCCTCCCATGGCTTCCTCACCTACTTACTTGAGGTACTCATCAATTTCTATTTTCAGAAAAAGTATGTGGCATCTTTTCTATTTTTTTTTATGTTATAAATTTTTGTCTTTTCCGTTATGGGAAAATCATTTTTTTATACATTTGTATTTGTTTCGTCATCATTGTAGTCCGCACCATGCGGAATCCTCTCGAGAGTTGGTCATGCAGAGACGCTCAGAATATGCAAGGTGCATCTAGGATCTTCGACTCCGAGGATTAGACTGCCGCCATCCCAAGAGAGTCTAATGGCATCGTTGTCCATGTGCAGAGCATTAGCACAAGGGACGTGTAGTAGGATCTCTTCCACCCAACCCTATCCATCTGCCATATGATTATTTGTGCGATTGGTATCCATGTCTTCTGATAGACATGTGGCATGAACATTGTTCTTCTATTCAACCCTCGAATATTTGAGAAGACCGGTGTCAGCGCCACCAACAAAAAAAACTGTTATGGAATATTACAATCGAATTGGTAAAGGTGGTATTTATCTTTATAGGTACTCTCTTCATTGACTGGGCTGGGCAACAACGATTGTTGTCGTGCAGCATTGATGGGATTATCGATTCTCTCCTGGCTTTGGGTACTTGTCTAATTATGATTAACCAAACTGACATAGAGCCTATTGACCAAAGGAACAAGAATCACCTGTTAATGTGGTGCGTGGCTTCATTGCTATTCTATGTAGCATGTTACTCAGTAGGTATGGGACCAATCACTTCCATTTAAATTGCTAAATTATTCCTGCCACACCTACGTGCGCAAGGAAGCACAATTAGTTTCGTCAAGAGCCAATTGTCAAGTTTACAGATATTATTCTTATTTGTATTGCTGTCCATGGCAACCACCCTCGATGGGGTTACTTTTTTGTTTGCAAAGGGTGCAATCATCCTTTGATTTTTTTTTTTTTCATCATGATGCCCGAAACTAAGGTGCACCCTAAAGGAGATGGCCCAACATTTCGAGTAATATTTATGGTGGAGGTTCAAAAACCAAGAAATTGAATTGTCGAGAACAATGGGCGACACAATGAAGATAGCAAACACTTGTGTTGTGACCTCCCCGAAACGGGTTGGATTCCGGACTAATGGATTACTAAATCTAAACTTAACTCAAATTCTCCAAAGTCCATATCAATTCGCAACTTAGGTTTAGGTTTTTAGAATGCAAATGATTTTTATTTAGGAATCACTACTAATCAGTTGATGGTGAGTTGATTAGATACTTAAGTAAAGCATTAGAAGAAATACCTTATTTCTACGAATTAGGGATTAAATGAGTTCGGGGACTTGATTTTGCTAAATTACTCCAATGCTCTTTTGGTATCTTTAAAATATATATATATTAATTTTTTGCAGACAACTTTGATTGATTTTAACATATTTTAATAAGTAAAGTGATCATGCGAGTGTACAACCATTATTGAACACTTAATAAAGCAAGGCGATAAATAAATTGCAAGCATGGGGGAAAATTTACCTTGATGCAATGTAAGCATCTGTAACAAATATTAATTAGAAACATATATTTAACCTAAATATGATTTCTAAGTGTCACAAAATTCCACTCAAATCTCTTTATGGGTTTTCTCTTATTTAAATGAAAACTAAGCCATATGTCATGCAATTGAACTAATTAGCATTATTCTAATGATGGGCAATAATTAATGTGCAACTACTCTACTTGACATGCAACTTAATTAAGTAGACCTATCATGCAATTTCTAAATGACGTATAAGTATCAAATTCGTATACCTTTCAGATGGAAATATCACCAACCTTAGAGACATTGTAATGGATAGCCTCGAGAGATATGGGGTTGGGCTAATAGACCCTCGGAGGATACATGATCTTCATTATGATCTCCATAGCAATTTGGCGAAATATGGTGCAGATGGAGTGAAGGTAGATGTTTAGAATATATTGGAAACCTTGGGACAGGGATATGGTGGACGAGTTGCTTTGACCAAGCAGTATGAAGAAGCACTCGTGCGATCTATCGCAAGGAACTTCAAAGAAAACGATATTATTTGCTGCATGAGCCATACAAAGTTCATATACAGGCTATGTAGTACCGACATGGACACGCGACACGTGACACAACATGCTAACACGTCATTTCTAAAAAAAATAGAAAATTCCAACATATTATATAATAAATATATTTTTATATATAAATGCACATAAATAAATAATAATAATAAGAACCCATAATTAATTTACACTAAAAACATTAATCCAATATTTGTTAATATTTTTCATTATTTTAACTTGACAAATTCAATTACATTCAATTACAATAATCAATAAAACTTGAAGGAAAAAAAGAAAAGCAATCTACATTCTACTATTAAAATCTTGTGCCTCTACTGCCTATCTAATCCTTGCTGAAAATCCCACTACAAATAAGGAATTTAGCCTTTGTAGGCAAATGGACGCATGTCATAAAATGTACGAATTCATTTTATGCTTAAGTGAAAATCAAAAATTATTTATTTGTAAAAGTTATGATCGTACCTAAATTCCATAAATTCAAGCTCTCGATTTTCCATACCCAGGACTCGCCTTGGCTAAATTTCTCAATCTTGTTTTTTCAGTCGATTTTTTTGAGTTGTGGAATTTCGGGTTGCAAAATTTGCAGCTGCACCACTAAGCTCTATTTGGGGCTAAAGCTTCGATCTTCGAGTCCGTCTCTCATTCTTATGTCATCCGTTTGTTCATAAAAATACGTGGCGAAGGGGGCCTGGGGAGCCTCGCCAGCCACAGGTGAGGGCCGTCATCACCTAGAGCGAGGGCGTGGCGTCACCCAAAACTAAGGGACCTCATCAGCCCTTGCTTGGCCAGCAATGGCCTCACCCAGATCGGCGAGGGTTCCCCCCCTCCCTCCGCCATCGCCGGCCCACTCCGATGGAGGCAGCGACAACGACGCCCAACCACAATCGCTACCCATTTTTTTCTTTTTTTCTATTTTTCATATATTTAGATTTTGATTCTCAGGTATTGAAAATTTTTAAAATTGATCCTATGCATATCGGAATTATGTGTCGAAATTTTGAACTCACGTGTCGGAGCGTGTCGGGAGAATTGAACACATGTTGGATTTTCCAACACTCGTTGACAGCGTGTCAGACATGTGTCGAAATGTTGGACACGATATGAAGGCTCCTGGAGAATGTCAATGCTTCTTAGTATACAAGTCTGTCAGATGATTCTCGTTTGCATATATGATATGTATAATGTATGTTTTTATAGTGACAAAAAGTGCCAACAAGGAGAGGATGCATTGTCGATAATTCGAGAGAGTAAGGGTGGGTTCGACATTGTCCCAACGAATGTTCCAATGCCCGGCATGGATAGATTTCAGCTTCTCGCCAAGATCGCTACCATGGAGATAACCATGCCTATAGTCAGTAAGTTCTTAATATGTCAATTAATTCAAGCTAGACTCATAAATTTATGGAATTAATGTGATATATTTATTTTCTCTTGTTTAAATTTGCCAGCATTTTCCAGTGATGCTAAAAAGGACATCGTTGTGATGGGAGTGAACAGCAGGGCTTGCAATTTGCTAGTAAAGCCCATTCAAATCTCCACTCTTAAGATTCATGTGCTTCGGAGCAACCGATCATCAAGCAACAATTGTACTAAAGAATTGGAGAGGCGGTATGCTCTGATCCCATCTTTGTCTAACAACACCCATAGAGGATGAGGAAGTTGATGGGTTTTATAAAAAATGTTGGGCCACCCATGTCGGGCCAAACCAGGCCCGTAACTCCAAAAAAGCAAATTATTTTTTGTGTAAAAGAAATTGCAATATAAAAGAACGTTAAAAAAAGATAATGTTTTGCAAGTTAGTATTTTGTGGATTCTCTCTCTCAAGTAAAAGAACTTAGAGGCTTCAATTGACGATGGGAGGATTGATCCCTCTCAAGATTGCAATAACGTTTAATCCGTGAAAAACAATGTATGTCCGTCTTGACGATGTGCTTTACGATTGGTGTTATTGAGCATGTTTCCGCATTTGTGTTTTAGTACTACTCGATAGTTAAAATATATATTTTTATTAGGAATCCGTTTTCAATATTGGGTATTAAAGCGTCATCTTGTTTCTCGATCGTCTTCAACATTAACATGGAAAGAAATATTTACACATAAAATATCTCAAACCAACCTAAGAAAAATAATAAATAAATAAATTCAATGAAACTCAATTATCTCATAAATAGGGAAAGATATTTCAAATTTCTTAGAAAATTCCTCTGAAAATTCTAAGGTCATATTGGGTAATCACGAAAAGACCCTCAGAGATTCTTTATGGCTCCTTCAAAGCACATTCATTCGATGCCAAGTTATATTCAACCCGAGGGTTGAAGTTTTCGTTATCTCAATTCTATAGTATTACATCAAAAACTCTACTGCAAGTTTTTTATAAGCTGAAACCATGTTGTCCTCCTATAGGCTATCTAACATTACTTGCCATTCGAATGGAAGAGTGTTCATTAGGGTTAACGCATTCTCAAAATTCGATATAGGATAACTATTTCAAATGATTCCTTGTATCATCTCGTTGACACTAACCACAAACGTCAATATATCATTGTCCTTCTACCCATAATTACATAATTCCACTCTTAACCCTTTAAGTCTCGCCTTCTGCCATCCATTCTTACGAATATAGGCATGTGCACAAAATACATCTTTGTTCCTACAACAAATGCAAAACAAGAAAGGGATTATACATAATCCTTAATGCAATTCATCAGCATTTCGTTTTTTTTTCCTATCAACAGTCAGTGGTGGTCAATGCCGATCAACGATCAACGAATGACTGGGTTAGGTCAATCGAGTCAGTCGGGGGTTGGGTTGGCTGAGGGGCAAAACGGTAACATCAATGAAAAAAGGACATAATCATAAAAATAAAAATAAAAAATGTTGACAGTGGCAAAACCATAATTTTGTGAAAAGTGAGGGATAAAACTATAATTGTATACCACCACCCTCAGCGACGCAGCTGGCTCGAGCTCCCTCCCCTTCACGAAGGGGAGAAGTTCGAATCCTAGAGGCGGCTTTAGGGATTCTTACCCGGAGTACTGTGGTGGTGGGTCTTGCAGTCGCTCCCCCAAAGTTTGCTCGCCGGCTGTCGGCTTACAGGATTCCCTGGGTCACAAAAAAAAAAAAAAAAAAAACTGTAATTGTAGAGGCAAGCGCGTGCTACACACATGCCAACGGTTGTTGTGTGCATGCCAAGCATGTGCCTAGGGAGTCCCTCGCGCATGTCGTGCACATGCCGATGACCCCAACCCCTTTCGGCCACGCGTGGAGGCACGTCCGGCCTCCCCTGGCAACGTGCCACCGTTGATTTTCTCATCTCAACAAGAACTTTGACTTTGTACTTTCCAAAATAAATTTTGTCGCATAGAACTTCGAGGAAGGGCGTTGAATAGAATGGCTAAGTGTCAGGTTTTTCGCCCCCAAGCGTTCGTCGGCATTGTTTCACGAATTTCAGCCATAAATCCATTTATAAACAACAACAACGGTCGGCAAACAACAACGCTATGCTCTGATACATACCAATGTAGGAAATGGATTCCTAATAAAAATGAATACTTGAACTATCGAGTACTAATAAAATACAAATGTGGAAACGTGCCCGAGGATCCTTAAATCACCGATCATAAAGCAGATCAGCTAGACGGATGTACCATGTTTTCCATGGATTAAATGCCATTGCAGTCGTGAGAGGGATCGATCCTTCAATCGTTGATTGAAGCCTCTTTCACTTCTTAAGTAAGAGAGTTTTTTTACTTGAGAGAGAGAATCCACAAAATACAAACTTGCAAAACGTTATATTTCTTTTAACGTTATTTTATATTGCATTTTTTTTTTATACAAAAAATAACTGCTTTATGGAGTTACGGACCGGGTTTAGCCCGACATCTTTTATAAAACCCATTTTTGAATTCTAAAAGCTTGAAATAGAGCAGCAGAAAATGAAGCCGATCATGGCAAGAACAAAAGCGGGGCGAGGTGGCCCCGCGTTGCATGGACATCTAAGCTCAACCAGACGTTTATCATGGCCGTCAATCGTCTTGGAATCGACGGTACGTGATGTGTGCATGAACTCATTTCCTTTTTGAGTGAGACAATGGTTCGCCTGACTGACATGTTTTTACATGACACGCAATGCAGATGCCAAACCCAAGAAGATTTTGCAAATTATTAGGAAAATGACGGGCGTCCCTCATCTCCTAGGCAAAAAGTCTCCAGCCACCTTCTGGTAAGAGCCCCTAGTTCTATCTCATTTACAAAGATCAACAGCACATTTGGGAAAAAAAAAAAAGCAAAACAAAACATAAGAGCGCCTTAACAATTGTATTTATTCCTTGAACTCCTGCAAGAAATGTTTATTAAATCAAGCTTTTTCATTGTGCAGAAATATCGCACGAACTCCAAGAAAATAGGGTGAAGCCTCGGTGCTGCAAAGTGCACATTCTTCAGCTCAATATCCATCACAAGCTATGAGGATCGCCCCTCAACAGCAATGCACAGGTCGTAGCATGAGGATGCCTGATCTCGTTAAGTTCCCAGATCATAACGCGCTCCCAAGGTACCAAATGGGGCTCCAATCACAACTGCTCACGATGTTCCAGCAACCGAACTCGCCTTTCCAGAACAACGGTCGCCAACAGCAGGTGAACGAATCAGCTCAATGCCTGCCGTATGCTCCTGCGCCATCCGTTGGGTTTGCCTCACCAATGAATGACACCCCCAGTTCTTCCTAAACAAAGTGACAACTCGCTCATCATGCAGATGTCTCGAACACCTTCAAATATGCAAATCCTGGAAGAAGTTACAGCTGCAAGACACTATCTTTCCGCCATGACTCACCCTCAGCCATTGCATAGCCAGATTTCAACGCATGACATTCAAAGCCTTAATTCAAGTACTCCCCATCCTGCTTTTGAGCAGTGTCGGCCTATAGCCCTCAGCACCATCCTGCTTCATCTTTAATGCATAATTTCCTCAAGATCTTGGGTTAGGGGAAGACGTGGCTTGTTCTCGACAGCGACATCCGGGACAAAGCTGTTGGAAGTTTGTTTGTAAAACAAACTAAGTGTATGTTTCCTTGTCCCACATAGGAAAAGTGGGAGGAAGTGGGCTAATTAATAAGTGTGAAGCGTACTTAAACAAATGATCAGGTGTGGGCTAGATCCTAGGTGCTTTGTGCGATTTTGGAGCGATTATGAGGCGCACTTAGCACTTTGTACGCCCGCGGTTTAATTAGCATTAACCCCTTCGTTAATTTTTTTTATTTCTTACGGTTTATCTTATTAACTTTAATCAATTTAAAGGTTATTTTTTATTTATTGAGAATTTTCGGAAATTATTAAAAAATAAAATTCGAAATTTTATTTATTAAATAATAATAATAATAATAATTTTTTTATTCCAAATTTTTTTATTTTTTTATTTCAAATTTTTTTTTGTGTCTCTTCGAGATAACATTTGAAAAAGATACTCGTTCAGTTTGCAATCTTTCCCAAAAAGTTGTGTTGACACCTAAATTTTTGGGGTTGATTTTGCTAAAAAAAAAAAAAACAAAACAAAACAAAAATCACATGGCATATAAGTTTAGGAAAGTTTTATTTTTTTGTTATATTTTGTTGAGATTTTTTTATAGATTTAGGTAATATCTGTTTGAGGATGCATATTTTGCGCAAAAAGGGAATTTGTTTTTGATCGAATAAAAAATATTGCGGCGGGATGAAATGATATATTCAATGGAATTTTACACGAGCAAAATTGACAATAAAATATATCACAATGATGCATTTTTTTGGTGTATAAAAGAGTCACGTACAATCAATTGGGGGAGGAGGCTTCTCGGTTTTCAAAGTAAAAAAAAAAACACAAGGGAGAAAAGTGAGAAGCCATCCGTGCGTGTGAAGTGGGGGAAAAAAGCAAAAAGTAGAAGACAGAAAAGGACAGCAGCAACAGTGAAAAAGGGTGGTGTGCGGCTGAAGAGGGGAGAGGAAATGGAAAAGTTAAAAAAAAGATGAAAATCTCTCCCTGTTCATCTTCTTCAGCGGGGCTCCTCTGAAATCCCGAAGCCAACCGTGACCGCTTCTTCGGCGCGACGCCCGCGCACCACCGCCTGACGCGAGCCATACCGCCGTCGCCCAGAAGCTCACCCACGCCGGAGACCCACACCACCGTCCTCCGCCGACGCCGCAGCAGACCGCCTCCACGACGCCGCCGCATCCCGCGAGCCATACCGCCGTCGCCCCGAAGCCACGCCGACGTCCGCGAACCCCGATCGTCGCCGTGCCGCCCCGAGATCCACCGCCCAGACCTGCAATCCTCCACGAGCAGCCACCCAGCGTCGTATCGCCCGAGCAGCCATCGTGCGCCCACGCCGATCCCCACGCCGCGCCTCAGCTCCGATCACCTCCCGACGCCGAGACCCGAAGCCCGAGTGACGACGCCCAGCTCCGCCGTGCCGATCGCGCCGTTCCGCGAGCCCCAATCGCGCCCCGACACCTGAGCCTCCTCCGCCCAGCAGCCGCAACGCCCGACGACCGCGCCCTTCTGAAATCCCGAGGCCACGACTGCCGCACCGCCTTGAGCTTCCCCCGACGTGCAGCTGCGCCTCCGCTGAGACCCGAAGCCCCTCGCCGCGCGTTGCTGCCCCTCGCCGGAGTGCCTTCGCCCACCGCCGCCGGTGACTCCCTTGGCCGGACCAACGAGCGTTGCTCCCCCTCCATTTTTCCTTAGGTTGCTTTTCTTTTATTTTTTATTATTTTATTTTATGTTACTTTAGTTTTAGTTAATTTTATTATTAATGTTTAAGTTGAATTTTGTGAGGTGAGTTTTAGGTTATAGTTCTTCTAGGCATTACCTATAGGATTTGCCCCTAAGGTTTATTGTAATTATTAATTTGACCCGTAAGATTTCGGGTCATTTTTTTAATTGTATTAACTCTTGGGGTTTGTTTATGATATATTAACTGTTGAATCAATATATTTATTAATTTGATCTGTAAGATTTGGATTAGATTTTTAATTATTTTGATTTCTTGTCTAATGCTTAGGGTTAAAAATAATTGTTAATTTGACCCGTGAGACAACGGGTTATTTTTCGTTTATTTTAATCCTTTATCTGTTTGAATATCGGCTTGTTAGATTTAATGTTCGTTTTGGAAAATCACTAAGAAAAATCAAAAAGATATTTGAATTAGGTTTCAATTTGTTTTTAGAATATTTCTTGTTATTTTGCATATCTAGAATATAGATTTTATTTTAGATTTAAAAAATATATAAACAAAAAAATGTGCATTCATTTAGGCTGTTAGTTTTTTTTATTATTTAAGTTGCATGTTTAAGTACGTGGCATTTTTAAATTTCGAACATTGTTAAAAATAAAAAAATATCATGCATATTTCATGTAGAATTAGGGCATGCTCCGCACGTCATTGCATATTAAATAGATTTCATGTTAGGTTGAGGTAATGTCTCAATTTAAATTAGGATTTGATATGACCTAATCCTTATTTTAAATTAGATAGAATTTTAATCTAACTAGATCATTTTTGCATTCGAATTTCATGAAAGAAAATATAAAATTTGTCTTTGCATAAGTTAATTTCATTTTTTAGGATAAATTGCATTTTTAAAAGTAGAAACATCAAATGCACGTCATTTAGTTTATTTAAGTTCATTTAATTAGAACTTTCTTGTCATTAAACTAAGTCATTTAATAAATGTCACGTGACATATAGCTCGCATATTAAGTTGCATGAGGCATGTCATTTTAAGTTTAAATAATTTTGTATGTCATTGCATCGCATTGCATATCATTATAATTAGATCATTTAGATTGTATTTAATTATTGCATTTCTTCATGTCATATAGTTTAGGTCATGTCGTCATTTCATGCATAAGTCATGATTTTCATTAAATAAAGTGAAAAAAAAAATTGATTGCTTGTTAATTAGGAATCATATCTAGGATTATTGATGTGAATTCTGATTTAACATTGCAGATGCTTTCGTTGCTTTAAGGTATATTTTTGCATTATTTAATTGCTTTCTTGATGTGTTAAATTGGTGGTATGCGCACGTGTATGATCACCTCACATGTTAGGAAGCTCAATTAAAATCAAATCAAGCTGCCTGCAAAACATTTTTTAAATTAAAAGAAATGGTACCGAAAGGGCACTAGGATAGTCTAGTGTAATCAAGTCCCCGTACCCAAAATCTCTGGTTCGTAGGAGTAAGATAATCCTCCCGTTATTTTACTTAGGTGTCTAATCGACCTACCCTAAACCGATTAGTGGCGATTCCTAGATAATAAGCTTTTGCATGTTAAAACCCTAAGTCGTGATTTGGTATGGGCTTGGGAGAGCCCGAGCTAAGCTTAAAGACTTAGTAGTCCATCAACCTAGTTCTAGGTGGCAAACCCCGAAAAAATTGGGTCGCGACAGGTTGCATTTGTTCATTTTTTTCAACTTCTTCTGAATGGACGCCTTTGTTTATCTGGGCAATTTTTCGAAAAGACACATTTGTTCACTTTGCAATTTTTCACGAAGAGTTGCCTACGTTTTTAAGATTGATTTTCTAAAAGAATGTGTATGATCATTTTTATCTTTTCAAGCATTCTTTTTGAAAAACTACAGCCATTTTTTCAATTGTTTCCTAGAGAGACTTTGGAGAAATACTAGAATTGCTATCTAGTATTCTCAATTTTGAGAATTTGTTATATCTTGAAGGATATTTGTCGGTGACCATTAGCAACTTTGTGGGGCAAATAAATCCTTAAAAAAAAGTGATATCACGCCTCAAAATCCGACTTGATTACTCTAAATATCCGACTTCATTATTCTACCCAATTCAAAGCCATATTTTACCAAGATTTTTAGGATTTATTTTGTTCAACAATGGAGTCGGAAACAACCAAAGTCATGAATCAAGACATGGTCAAATTGGACCGGTTTGATGGGAACAACTTTGCTCGCTGGAGGGACAAAATAATGTTCTTACTCACTGCTTTGAAGATTTCCTACATACTGGATCCTAACTTGGCGCCTATAGAAGATCCGAAGCCTACTACCGAGGGAGGATAGCCAAGTACGGAAGCCATTGAGAGGGTTAATAAAGAGAAGAAGAAACGTGCGGAGGACGAATTTACTTTGTCGAGGACACATTTTGAATACACAGTCTGATCGTTTGTACGACTTATTCATTGAAATGAAGTCGGCTAGAGAATTTTGGAATGTACTGGATTCAAGTACAAAGTGGAGGAGCAAGGTACCAACAAATATCTAATCGCAAAGTATTTTGATTTCAAGTTTATTGATACTAAACCCTTGCTGGAACAAGTCCATGCATTGCAAGTGCTTGTGAATAAAATCTATGCCCTCAAGATTGATATTCCATAAGCTTTTCAAGTTGGAGCAATTATTGCGAAATTGCCTCCAAGTTGAAAAGACTATGGAAAAAGGCTGATGCACAAGTCAGGGGACTTTATTTTGAAGCATATACAGAAATATCTTCGCATTGAGGAAGAGTCACGTTTACATGATAATTTTGTTTTGTACAATTCCAAGGTGAATGCTGTGGAAAGAAAACGGAAAATTGGCCAGAACTTAGAAGTAAAAAGCAGGCATAAATTTAAGAGAACACAACGAAAAAGGGTTGATGTTTTGTTTGTGGCAAACAGGGACACTATTCCAAGGATTGCATTCACCGCAAGAGCATTTCAAAGGACAAGAACATTCCGACAGTGAAGGCAAATGCAAATTTGGTTGAAGAAAATTATGTGGCGATGATCTCAACCATGTTTTCGAACATGAAAATTTCTGAAATTAATGATGCGATGGCTATGGTTTATGAAATCAATTCTACTACTGTCCAATTCGATTGATGGTTAGATTCTGGAGCAACAGTTCATGTGTGCAAGGGCAAATACATGTTCAAGCAACTTGAAGAGATTGTTGACTCAAATGTTCAAGAGGTCCTGATGGCGAATAATGTTCTTGCAAAGGTTACTGGAAAAGGCAAGGTGGAGATAGACTTCACTTCTGGAAAGAAAATTACTCTTCTTAATGTGTTATTTATATCTGAAATTAGGAAGAACCTAGTTTCTATTGATTTACTTTGTAAGAGGACAAGGTTATCCTGTCAAAGAATGGGTTATTTGTAGGAAAGGGTTATGCCAATGATGGCATGTATCAACTAAGTATCAATAATAATATTGTTAGTTCTGCTTATATTGTTGAATCTTCATTTTTATGGCATAGTAGGTTGGCACATATAAATATTCATTCTTTGAAGAATATAAAGAAGTTAGACTTGATAAATTTCAATGGCGAATTTGATAAATGTGAAATATGTGCTAAGTCTAAATTTACCAAAAAACCATTTCCTAATGTTAAAAAAAATTCGAATTTATTGGATTTGATTCATAGTGATATACATGAATTCAATGGTATGCTAACACATGGAGGTAAAAAGTATTTTATTACCTTTGTGGATAATTGCAATATGTTTTTATATGTTTATCTCATGGGATCGAATGATGAAACATTTACCATGTTTAAGAAATATAAGGCTGAAGTAGAAAATCAATTAGAAAAGAAAATCAAAATTCTAAGATCAGATAGAGGTAGAGAATATTTCTTAAATGAATTATCTTCATTTTGTGAAGAACATTGTATTATTCATCAAGTTTCAGCACCATATACTCCACAACAAAATGGTTTAGCTGAAAGGAAAAATCGATCTCTTGGAGAAATGGTTAATTGTATGCTTTCAAATTCAAAACTACCAATTAATCTTTGGGGAGAAGCATTAATTACTGCATGTTAACAGAATACATTCCAAGAAAAATGACATAACCCCTTATGAAATATGGAAACGTAGAAAACCAAATTTGTCATATCTTAAAGTGTGGGGGTGTTTGGAATACTACCGAGTACCAGATCATAAGAGAACAAAGCTCGATCCTAGAGTTATCAAAAGTGTTTTCGCTGGGTATGCCGAAAACTAGTAAAGCTTATAGGCTTCTTGATTTAGAGTCTAATGTCATTGTAGAATCGAGAGATGTTGAATTCTTTGAGAATAAATATTTTACGGGTTCTGAAATTATTGAAAATAATTCAAAATCTATGGAAACTCAAGTAGATTCTCAAGAGAAAGAAACGAATGATTCTAAAGACGTGATTGAACCAAGGAGAAGTACTAGAGCTAGGAAACTAAAAGACTTAGTTTGATTTTATTACTCATGTTTTTCTTATTGAATGAGATGGAGATAATAACGTGATAAATAAATACCCTTTAGTATTAAATTTAGAAGATGATCCTAAAAGTTTTGATGATGCTATGTCTTCTAGACATGATTCTTTTTGGACAGAAGCTGTGAATGATGAATGGACTCAATTATGTCCAATAATACTTGGGTATTAGTAGATTTATCGAAATGACCAAAACATATTGGGTGCAAATGGGTTTTTAGAAGAAAATATCATTTTGGTAGTTCTATTCAAGATTTTAAGGCTAGACTTGTAGCCAAGAGATACAGACAAAAATAATGAATAGATTATTTTGATACGTATGCTCCTGTTGCATGTATAACTTCTATTCGAGTTCTTTTTGCTCTAGATTCCATAAATGATATTTGTGTTCATCAAATGGATGTCAAGATTGCTTTCTTGAATGGAGACTTAAATGAGGATATTTACATGGAACAACCGGAGGGTTTCGTTCTTCTTGGAAATGAAAGAAAAGTATGTAAATTAATTAAGTCTCTTTATGGGATTAAGCAAGCTCCTAAGCAGTGGCATGAAAAATTTAATTCGGTCATATTGTCAAATGGTTTCATCCATAGTAGTGCCGATAAGTGTATATACTCTAAATTCACTAAAAACTATGATGTCTTAGTGTGCTTGTATGTTGATGATATGCTTATCTTTGGAACGAATATGACTGGAATTATTGAGACTAAGAACTATTTAACTTCCATGTTTAGAATGAAGGATTTTGGTGAAGTATATACTATCTTAAATATTAAAGTTAAGAAACATAGTGGGGGTTATTCTTTAAGCCAATGTAGTTATGTTGAAAAATTATTAAATAAATTTCAACATCTTGATTTCAAGAAAATAAGTACTCCATTTGATTCCAGTATTAAATTGAATTATAATACTAGTAGAGCGATGTCACAACTAGAATATGCAAGTGATATAGGGTCTTTAATGTATGCGATGCATTGTACTAAACCTGATATTGCTTATTCTGTATGCAAGTTGAGTAAGTATACTAGTAATCTAAGTACATAATATTGGAGAGCTATTACCATAATTTTTTGTTATCTTAAGAGAATTAAAAATTTAGGATTGTTTTATAATAATTATCCAGTTGTATTAAAAGGATACACCGATGCTAGTTGGATTATAAGTGTGGGAGATGAGCATTCCACTTATGGTTGGATTTTCACACTAACTGGAGGTGTTGTATCTTGGGCGAGTAAGAAATAGACATGTATAACTTAATCAACAATGGAATATGAATTTATTGCTTTAGCGGCAAATGGAAAATAGGCAAAATGAATTAGGAATTTGTTGTTGAATATCAAATTATGGCCTAATCCTATGCCTCCTATTTCTATCCATTGTGATTGTCAGGCTACTGTGTGAAGAGCCTATAGTAGCACCTATAATGATAAGTCTAGACATATTAGTCTAAGACATGAATATTAAAAATGGTACCATAACAATTGTCTACGTGAGGTCAAGTTATAATCCTGTTGAACCTTTGATGAAGGTTTTACCAAGACACATGGTAATAATGACCTCATAAGAAATAGGGCCGAAACCCTTTAATTGAAATCACCAATAATGGTAACCCGACATTTTTTTCGAACATCACTAGTTACAAGATTTAATGGGTAAGAACAAGTTATTGAATATGATTGTTTGATACTGACGTAGCCCTGATATGAGAAATTAATATCATCTGTTACGTTTTGTAGGTTGGATTGAATTCTTAATGAAGTATAGTACAAACTTGTAATGTATTGATAGTAACAGAAACATATAGTAGATACTTCACCTATATGAGCTTAGAAGTGGTGCCACTTCTTACGAAAGTTATGGTTGCTTTTTAGAGAGCTCGTGAAATAGGATCAAGCACAAGGCCATAATAGTGCGGAGTAATATAGAACTTCTTGTTGAAACAAGAGGTTGGTATATGTGTGGTATGTCCGATTCTATTATTTAAAAATACAATTTTAAAGCCGAGCTGCTTGTCACTTTGATAGAGTTTTGAGATACTCGCACTAAGTAGAGGTTTAACTCGAAAGAGACCTTTATGTATGTATATTAATCTTACTGAAATTTTGGCTGTACGGTTTTTAAAATATTTAATTTTGAAATCTTTATTTTACAAACAAAGTGAGGGATTTTAGAAGTTTGTTTGTAAAACAAACTAAGTGCATGTTTTCTTGTCCCACATAGGAAAGTGGAAGGAAGTGGGCCAATAAATAAGTGTGGGGTTTCTTTAACGTACCTAAAGAAATGATTGG
Organism: Eucalyptus sp. ANBG9806169; assembly: GCA_014182395.1. NCBI lineage: Eukaryota > Viridiplantae > Streptophyta > Magnoliopsida > Myrtales > Myrtaceae > Eucalyptus > Eucalyptus sp. ANBG9806169. The sequence goes on along the minus strand of CM024578.1, from coordinate 20,710,085 downwards.
GTGTGGGCTAGATCTCAATATACCCGCGTACAGGTGCGTGAATAATTGCACCATTTTGGCATGATTATTAAGCGCACTTAGCACTTTGCACGCCTATAGTTTAATTAGCACTAACTCCTTCGTTATTTTTTTTTTAATTTCTTACGATTATCTTATTAACTTTAATCAATTCAAACGTTGTTTTTTGTTTATTGAGAATTTTTGGAAATTATTAAAAAAATAAAATTCAAAATTTTATTTATTAAAATAATAATAATATTTTTTTTATTCCGAATTTTTGTTTGTGTCTCTTCACGATAACCTTTGAAAAAGATACCCGTTCAGTTTGCAACCTTTCTCAAAAGGTTGCATTTGTTCATTTTTTCAACTTCTTCCGAATGGACGCCTTTGTTCATCTAGGCAATTTTTCGAAAGGTACATTTGTTTACTTTGCAATTTTTCACGAAGAGTTGCCTACGTTTTTAAGACTGATTTATATATATATGTCAGTTTTCTAGAAGAGTGTGTGTGATCATTTTTATCTTTTCGAGAAAAACTACAGCCGTTTTTTCAATTGTTTCCTAGAAAGACCTTGGAGAAATACTAGAATTGTTATCTAGTATTCTCAATTTTGAGACTTTGTTGTATCTTGGAGGATATTTGTCGGTGACCATTAACAATTTTGTGGGGCAAATAAATCCTTAAAGAAAGTGATGTCACGCCTCAAAGTCCAACTTGATTACTCTAAAGATCCGACTTCATTGTTCTACTCAATTCGAAACCATATTTTACCAACAAAATGTGCCATGTAGGAGAAAACTAGAGAGTAATCTTCCTGCGGCAGCATATTTCTACTAATAGTTGAATAGATAAAGTTAAACTCTGGTTATTCTGTTTGGTATTGAAGCGATAGCTAAACCTGTGAATATTTCATTAAAACCAGTTACAAATCTCTCTTTCTTTATTACTTTTCTTTCACCATCCTTCTTTATTCGACCTTCACCCCATGCCCATACATAACCGACCACAGTGAGTTCGCATGGAAATCAAATGACCAAAACAAAACGAATCTATGAAGGTTCATAACATTCATGCTAAGATAGTAGAAAGTTAACAATTGCGATTAGAACAAAGCAAGTTCATACAATGACGCATGTGCTTCAGCATTCTTATTTGTTTTCAAACCTCAGTACATTCACTCAAAAAGAAGGCATATTCAAGAGAAGACGATCAGAAAATAACGTGATCTACACTCCCAACAAGTGCACCAGCTACCATCAACAAGCAGTTGCGACTTGGCATGTTAATACCATTCTTTTGAATAATAATTCATAAACGTGTGTACAAATGAACACTTAAGATGACTCGACTCTCTTCACGATCTTAGCATCAAACCAGGATTAAATGAATGTAAGAATCAGCAAGTCCAGATATGTTTCCAACCAATAGTAGTCTCTCTGAGCAAATTCACGTTTAAGAGAAAAGAATAGACATAGGTCTAGAGAACAATTTAAAATAAGATAGTGCATCAGAAATCCTAAAACTTATCATAAAGTACAATTGAATTCTAAAACTTTCAAAAATTGCAATTAAGTCACAAAATTTGTCACGAAATGCAATTGGGTCTTAAAACTTTCAAACAGTACAATTATGTCTTAAAATTTGTCAATTTGGCAAAATTAAGTTCTTACGTTGAAATGCACGATTCTTTTTCCTGTTGAGTTCATAAACCCTTCAGCGATGATCAAAATGGCCTCACCACTACAATCGCAGTGGCCCTGATCGATCGGCGACCCACTACTCCAACAGATAAATCAGCATACTCATACGATGCACTGGAAATGTCGGCAATGCTCACGCGATGCATTGGACAATGAATAATCTCAACGAAACAAAGGTTAGTTAACACCCAAGTCAAAGTTGATAAAGCAAATCTCCCATGATACAACAATCTTCTACAATCTGTGCCAATCCCATTGATTGAGCCAATCTTTCATGATTTGTGTCAATTCCGTCGATAGAGCAAATCTTTCACAATCTGTACTGATACTATAAATTGCTATCACTGATACTGTAGATTGTTATCTTTGTAAAATCTTTTAATTGTATTTTCTTGCTCATGTACATATTATAAATATAATACAAATCTCTACACGATTGGTGTGCGATCAAACTCAAATTCATACTCTGTCATGGTATCAGAGCTTCACAATTTTTTTTCTCCACTACAATGTCTTCTTCTACATCCTCCAACACCATTACTGCCGTCACCGCTGCTAACTCTTCATCCTTGTTATCCCCCTCCCAACCACCCTTTGCTCTTGGCAATATATCTCATGTTCTCCAAATCAAGCTAGATCGCAACAATTACCTTCTGTGACGAGCACAATTTCTTCCTTTATTTCGTCTTCATGGGTATCTTCAGTTTGTGGATGGCTCATATCCTTGTCCGACACCCACTATCATTGATGCTGATAATAATGTGATCGACAACCCAGATCTTACTGCATGGCATTATCAAGACCAACTCATCCTCTGCTACATCCTCTCCACTCTTACTGAATCAGTTTTCTCACACATTGTCGGTCTTGAGACTTCTCATGATGTTTAGACCTCACTTGAGAAACTTTATGCTCCTCAATCTCAAGCTCGCATAATGCAATTAGAGTATTAGCTTCAATCTCTAAAGAAGGGCTCTCTTTCCATGGAAGCTTTTGTTCAAAAATCCAAGAATATTGCGGATCAACTTTCTGCTGCAGCTCATCCCATCTCCGATTCCCAATTAGTTCTCAGCATCCTCGATGGCCTGGGTTCGGAGTACGATGCATTCGTTACCGCTGTCACATCTCGTCTTGATCCATTACCTCTTGATGACTTCCTCGGCCTGCTTTACAATCAAGAAGTTATTCTTCAAAGCCGCACCACTAAATCTCCAACAAAGTCTTCTCCTATTGTGAATGTTGCGGTCAAATCATCTGTTGCCCCGAATTCTCCCTCCAATGGTCGAGGACGCGGTCGAGGACGAGGACGCGGTCGAGGCCGTGGTCGCAATTTTTATGAAGGGGGTTCCTCTCATTCGCGACTCATTTGTCAAGTTTGTGGTCGTGCAAGTCACTCATCTCTCCAATGCTACCAGCGATTTAATCCTGGTTATAAAACTAATAGTGGCTCTCCATCTGCAATGTATGCATCTTCAATTGGGGAGTCATTTGATCCATATTGGTACCCAGACTCTGGTGCCACTCATCATCTCACAGCTGACATGGAAAATTTGAACATTCGAAGCGACTGTTCTGGAACCAATCAAATCCGCACTGCAAATGGGTCAAGTTTGCAAATATCACATATCGGTTCTTCCATCTTACATTCTCCTACTAGTTTTTTTAAACTACGAAATATTTATCATGTTCCCTCTATCAAGAAGAATCTATTATTAGTCTCTCAATTTACCAAAGACAACGATGTGGTATTTGAATTTCATTTTGCTTTTTGTTGTGTTAAGGATCGATTCTCGGGGAACCTCCTGCCCAAAGGCCAACATAAGAATGGACTTTATTATCTTGATAATGCACATACCACCAATAAGGTCCCTCTACAGTCAAATAAATCACCACCAGCTCCATCCCGCTTCATTGGTGAACGAGTTTCTGCTTCTATTTGGCATGAGCGCTTGGGTCATCAAACCGCCCGCATTACTTCTTCAGTTATTTCAAAGCATGACTTGCCAATATCTCCATCTTCCTCATCCAGTTTATGTGAATTATGTTACTTGGGCAAGTCGCATCGTCTTCCCTTTACTAGATCATCAACTATTTGTAATGTTCCTTTGGAGATACTTTATTCTGATCTATGGGGACCATCTCCTGTTACTTCAGTTAATGGTTTTCATTATTATATTATTTTTATCGATGCTTATAGTGGATATACATGGCTTTTTCCACTTACTGTGAAATTTGATGCACTATCTACTTTTGTGCAATTTAAATCCCAAGTGAAAAAATATTTCAATTGTAAGATCAAGGCACTTCAAACTAATGGGGGTGGTGAGTATAAGAAATTTGATCCTTATCTCCGTCTTCATGGCATCCTACATTGTCTTTCATGCCCGCACACGTAGGAACAAAATGGTCGGGCTGAGCGCAAACACCGTCATATTGTGGAAACTGGTATCACATTGCTTAACCAAGCTTTTGTTCCTCATATATATTGGAATGATGCCTTCCTCAATGCGGTCTTTCTAATTAACCGCATGCCTACAACTGTGACATCCCGAATTTCCAATTATATTTTCAATAAATTGAAACGGGCATTTATCTGCACGCATATAGTTCTTTTTCCTGAACTGATCACTCATGGGATAGCTAGTCTATCGGGTGAAGCCATTAAGAAATTCTAATGTATCGGACTCGAGAATTTGACCAGGAAACGATCTTTCGACCGAGTTAATTTGCAAGGGTCATTATGGCACAGTTAAAAATCGATTAGAGACCGGAGATAGGTCGACTCGACAGAGGCATGTGATCGAGTGTGGGTGATTCCACCAAATTGCACAATTCTTGTCGATCGGCCTTTGGACTGGCTTTTCTGTCGTTTGGGTACCCTGTGTCCGTGTTTGAAACCTTGAGATTATCTCGACAACCGAGAGTCGCCAATGTGTCAAAGATGTACATTGTGGCTTGAATTGATCAACCACAGGTCGAATGCATAAAATTTTTAAAAGCTACTCGGTGGGTCAGGACGCGCTAATATCGTGCTAGAGTGAAATTAACCGTGAAATTGAGATTGAATTTAGAAATTGGAAGTCATGGTATGTCACAAATCATTTTAGGAACATTGATTCATCTTCGAAGGATTTTTCATGTAAACCGAGTTTTTCGGCAAAATAATCAAAGTATGGTTAATTTGGCTCGAGAAATTGGAAGGCCCGCCTTTGGTCACGCTTTTGGGACTTAAGTTGGTTCTACGGATAAGTGAAGATGTGAATTGAAGTGTGGTGACATTGGATTAATTTTATGGACTTCAATTGGACTCAATTGGAAGAGAATTGAAGGGAATGGAAGAAATTAACGTACAAGATTTTAGGCCCCAACGGAAAATGAAATTTGGACCCATTGGAGGATTGTTGTGGAAGCTTGGTGTGAGTGGAAGATGACCTCATGTGAGGTCATGGTGGGCCATGTTTGAGGAATTAAAGAAAAAGAAAAGAAAATGAGAGACATGGTCCCATCTCTCTCTCTCCTCCTTCCCTCTCTCCCGTTGCCTTTCTCCTCCATCTCCATGGTGCGAAGACCAGAAAAAATTGCAGAGGAGAAGCTGGAGCAGCCATGGCCGTCCGCTCACTCCGTCCCCGCCGCACGTCGCCGCTCGCCGCCGCGGTCGTCGCCGCCACCGGGCGTCCGCGCGAAGCCGCGCGTCAGCTCGCCAGCCGGCTCACGCGCAGCCCGCGCGCAGCTGCGTTCCAGCAGCTCGCCCGAGCAACTCGGGCCCCGCCGGAGCTCCCTTCACCGCCATCGACCTCCCCACCGGCCCGTCCAAGCTCCACCGATCCTCCTCCGCCCAAGCCGACGCCGGAACCACCCTTCTCGGCCCCAAATCAGCAGCTGCAGGAAATGGGTATGGCAGCCTGGTTTTGGCCCTTTTTGGCCGCCTTCCCGAGCCCGGATGCTCGGCCCGCCTTGAGGAAAGTCGATCCTCGCGTCAATCCCGTCGTTTTGGCGTGCTCGGCTCGCTAATCCGGTGAGTTTAGCTCACTAAATCTTGCTTAGATGGTTAATGATGCCCTAAGTGTGCTTAGTCTAAGTTAAGTGAGTTTATGTGGTTGGATTAGTTTATTTGATTGAGGATTAGATTATGGTGTTTAATTAAGTTAAATTGTGTTTAGTTTAAAGTTAAGTAGGTTTATTTTTAATATAAGCCTTGATGTGACATAATGGGTTTTATGTTTGATTTATTTAATTGTTTCGAAATTCTGGAATTAAATAATATACTATATTCCGAAAATCATTAAAATATTATTTATCTAAAAAAAAACTCGAAAAATTATTTTTGACCTCAATTGCTAAGAATTTCGTGCCGATCGTTGCTGTAAATTTTGAATTTGAATTTGATGAATGGATGTGGCAAATTGAGTGTTGATTGTGATAAATAGGGTTTTTGGCCATAAAAACCCAAGTGTTGAATTTTGATGCATAAATTTTTTAATTAAGGGTTACTATTGAAATTGGAGTATGTGAATGAAATGTGGAATGTCTGGAAGTCAATAATGATTTGTCGTGTGCTGGTTGGTAGACTTGGGTCGCAGTAGTGGCTAGGCCGACTGGACCTGTATTCTTTGTGGATTGCCGTCGATGTGTGACGTAGCTCGGGTCGCAATAGTGGCTAGGCCGACTGGACCTGTATTCTTTGTGGATTGCCGTCAGTGTAGTGACGTGGTTCGGATCGCAGTAGAGGCTAGGCCAACTAGATCCATGCTCCTTCGGGAATGCCGTCGACGTAGTGACGAAGCCGCGCTCCATGGGGGGGAGGCGATGCTCCTTCGGGAATGCCGTCGACGTAGTGACGAAGCCGCGCTCCAAGGGGGGGAGGCGATGCCTGGCATTAATGTCAGAAGATAGTTGAATTGCGAGTAGGCTATGCCCTTGTGTGGTAGTGAATAATAATTGGAATGCGTGTCGAGTGCATTTATGATTTCTATGAAAGTGTTGGCGTTCCAATTGTTTGAATTCTTTTTACTACCTGAGTTTTTGAGATAGAAATTGTGCTAACCTGCAGGAAGGGATTAAGACGAGGTAAGTCTTCTGTGTGATGTGGCTAGGCCACCCGGGGTGTATTTTCTTTCTAATTGGGGTTTAGGGGGTTGAACTTGCTGAGACATTGTCTCATCCCGATTTGGGGATTAAAATTTCAGGTCCCTAGTGGATGGAGCGGCTAGATAGCTTTGGTTGGCTCTGAGGAGTTGCAGAGGTGAAGTCATAAGGATTGGAGAACGTGTCCGACTTGTAGGTCGTAGGACAATTCCTTTTTAAGAGCCAGTCTTTTGTAGACTTTTGGATGTAGGCCTTTGTTTGTAATTATGTTGAATTTTGAAAGTGTTATGTTGGGGTTTTGCTTCCTGCTTTTCTATCCCGTATTTCATTGTCAGGGTTTTTATAATACGTTCCTCATGCGCATAATGAATTAATTGGGTCGGTGACACTACCTGGGAATGTCGCATTTGTATGACCATGGTGGGATGTTCACGTGTCTCGGGATTCGGGGCGTGACAACAACAGTCTTGAGTGGATTGTCTCCTTATGAGAAATTGTTTGGCCAAAAACCTGATTATTTACAATTGCGTGTTTTTGGATGTGCATGTTACCCTTGGCCGCGCCCTTATACTCACAATAAACTTGATGACAGAACAATGCAATGTATCTTCCTTGGCTATTCTCCTCATCACCGTGACTATCGTTGTCTTCATCGTAGCACTGGCCGAATATATGTCTCTCGCCATGTGATTTTCCAGGAGAACTTCTTCCCATTTGCTAATTCACAATCTGGTCAATTGTTATCACCATCACCTAGTTCTCTTGTTTGCATTGGTTATTCGTCTACTAAGCCCCCACAATTTCAGGGGGTGTCCACCACCACATCAACTCCATCAAATCCATCTACTATCATGGATGACTCCTTATCACATATTCAGCAATATTCTGGATCCTCTTCTCCAGAAGCTCCACCATTACAATCTTCTCAACCTCAACCGCCAACTTCTACCCATCCAATGGTCACTCGTCTTAAAAATAACATTCGTAAACCAAAGGTTTTTCTTTCCACTAAACACCCACTTTGTTCCTGTTTTCACTCAAGCTTGACACCAAGTGAACCCACTTGTTTTTCCGTTGCAAACAAAGACCCCAACTGGCAACAAGCTATGGCTAGTGAATGTGGTCAATTGGTCCCTCATCACCTTTCTATGAATGTGGTCAATTGCAAGTGGATTTATCGCCTAAAAACCAAGTCCGATGGCTCCATTGATAGATACAAGGCACGACTTGTTGCGAAGGGCTTTACTCGACAGGTTGGCTTGGACTATGATGAAACTTTTAGTCTGGTTATCAAACCGACAACGATTCGAGTTGTTCTCTCCTTAGCTATCACATATAACTAGTCTCTACGTCAATTGGACATTAAGAATGCCTTTCTCCATGGCACCATTAAAGAAGAAGTCTACATGAAGTAACCTCAAGGATTTGTTCATCCGCATTATCCTGGCCATGTATGTCGTCTTCAGAAAGCTCTATATGGGCTAAAACAAGCCCTAAGAGCATGGTTTTCTCAGCTAAGTTCATATTTGTTATCTATTGGGTTTGTGGCCTCCACTGTTGATTCTTCATTATTCATACAACATCGCTCTAACCACATTCTACTTCTTCTCATCTATGTGGACGATATTATTATTACTGGGAGTTCTACCTCCTCCATCACTGAATTAATTACTCGCCTTGGCACTGAGTTTGCAATCACCGATTTGGGAAATTTATCATACTTTCTTGGCATCGAAGCCCATAGATCCTCTACTGGGCTGTCCCTCACTCAATCCAAGTATGCCACCACTCTGCTAACTCGTATAGACATGGCTTATGCAAAACCTTGCTCATCACCTATGGCTCCCTCGGCTTCTAAGTTGTCCAAACAAAGTGGTGAACCACTGACTAATGTCTCCACTTATCGAAGTACGGTTGGGGGCCAAATCTATCATTTGCCGTCAATAAAGTGTGCCAATTTATGCATTGTCCTACTAAAGATCATTAGTCAACCGTCAAACGGATTTTGCGCTATCTCAAGGCTACTATTCATTATGGCATTACCTTGCGACCTATTCGCCAATTGACCTTCACTGCGTTTACGGATGCTGACTGGGTTGGCTGCCCTAATGACCGAAAATATATTAGTGGCTATTGCATTTATTTTGGTCCCAACTTGGTTTCTTGGAGTTCTAAAAAGCAACCAATCGTTGCTAGATCCAGCACTAAATCGGAATATAAAGGGGTGGCTAACGTATCCTTTGAATTATTATGGCTCTTATAACTCCTTCAAGATCTTTGATACACTCTACATCGGTCACCACTTGTTCTTTGTGATAATGTAGGGGCAATCTATTTGGCTGCCAATCCCATCTTCCATGCCCGAACCAAGCACATAGAAATTGACTATCATTTTGTTCGTGATTTAATTAAAAAGAAGCAGTTGGGAGTTCACTTCATTCCTACATAGGTTCAAACAGCTGATATTATTACAAAACCTCTATCCATCTCTCGGTTTCTTATTTTACACGACAAGCTCACAGTGACTCCGCCACCATTTTGCTTGAGGAGGTGTGATAAAGCAAATCTCCCATGATACAACAATCTTCTACAATCTGTACCAATCCCATTGATTGAGCCAATCTTCCATGATTTGTGTCAATTCCGTCGATAGAACAAATCCTTCACAATCTATACTGATACTATAGATTGCTATCACTGATACTGTAGATTGTTATCTTTGTAAAATCTTTTAATTGTATTTTCCCGCTCATGTACATATTATAAATATAATACAAATCTCCACACAATTGGTGTGCGATCAAACTCAAATTCATACTCTTTCAAAAGTGTCCAACTTACTATTTCAAAATCACAGGTCAAGAATTGTTCATCGGATCAACATGAACTGGAAGCAGAGAGACCAACGTTGACCAGTGAAAACTGAGATTGGATCGAACTCACATTTGATGGTTTTCGATTAAGAAATAATGAGTTTGTGAACATGGTAATGCCACATAAACTAATAACAAGTGATTTATGCTAGAATGCTCTCGATTGATCATAAACTTGTCATAAATGTACCGGTTTGGAATTTTTGATAGTCAAAAACTTAATTTTGGAGATATCGCCTCCAAATCTGAGGAGACACCTTCCAATCGCATCATTTTTAACTTTGCCCCAAATTTCTCCAACATCATGTGTGCTAGATAGGACGTGGTATCCCCTTAACATCGTCATTTTAAGGAGAAGGTGGGCTATGAACAGGACACGACACATCTATTGGACACAAATTATCCACACAAGTTGACGAATCGGATTTTAAATGGCCATTACTACGATAATTCTAATGGAAGAAGGTGTTTTTGGGTAAGTGGTACAAATGGAAAGATTTTGGTCAAGCGTCTGAAAATTTAGGAGTTGGTGTCACTAGCGTTAAAGTTTATAAGTTAGGGAGGGATTTGCCCTTGTTTTTCAAGCGTGCAATATAGCATCTTAGCCTATGTTAAGAATACAAATGTTGTCAGCTTTCTTTTTGGCGTAATGAAAGAAGAGGGCTTAATGCCCCCACATCAAATTTCGAACGGCATCCTAACATTGAAATGTCCTATTTTATCTCTCAAAAGAAATATAGTCAATCCAAAAGGAGGTCGAAATGAAAGATAAGGTATCTTCTAAGTCGACAATTTGCCAGTTGGCAAGCCAATTTGCTCACTTCATTGCTTCACGGTACACATAACTTGGCTCAAACCACCAAGTTAGATCCCAAGTTGGCAAGTATCTTCGATCACATCATGTGTTAAGCCATATAACAACCTGCCCCAACTCATACCTTAATGACAATTTTCTTTTCATGAGGAGTATTTTGTTTCGTGTTTTCGCCGTCATTCTACATATCAAACGCATCCTTACCCTATACGAGTGTGGGGAGAATTACTGACAAAATCCTAGACGTATTGTACAAATGCCAATTCAGTCTCATTTTTTTTTTTTAATTCCACCAATTTAGTAATGTAGCCCATTCGGCCAATTTTAGTAACAAATCTCTGAGACTGGTCATTCTATATGCTTGACCAACGTTAAACAAACTTTTCATTTTTATAAAAGAAAAAGGAAAGATTCAAAAAAATTATAAATATCAATATCGATCGTGACACGTAAGATGACCAACACCACTTCAATGCTTTCCAACTAAAATTGGCTAAAATGATTACATTATTTTGGTCGGAATGGCTACATTGGCTAAATCATCAAATGATTTTGGATTAGATTTATCAAATTAGAAAGTTCAAAATCAATAAGTTTAGGATCATCGTAATAATTATTTCAAAATTGAAAAAGTTTAAAGGCTGAAACGCTACTGAAATATTTCGCCAACCTCGTTGATGAAGTGCGAGACCGGAATTATCCAATTACCACTTCCAAAAAAATAGAAAGAAAAATCCAGCCGTGGATTATTCCACAATCGAGTCGAGCCCGTTGCCTCCCTCTGAATCTCCGCCGACGACCACGCAAGTCCATCGTCACCTAGCGTTGTAGGTTCACCTCTCGATGCAATACAAAACAATAACATTGAAGTTGGTCGCTTCTTTTTGTCTCCTTGTTGTCTCCCTTAAACTTTCATAAATACACCGACTTAATCAACCTATATTCATACTAAATTAAAATATATATTCATATGAAACATTAAATCTAATTAAATGAGCCTCATTTGAAATTCACATGAGTCACATCACTTTCGATGCAATACAAAACAATAGCATTGAAGTTGGTCGCTTCTTTTTGCCTCCTTGTTTTCCCCCTTAAACTTTCAAAAATACACCGACTTAATCAATCTATATTCATACTAAATTAATATATATATATATATATGTGTGAAACGTTAAATCTAATTGAACGAGCCTCATTTGAAATTCACATGAGTCACATCACTTTCGATGGTCTAGATTCGGACATTCTATGGTTGAGAAGAAAGCTTTCGGTGCGATGATAGTGATTTACCAAATTTTTAATGTTAAGCGATGCAATCAAATTTCTAATGTTAAGCTGTGCGACCAAATTTTTTTCAACATAAAATACAGCCCATTTATTATTAAAAGGTCCAATTATGATTTATCATGACATTTACTACATCAATTTAGTGAGCCGGTTTTAGTATGCCCAAATATCGCTCTCCACCTTAAAGCTCGAGAGCGAAATGAAAAAGAATTCGCCTTTGTAAGAGCTTTTCCCACAAAGCTTTTCCCCACTTTGGAAGGGCCATTAGATATCAAAAGTTTTTCCAAGGATACTAACTAAAAGTGTTTCTATAGCTTGTCGAGGAGGAATCGGACGGCCAACTCACAAAAAAATCAATTTGACCCATTAATGGAATGGACTTTGAGAAGAAACATTTATAGTTCGACGCATCATGACACTAAATCAATCATTCGGGTCAAAGAATTGACTTCTCAAACATCGATTTGCACGTAACCGGGTGAAAAGATGGAATTGCGAAATGAAATTTTGGAGCAACAAAAGTGAATTCTCTTGCAGGAAGCGATGCGATGCATTGCATAATGAGTCAACCCCAATCCAAAAGGAACGAAGAAACCCCAATACGACAAACCGCGAAATGCGGATCGCAGCGTCGGACAGTGGGCCGTCACCAACTCGGCCCCCGTCCAAAGCTCTCGCCCACCAACCATGTCACGAGAGATTTTCCTAAACTATACCATTTTATAATATAATTACTTCAAACTTTTTTTATGATAACAAAAACTCCAAATTATACCCGATTTCTAAACTTTTTCTTATAACATAAAAAAAACCACAAACTCGTATCTATGTGACACATGTATATGTCATAAAAAAAACCCCAAATTCATACTTATGTTGTAGATACTAGAAATCTACAGAATCCGAATATCAAATAGAGCGAACAAAATAAGAAGCAAAGAAGCTAACGTGGGTCCCGGGGCCCCCCGGTACGCCTCAAAAATCAATTTTACCGGTCCAACCCACATGACAAACAAAACACTAAGGTCCTCGATATAGAGCCCATCACACGGCCTCACACAAACCTGACCCATCTCAGCTCAAACTTCATTATCAAAAATCTGCTCAAAATTTCCAAAATGGTAGCAAAAGCAAAAAAGAAGAAATGAGAAATCAAAATTTTTCTCATCATTTACTGTTCTAAGTTTTGGATCAACTTTGCCCATTGCCCACATTTGAGATTTGCCCGTGGAATGCCGGCCACCATTGAAATGTAACTTTAGCGCCGCAAAACTCACATTTATAATGGGCCATCGGACATCGGCCACCCAAATGTTGGCCGGATGCCGGACCCGAGGTCATTGGTTGCTCATCGCCAATCATTGGATGCTAGAGGCTCATCAACCATGGAGGTTGTGCGGCGCCATTGGGTCGGTCGCACCCACCGTTGGACTTCGCAAGCCGGCCACCCGTGGCGGCTCAAAGAAGCCCAACTCTCGCGGGGCAAAGAAGACGAATGGGGAAGAAGATGAACATCGTGAAATTACGTGCCAAAATGCCAACTTCTCCCACCGCATTGGAATGAACTTTCAAAAATGTTGGACTTTGGCCAAAATATTTTCCTTCGCAAAGTCATCGGGAAAGTCGAACCAAACGTTGGATGCCCATATTGCGTTACCCTTTTGCACGCAAAGAAATAAAAAAAGGGAAAAAAGGAAAAAAAGTTAGAAAAGGGCATTGGTGTCGGTGCCTATTCAATGTTTCCGATGCGTACGTTGTGGCGCTCCTCCCTTCTTCTCTAGTGCTTTTGACTGTCGTTTCCAACCCAGCTTAGTTTCTACTTTCTGCCTCGCATTGCTTGTAATTTCTTACAAAAAAAAAAAGCAAATTACAATGATTTTTTAATATTTAAATTAAATTATAGAGAGCCAACTATCTAAAAGTTTACAAAATAGGAGAAGGACGATCGATAAAAGAAAATTTTTAGATGATATATTAAGCTCGACATGTTGCACAAAAAATGAGATTCGATCTCAAGATCATGACTAACCTTTAGCTATATTATAATAATACATCTTTTCTTTATAATCTCAAGACATGAAAACAGACGCTCGACAATCTACACACATGGAACACTTTATATATTCTGTATCAGTTATGTCCGGGCATTTAGTCTATACAAGTAGGCAATTGAAAGCACTTTGTGTACGATTGCTGTGATTTATACCATTCACCCCCGATATCCAAGTTGGAAATTCTCTCCACACCTAGCTAAATATTGCTAGGCCCAGAGGGTCACGTTATAAGAATTTTAGTCATGTGTCCTTGAAAAACTATTGAGTAACCTCAACGTCGGCAAGGGATTTTATCCTCTTTCAATAGTTGCAAGTTCAAATCTATTGGGAGCACTTTGAAGGTGGAATCTTGAATGAATCGGGACAATACGGGAAAACATGCACTGGACTAGTTTGAGATTTACGAAGAGCTGAACTAGACACCACCCAACCTCCGTCGGAACAAAAGATTTGCACAAGCTGGAAATCCAAGCTCCATTCGGAAAAAGAAAAAAAAATAAAAAAAAAAAAGCCTTGCCCAATAAAATATTCGAACTCTCCCTCGGCACATGGATGATAAAGAAATAAGACACAAGGGCTAGAGAAGAGGGAGATCGGTCCTTGAGTTTGATTAACGTGACGCGAACGGAATCTCTTTATTTGTTCTACTCGGAAAATAAAATGAAATCTGCTAAATCTGTTCGAGAATAAACAATGAAAAATTTGATAATCTTGTCCGGGTTTTGATCACACGTCAGATTTCGGTCGACCAGGGGATCCAAGTTGTTCGATCCGATTGAATTTATTCGGTGATTTGAATTGGGTTTCTTTAGCTTGTGATGCACTCGTTGCCCTTAAAATTCAACGGGTCTCATATGGGATCTATAGTGATTTGATGTCGCTTCATTTAGGCTAAATCTAGATTAATATAATAAGGAATGATAACTACTTCTTCTTTTTTGGTAAAGTAAGGAATGATAACTATTTTATAGAAGCACGGTCATTTAAATCATTAAGTTATGTAGACTTTATCATGAAATCTACGTAATGAATGGTTTAGACTGTGTGAATTCAAGTGATTTATTGATCGTGTCAAATACGCACAGACACGTGTAAAGTTAGCTGGACCACCGTACACGAGAGAGTTTATCGCTTACAATCTTAAACGACAAGGCTGTGAAGGTGTGATGGCATGTTATAGAGCACAGACAATCTTGCAGGTCTACTCACCCGAGACTGTGAACGTGCGATGGTACGTCTTTTGAAACAGTTTTTCCTTTCTGAAGCTTTTTCTAAAAAGTCGGGATGGTTGGTGCCCCCAAGATTCTCAGATCCGAAGTACTTCTCGGAGGTACTGTTAGCACGCGTGATTGCTATTTTTTTCTGTGGGAAATGCAAAAGTGCCGAAAAAAATGAAATAGAAAACCCTCGTAAAAGAAACGCAATTGTGATTTGCTACGCTCTTTAGCTCTTTCACAATCGACGTCCTCTCCCGGAATCGCACACACCAGAAGTAATTCAACTCAGAACATGGCGTTGGTGACGAAGAAGAGAAAAAGGGACTCGGACACAGCCACATCTTCCTCCACGGGTGGAGGTAGCGAGCCACTGGGAGCTGAATTTGATGTGTTCTTGAATTTCAGAGGGCCGGACACTCGCCTCAACTTCACTGATTTCCTCTATCACTCCTTGAATGGAGCTGGGATTTGCGTCTTCTTAGACGATGCCGAGATCCGAAAAGGCGAAAAGATTGGAGGCGAGCTTCTACACGCAATCAACGTCTCCAGAATTTACATCCCCATCTTCTCCAAAAACTATGCATCCAGTGCATGGTGTCTTCGCGAACTTGCTCATATGGTGGATTGCTTGAGAAGATCGATGGACAAAGTGATTCTTCCCATTTTCTTCGATGTTGATCCTAACGATGTTAAGCTCAGAACTGAATTATACGTTGATGCCTTGAAAGGGCATGAGGACAGGTTCAGCGACGATGAAGTGCAACGCTGGACAGAAGCCCTAAAAGAGGTCGCTTCGGTCAAAGGATGGCACTGCAAAGATAGGGGGTAAGAGAGTTTTGAGGCTTTTCTTCACTCCTTTTTCACGCCTATGAATACAATACCTCAGCGCGACAAACAAAGATTATTGGCTTTTTAGTTGAGTTTCGAAAGTACTGTGACAAACCCTCATATTTAGATTAGTATATGACTGCAAGATGCATGTGTTTGAAGGAAATTGCTGACTAAAGTGAGGTTATCCTAATGGATTTTGCTGTAATTGGTGTGATTTGCTTCAATGTTTACTTTTTCGGGTGATCAACTCAGATCTGCCGCCGACCAAAAAAAAAAAACTCAGATCTGCCAATTTCTTACTGTTTTTCCCTTCTTCTTTTTTTTTTTTTGGATGCAATGAATAAATCTTATGTGATCCGAGGATAAGAAATCTTTTAAAATTTTTATGTTCATTTTCTGGTAAATTGTAGCTACTTAACATTCTAGACCCCCTCTCTATGAGGTGTTACGAAGTGATGTCGGAGTATTGTTTCTGAAGTGATGCATCGATTTTTTTTTTTTTTTTTGAGACTCGATCTTTATCAGATCTTGAGGATGACGACACTCTGTGTTAAGGGGGTTAGAGTGTAATCGATGGGACTTATAAAACGGAAAGGAAAAAAAATGATTTCTGATTTGCTGGAGTTGATATTCTTGTATTGCTATTAGCTGACACTTGCAAGCCCTCGCCATCAGTTGGCGAGTGCCCGATGACCCCAACTGACCCTCTTCCTATCGTTGCTGGCTCTTCCCAGTGATAGTGGGGAGGCAGCGGCGAGGGCTGTGGCGAGGGCTATGGCGAGGGCCTGCATAGCCCTCGCCATTATGCGATCTCCCTTTTTTAATTTAATTTTGAATTTAGTTAACTAATATTTACATCAAAATTCAAATAAATGGCTCTTCTTTGTAGATTCAGCTCTTCAGCAAGCCATGTATGCAAGTTATATTAATAAAAAATTGACACGTAGAATTTCGATTGGGGTTGCCAAACTTGGCGTTCAGATATCCCAATTCTTTCTGGCTCTTACGCTGTACTTTTGCTGCTATTAGCTACAAATGATAATTGTGTCAAGGACTATGATTAGTACGGTTTTTCAAATATCTAAGAGTGTTTGTTATGTTTACCAAGATTAAATGGAGAGCAAATTGATTTAGCCAATTGCATATTTAAGGGAAGAACGTTTAGCTGTTTGTGGAGGCTTTCACTTAAATTTGGTGAGAGAATTCATTTAGACAGCGCATTTTCCTCGTGGAAATGTGATGATGATAAAGAAAATATTTTTGTAAAAATTAATTTTCAATAAAATATATGACAATGAATCAACGGAAAATGCCATAATTATCAATGAAAATGTCTAAGCATAATTGTTATTTATAATGAAAATATTATTAGTCCATTGATCTTCTAAGTGATATGTACTGTTGTTTTTTGGAAATAACATTTTCCAATGAGTGATTTTCCACTAAATAAACACATCGCTTGCAAGACAACGTTATATCATATTCCGAGTATCCAACAAAAGAGTAGTGGTTATGACTCATTCGGTATCAACTTTTTGGTGGTTTAAATTTCCAGGAATTAGTTCTTTCACACCATAAACGGGATGCTTGCATAATTCAAGGATGACAGTGCATTGCTCTGTGGTTATTTTGCGGTGAATGTATTTGTCTTTCTCGAGTTCCAGGTTCCACGCCATGGGTGTTTAACCTTTGATTGTTGTGTTTTTGACTTGGTAGTTTTGCCACAAATCTTCTCTCTCTGTTTGCGTGATTTTGTTCCTTTCTCATTGTAAAAAGATGTAATACATGTGCATGTTTAAAATTTTCCATTTCCGCCACTGATTTGAATGCCAAATCTACATTAAAAAATCACGGAACTTGATGTTCTTTGTGTTGTTACTCAATCTGAATTTCTTGTCCGGCAGCCAAGGGGAGCTTATAAAACTTCTTACCGATGAGGTTTCAAGGAAACTGTCAAGAGGAGCTCGAGTAGTGCCTGATGATTTGATTGGAATCGATGATCATGTGCAAGCTGTGATGGATTTGTTAGGTAAAGATTCTCTCGATGTACGATTTGTCATAATACATGGAATGAATGGAGTTGGTAAGACAACTCTTGCCAAAGTTGTTTTCAACCAAATCGCATCTCAGTTCCAAGGTTGCAGCTTCCTATCAGATGTTCGAGAATTTTCACAGCAGGGTAAAATTGTGAAATTGCAAAACAGATTATTTCTGACATCTTTAAGTCTCCCTCCATAAAGGTTCATGACACTGACTCTGGGATCAACATGATTAGAGGAAGATGTCGCCACAAGAAAGTTTTGATTGTTCTTGATAATTTGGATAGAAGGGACCAACTTGTGAAGCTAGCAGAAAAATGGGATTGGTTCGGTCCGGGAAGTAGAATTATAATGACAACTAGGGACGTCGGTTTTTTGAAAATTTACAAGACTAATGCCTCAATGCGTCCCGAAGTGTATCACTTCTATGAAATGGAGGAGATGCATAATTTTTTTGCCATCCGACTTTTCAGTAGATATGCATTTGATGCCGATACTCCTCCCCTCCAATATGATAGAAGAACAAGAGATATTGTGGAAATCACTGGTGGACTTCCGCTAGCCCTCGTGGTTATCGGATCCTCACTTTGCAACGAGAGCAAAGAAGTATGGGATGATGTATTAGCCAAGCTGAAGAAAATGCCACACAAAGAAGTTCAGGCCATATTGAAGGTAAGTTATGACATGTTGGAATATGAGCAGAAAGAAATATTCCTTGACATTGCATGTCACATGGCTGGTGAAAAAAGAAGTGATGCAATTTCCATGTGGAGAGCTTGCGATTTTTTTCCAAGCGAAGCCATCTCAGTTCTTGTTAAAATGTCTCTAATAAAAATTATGAATGACGACCTTTGGATGCATGACCAACTCAGAGATTTAGGGAGGGAACTTGTTCGCAAGGAGAGCATCAAACATCCTGAAGAGCGTAGTAGAATATGGTCTTCCACCATAGCCATGGATGTTATAAAAAGAAAAGAGGTATGTATTGGCTAAAGTTCTATTTTTCACATTGTTTAGAAAATAGAATAGGCCAGTACTATGTTAATTTACAACTGAGCGTGGTATCTCATCGGTAAAAGGGATCATTTTATCTTCTATGAGATCATTAGTTTTCAGCCATGTTATAAGTGAATTTTTGACTGATTTGTGTTTTGGCATTTGCTACCTCGTGTGGAGATATTTCTTGCTTTCTGCCAAGCTGATTGGGTTGTGGTAATGGACTGGTATACTTATGGGTGGATTCCGTAATTATGGCTTGTGAGTCAAAGAGATAGTTACCGCCCCTTTTCGTTCTTTTACCAACAAGACAAACATATATTGTTTTATATTCATGAGCCTCTTTTTATGTCCGCCAAAGCTGAGGCCTGATTTACCTATTATATCCTTTACTAGGGAACAACAAAAATAGTGGCACTCAAACTAGGGGGACAATCTCAAGGGTGCAATATTACACGTGAAGACATTTTAGGGCTGGTAAAGTTAAGGTTCCTTGAATTCGATGGAGGAAACTTTGTTGGGGACTTCTGGAATCTCCTTTTGGAGTTAAGATGGCTCTCTTGGCAAAATTGTCCGTCAGAGTTTCAAGCTATTAACTTCTCTCCAAGCAATCTAGTTGTCCTCAAAATTTCAGAATCTGACCTTACAAATGATTGGGGTGGATGGAACCAGATCATGGTACGATATTATGTAATATGAGCAATTTACATTTACTCCTTTTTCTTTGCGCATAGTAAATATGACAATCTTTGTACATTCTTTTATGAATAATTTCACAGGGACATTGTAGGTTAAAAGTCCTATATCTCGTGAGTTGTAGAAGGTTAATCAAGACACCTAGCTTCTCTACGTGCTTGACTTTGGAGAGACTTGTTGTGAAGGATTGTGAAAGGCTGGTTGAAATTGACCCATCCATTAGCATGCTGCAGGATTTGAAGCACTTGGAAATTAATGGGTGTAATGGTTTGAGGATGCTTAAAGGAGCTCCAACCGCGCTCAATCCAGGCACGGTATGTTAATCATGGCCAAACTCATTGGGTAATCTAATGTGTCTTATCAACACTAAGGATAGAAAAGTTGGAATTCCTTGAACTTCCATATTCAATAGGAGAGATACCTAGTCTTCAACAGTTGTCTTTGAGTGATTCATATGTGGAGAAACTTCCAGAGTCAATTGGAAAACTGATATCTCTAGTCGAGTTGAATCTATCTCGCACACATATTATAGAGATGCCCAATTCGATCGGAGAGCTTAAGAGATTGGAGGTGCTACTCATGGAAGGCTGTAAATTGAGAAAGCTACCTAAGGCAATAGGGATGTTGGAGAAGCTCGAATATTTAGAAGCTAGTGATTGCAGATTTTTGGAGGGAGAAATTCCGATGGAAATTGAGGCACTATCATCTTTGAAAATCCTAAGCTTAGGAAATACCCGTATTTCTGTAGTGCCACCAAGTATTAGTCAGCTTTCTCGACTTCACGATTTGGGTTTGCGTGGTTGTCATGAGCTTCAACAATTGCCAGAGCTCCAACAAGTTTGGAATCTTTGGACATTTTATCTTCAGCTTTACAGAGGATTCCGGATCTGTCAAACCTAACCAACTTAGAATATCTGTATTTGTCTGATGGCGGTCGTTCTCGATCTCTTAATATGCCTCATGCACCACCAAACGTGTGCCAAGCTCAAGAATTGCAGTGGATTGGGAGGTTAACTAAGTTGACAAATTTGAGATTGGACCTTTCAGACATGACCATGTTGCCTGCTGACTTTAGTACCCTTACCGAACTCCATAATCTTGAATTACCAGGCCTCAGCTCTCAATTTCTCGAGCGGATTCCACCCAATATTGAGGGGTTGAGGTTCTTTGATCTTGAGTCCACACATGGATGGTCATGCCTTCACATCTTCAAATATTTGAACAAAATAGATGTATGCAGGTCATCCTTGACAGAAATTCAACTGGATGTTTTGCACAGTTGGAGGACCTTCGCCAATTGCATATATTGGACTGTCAATTCCTTGAGAGACTGTCTCACATGCAAAGATTAAAAAGCTATGTTTTTTGGGGTTACTAATTGCCCACGGCTGATTGAGGTTCAAGGTCTCGAATATTCAGAATCAGTGGAGCATATACTTATTCGTTCCTGCCCATCTTTGAAAGAGCTACCTGATCTTTCCAGCTTACAAAACTTGAAAACACTGCATATATCTCACTGCGACTCGTTGGAAAGTTTGCCTGTTTTAGCGAATACGGAAACATGTCGTATTACTGTTGTCTCATGCAGGATGCTACCTCGCGTTATATGTCCCTTTTCAGCTTTTGGATCAGGAAGGTTATGATGGGCAGCTTCCAATCCGCAATCAGAAGTGGCGGCATTTGAATGCCTTGGTCAGATTGCTCATCGTCTTTTCTATGTATATCTATATGTTGTGTGTACAAAACGATCTTGCCCTTAGACTGAGATAGAAAAGTATCTATACTTAGCCTTTTTTTAAAAAAAATTTATACATAAGACGTGATGAGTTTCGCTACAAGTTATTTGGGTCATTTGCCACCAGAAATTTCTAAATCTCCTTGCAAAGGTTTCCACGTCCTCGGCCATGAAGAAATGTAGGATCTTCTCCGCCTGTAAGTTGGTGGCTGCCACAATTACCTTGACGGACTTTGAACTTCGATTTTCTCCATTGTGCCTTTTTTTTTTTTTTTTTGATACCCAAGTACAATCGGTAGCCGGCGGGTAACCATTGTGCTTTTTTCCCTCTCTGTGTTCGCGCTAAAACGACACAAGTCTGGAAAATGCAGGTCGTGCCAAGTTGATTGTGGCTTGACTTCAACGGAGCAGAAACTTCGGTGCAATGGGTCCTCATGCATTAGATAAGCGAATGACGATTAAGAAAAGAACAGAAACTCGATCTTAGGTCTTCAAGTAGAGGTCTAGAATAGACTCGAATTCTCAATTGTGGGCTCCGGTAGTCGATGGGAGGAGATCTCAAGGGAGTTTGTTTTGACTACATTGAATCAAGTGACCAAAAAAGAAACGGTGCAAATCCCATTGCTTGATAAAGAGATTAATATGTGGTTGGGAGTGCTAGAATGTCCTACGGTTAGGATAATATTTTTATGGATCCTGTATATCTTCTAGGATATTTTAGAATTATTTTTTGTATATTTTTTGGGATTGTTTTCCTAGAATGTTCTAGATTAGGCTTCATTGTATCTATTTATTCCGGCCTTGTGCCTTAATACCTATACACAGTTTTTATTCGTAAATCCTTCCTCTCTATCATGGTATCAGAGTAATTGCTCCATGCCTTTGTTTCTCTATAGTGACATATGTCATCACTATGCCTTGAGCATTGCTACATCACCGACAGTTCAAGTTCACCACGAATTGACGTTGTCGTTCGAAGCTCAGGACTCTTCACCATTGCGTTCTTGTGGTTTCATCAATTTGACGACAGCATGTTCATCGACCTCTCACACTTCACATGCACCAGTCGATGAAATCTTGACACACGCCCTCTCACACGCCCTCATTATTGGTGCTCTTGAGTTTTGGTTGTTTTCTGTTCTATTGGATTTGATACGGGTGATTTGGGTGACCAGATTGATGTCAAACTCAATGGCTCCAATTACGCTTTTTGGCGGCCATCAACTATGGCTGCACTTGTTTATCGAGACTTATTTGGGCTTGTTGAGGATATTCGCGTTTGTCCTGCCCAACTCAAGGACGCTGAGCAATCCAAACTCACTTCTGAGGCGATTGCTCAGCGTAAATTTGACATTCGAACTTGGACTGTTGCTAATTGAAGGTCCAGGGCCATTGTATTTGGCTCTCTTGATCATGCGCTTCGCTCACAGTCTGCTCACATCATGGGTGCGAAAAATCTCTAGGATCAACTCGCCGACATGTTTACTTAGATTGGCTATATCTGTGTCTACCAATTATAGCAAGAAATTGCAATTGCTACTTTGGGAGCTCAATCTATTCATGAGTTTTATAATTATTTGAAGTTGCTTGGAATTAGCTTGACGTTTTGTCTTCCACTTTAATGTTCCACATGTTCAAGCTATGTCACGTGTCAGTCTTCTATGGCAACAAACTCAGGATGGACTGTGACTTTATGATTTTCTTACGAAGCTCCGACCTGCTTTTGAGGGTGCACAATGCACATAGTTAGATTCTGTATCGGAATCCTCCACCCTCTCTTCTTGATGCTGTCAAGGAACTTCAGTATGAGGAAACTCGGCTGGGTCTTCTCTCATCTTCTACAATGCTTGATCCTACTATTGTTCTAGTTGCTATTCCTCAACTTACATTATCGCCTCATGCTCCCAGTTAGGGTTCTCAACAATTTGTTCAATGTTTTTACTATCATCGCCGTGGTCATATCGATTGTCGTTGTAACAAGAAGCAGTGCGATGCCCAGTGCTCCTCTCGACTTCACCCAATCCTACTTCGGCTCAGCATGTCTCTCTCGCTTCTCATTCTATGGATGAGTGATTTGCTGCTCTTGAGGCTCAACGAGTCCGCTTAAATAAGTTGCAGCTTAGCTTTCCGTCGTTCAGTTCTGGTCTTTCGGTTGTTATTACTCCTACTGATTCTTTTACGGCTGTTGCTTCCCCATCAGGTGGCTCTTCTAGTGATTGGATTTTTGACTCAGGAATTGCTAGACACATGTCTGCTTTCACTGCCTGTCTCACTGAGCTTTTTGAGCTCAAGTCTCCAGCACGATTCTTTATAGCTGATGGTTCTCCTCTTTTGGCTGCCCAACAGGGGATTCTTGTCTGCCCTCGGGCTTTTTGTGTTCTTGATGTGTTGCATGTCCCTTCTCTGGCACTCAATTTATTATCTGTTGGCCGACTTACTAATGTTGGTTATATTGTGAGTTTTATTGATCGCTCTTGCTTTGTGCAGGATCGTTCGGGTGGCAGGATGATTGGCAAGGGCAGTAGGCATGGCGGGTTGTACACTATGCAGTCTCTTCATCTTCCATCCACCTCTACTTCCTTTCCTCATCCTATGTTGACTACCATGGATCTTGCACGATAGCATCAGCATCCTGGGCACGCTTCCTCTTCTCACCTTATTATCATTCAGCAACAGGGGGTTCTTGGCCCTATACCCTCTAGTGCTCTACCTCCTTATTCTATTTGTCTTTTAGCAAAAGCAGTCTGTTTACCTTTTCTACGAGTACTTCTAGCTCTAGTGCTATTTTTTATATTGTTCATTCTGATTTATGGGGCCCTCCCCTTGTTTTATCCAAGAGTGGTTTCAAATATTATGTTTCATTTATTAACGATTATTCTCATTACATTGGGGTCTATCTTATGCGTCGGGTAGTGATTTTCTTACTATTTATCAGACTTTTACTGCCATGATATCTACACAATTTCAGAAGAAAATCAAGGTTTCTCACTCTTAACTCTGGTGGGGGAATATCTCTTGGTATCTTTTTGTCCTCTCTTAGTTAGTAATGGGACATTGCCACACCATTCCAATCCTGGTGTCCCGACTCAAAATGGGGTTGTTGAACGTAAGTATCAACATCTTCCTGAAACTACTCGTGCTCTATTATTCTCTACTTTAGTTCCTATCGAGTTCTAGTCTGAGGCTCTTCTCACTACTGTTCATCTTCTTAACTGCCTTCCCTCACCTTTTCTCCATCAAGATACACCACTTCAGTGACTTCTTTCGCGTTCTCCTACCTATACACATCTTCAAGTTTTGGGTGCACGTGTTTCGTGCTTCTTCCTCCTACTGAATGTACGAAGTTGATTGCTTGATCCACATCGCATGCATTTTTAGGCTACAACACCGAACATAAGGGATCTCGTTGTTATGATTTGATTGCTCAACGCATTCGTATCTCTCGTAACGTCATTTCTGATAAGCATGTTCCTTACTTCTCTATTACCATTACGCCTTCAGTGTCTACTCCTATTCCTCTTATGTATTTCCCAGCCGACCCTTGTCCTAACCCACGTCATCCCCCTACTTCTCCTCCTTTAGATATCTCTACCCCTCCTTTGCCTAAACTACCTCTTGCCACGCCCCTCTTGTTCCCCCTGCCATCGATGATTCTGCCCTTCTAGAGCCGCATCATAATCCTCCTAGGGATCATCGCCCCCTGCTCGGTATGTTGTTGCTGCTTCTTATTCTGCCGAGTTTAGTTTCTTTTTGGCTATTGTCCATGATGTGTAGGAACCTACTAGTTATCGCAAGGCAGTACAACATGCTGAGTGGCATTTGGCCATGGCTATGGAACTTTTTTGCCTTA
Organism: Eucalyptus sp. ANBG9806169; assembly: GCA_014182395.1. Classification (NCBI taxonomy): domain Eukaryota; kingdom Viridiplantae; phylum Streptophyta; class Magnoliopsida; order Myrtales; family Myrtaceae; genus Eucalyptus; species Eucalyptus sp. ANBG9806169. Next base: position 20,684,905 of record CM024578.1, on the reverse strand, counting down.
TAGAGTTCTGGTACTTTGAAACTTCTCCCCCTTCCACCGGGTCGATCTTTGGTATATTGTTACTGGATCCCGATGGCAGACGGTAGAAAACATGTGAGAGTCCATCAATGAAGCCACGGACCTTTAATTCTCATACTATGTGAGATTTGATGGGACTACTACCAACTAATCTAAAAGTTAAAACTGTTAAATGAATACGCGATTTATTATTTAGATATTCTAACAGTTGCAAACATCAGACTTGAACATAACCCATTTCATATATGGTATCCGTGTATACAAGATATGAAGAGACCGCTAAATCGAGAGAATGATTGCCTCCAATAAGATAAATGTATCCAATTGGCTTAGTGCACCAAGCTTGCTTTATCGATCAAGTGAATCGTAATGATAGTGAAGAATCCGAGAGGAAAATCTTTTTCTTATATGACTAAGAACCAAGCTTGCTTCTCAAATCGAAAAGGATGATTCAGATTCAATCCTCGCCTATATCTCATATAAGAAAACTTCCTTCCATGACTAAACCATTTTGAGTCTATCAAATTAGCACAAGAAGAATACACAGTGCGTCACTTTGTTTTCCAACCAAATAAATTAGCATAAGGAGGAAAATCATTGACCAAATAAATTAGCAGTACATCCCTTTGCTTGTGACCGGTCAAGGCAATGGTTGGCAACCGACATCGGCCATAGGTAGGGGCCATGCTTGCCGGCCACAAGCAAGGCTTTGCTTCTAAGGGCTATGATGGCTTCGCCTTGATCTAGGCAAGCATGGCCTTGGCAAGTGATCGGCCATGAGCATAAAGCAAAAAAAGAAAAGAAAAGAAAAGAAAAAGGAAAGGAAAATAAAAAATAAAAAAAAAAAAAAAAAAAAAAAAAAAAAAAAAGCATCAACCTCGACAATTTCAAGCCAAAATTCATAAAATTTAATTGATATAATATATATTTATTAAAATGTTTAAAACTAGATTAACCAAATTGAAAAAACTTTAAAATTGAATTGATTATACTGTATGATTGATTTATGAATTGTTTGACAACTATCGCTTAGAAAAGCTAGCTTGTCAAAGTGGTTACACAAAAAGAAAATTTATACATTTTCGAATATCATTGTCGGTGATGGTATGATAGCTCCACAAGTTGTACGGTGGTGGAACATTTTGCACCTTAGCACATCCCATTCACAAATGGCTGCATGTATATTAACATATCTAAATCTCTATCGCTATAGACAAGTGTATCACTCATTCAAATAGGAATATATGTGAAATACATTACTCCAAGTCAAAACTCACATCGCTCTTCTTTTTTTTTTGTCAAAACATTGCTCTTACTTGAACCATTTAACCAACTCCCGCTATTCAAATACTCCCAAATTGTCTAAGTTTCAAAGACTAGTAGAATCGATTTTTTCAGCACTTGTTGAGTTCATGTTTACAATCTCACTCTAAGGGTTAATATTAAAGGAAATCCAAAATTGGTGCACCTACGACAAATTTATTCCAAATTGATTTTTTGACCACTAAGAATCCTAAATTGGTACACTTGTGACAAATTTACCACAAACTAATTTTTCGACCATAAAAAACCATAAATTGGTAAAACTGTCACAAATAGGGGAAAGCATGGTTCCATGGTAGAATCTAGAACCTGTGAACTACACCAGTGGGAACCTGTAGATTCTAGGTTCCAAGATATGTAAGGTAGACTCCAATTTCAAAAAATGATTATGAATTTATTTCAACGGGTAGGTTCTAAGTCTTTGATTGGAAGAACTTAGATCCTGAAACCTGTAACCTAGAACTTAGAATAAGTTTTAATGTTTTTGTTAGTCCATATCTTCACATGATCCCCGTGATATTCCATATCGTTCAATAATGAATATATAATTTAGAAGCACCAGTTGGAGTTTTCATTTATGACTAAGAATTTTACTTTATTAATGTCCATATTTTTCATGTCTCTAAATATAAGTTAGAGAAATAAAACAAAAATGGTCAGCTAATTTTTCTATTCGGGAATAGAAATCAACTTGGCGTTAAATTATAATAGCAAGTGGTGGTCATTAAATGTTTTAATTTACTGCAATCATTCAATTGATAATATAGGTGGAACCTGAGTTGACATTGGCAAGGTAGGTTCTAGGTTCTATAATATGTAGGGAAGGTTTCAAGTTCAAAAAAATGAAGAACCTATTCAAATGGGTAGGTTCCATGTGGAACCTGTATGAAACTTGAAATCGCTCACCCCTAGTCAACAGTAAAGCCTAGTGAATTTTGTTCCATTTCAATGTAGATTTTTGTTCTATTTCTTCTTTTTTATCTAGTTGAATTCCTTGCCAAAAATTTCATTTCCTCTATTAATAATTTTGTTTATCTTGTATTCTCTTTGATGAATGATAAGCTTGTTCATTTTTTTTTTTTTTGCGTTTATTTTCATTTTGTTTAACTAAAAATGAAATAATAATTTTTTTTTAAAGAAGAACTTATTACTCTTAAACCCACATTGGAAACTATAATAGAGTAAGTTCTAGATTCCATATTTCAATAGATAGGTTTCAAGCTCCAAAAAATGATGAACATGTATCCAAGGATAGGGTCCAAGTTCCAAGTGGAACATATAAGAAATTTGGAACCACTCACCCCTAGTCACAAATTTGTCTCTAACTAATTCTTTTAGTACAAAAAAATAACAAACTAATACACTTATGATAAATTTAGACTCCGTTAACTTTCGTCAAATTTAATCGTTCAATTTGTTGATCTCGATGTTGCGACCTACATTTTCCATCTAGAGGAGAAAATATATAAGTTTAGGGGTATTGCATAAAAAGTGAGCCTATAGCCCTCCTTTTAGACACAGGCTTTCCAAAACCCATATCTCACATGACGTTGGCATATTCAAATTAATGCTATAGGAAATTTTTAATAATGAGTCGTCACTAGCCTATTAAGGTCGGCTAGAAACTAAGGTGTTGTTTGGTAACATGCCAAACAGTGCCTGATTGTGATTTTTTGTTCCCAAAATCAGTTTGGGACGAGAATCGCGTTTGGTAAAATTTTTGTTCCCGGGAACAGTTTGGGACAAGATTTGAGAATAAAAAAAAAAATTTGATTCTCTATCCGAGAATCAGAAAAAGAATCGAATCCATCCTCCTCTGCTCAGTCTCCCTCCTCTACTCAATCCACTTTCTCGTCCTCCTCTGCTCAGTCTCACTCTCTCATCCTCTCATCTTTGCTCAGTCTCACTCTCTCGTCCTCTCATCTCCCTCTCCCTCCTCTAGAACGGCGACGGCGAGCTCCTCAAGAACGGCGACGGCGACTGCTGCTTCTTTATCGTTGAAGCTGCTCGTTCAAGGTGAGTTCCCTTCACTCGCATCTATGGTTCCTCATCTGCGACGGTGGCGAGAGCACCACCGGGCTCGAGTCCGCAGGCAATCCCGACCGAGGGGTCGCTCGCCGGGCCCGACACGGCGGGAGCCCTCGCCGAGCTAGCCAAGGGGGAGCAACGCGAGGCCAACACGGCGTCGCTCGCCCTCGGCCCGGCTCGGCGAGGGCACCCACCGAGTTGGGCCCGGGGTGAGCGACGCCAAGCGACCCCTCGGCCCAACTCGACGGGCGCCCTCGCCGAGTTGGCCGAGGGCGAGTGATGCGAGGGCCGAGCCCGACTCAGTGGTGCCCTCGCCGAGCTAGCCCGGGGGTCGCTCGCCCTCGGCCGGCTCGGCGGGCGCCGCCGAGTCGGGCCGAGGGGTCGCTCGGCGTCGCTCGCCCTAGGCCCGACTCGGCGGGTGCCCTCGCCGAGCGGGCGAGGGCGCGTGACGCCGTGCTGGCCTCGGCGTCGCTCGCCGAGCTGGCCAAGGGCGAGCGACCCCTAGGCCAGCTCGGCAAGGGCGTCCGTCAAGTCGGGAGCGACGCCGAGTGACCCTTGGGCCCAACTCAACGAGCACCCTCGGCGAGCTGGCCGAGGGGTCACTCGCCAAGCTAGCCAAGGGCGAGCGACCCCTCGGCGAGGGCGCCCATCGAGTTGGCCGTTGCCGATTCTTTGCACGGAGAGCTTATTGTTGTTTCGACGTAGTGCAGGGGTTACGTCGGGATTCACAGCTCCGGTTTCAGAGACTTCCTCCAAATTAATGGAGTAATAGACTGAATCATTGTGCAATATTGTGGCATTGAAGGTTGGGAGAAGAGGAGTCATGATTTGTTAGAAGGAGAAAGAGTGGCATATGAATATGCGAAAGTGGCTGCTACTTATTTGCAAAATGCCATTTCCTTTTCAATTCTTCTTGGATGATGGTTGCTTTTTTGTTTGCCTCCATGTTTTTTGGAAACCTGGCCCTTTCCCTGAGTGATGAACTACTTTACCATTCATTCATTGTAGTCTCATGTATGTAGCTTCTATGAGGCGTTTTTAGAGCGATTCTTTGTCGGCATCTTTACGTGATCTCTTCTTGGGTTGTTCTTTGCAAACAGAAAAAACCTTTGGCTGTAATCTTTATCAAGTTAGGGTGATGATTCAAGTGTTTTCATCTTAATGCAGAGCAAGGGAAGGATCTCGACGAGTTTTTGTGTCGATTTGCTGGTATGTTTATCTTTGTTCTTTGTTCATGAACACTTTCAATATGTTTGCCACTTGACTGAACATGGAGAAGTGAAAGTAATGATTTCATCAGTATTTTGTGCATTAGGTTTAAAGCGTTGTGGGAAAATTGCAAGTAGCATGCTCACCTAATAGTTTTGTTGCGATTTGCAACCATAATTCATTTTCGCCTTTTTCCGGATCTTTGAGTTTGTTGCCTTATAGGTTTCCTAGTTGTTGTAAAGCCAGAAATAAGTTTATTGATTATTGCAAAGCACCCCTTCTCAACTCTCAATCAACCACTGGGGGTCCGCCCCAGTGGCCACCCTTCCATCTTGGAAGGGGGAGGTTGGGGGTTCAAATCCCCACCTTCTCAGGGGGAATTTGGGGTGGGGAAGATTTCATTTCGGGAGTGGGTTTCGAGCTCCCCGCCTGCACGGAGGCGGGCAAAATTACGAGAGTGAGTGTTAGAGTAGGATTAGCGTAGGAGTGACCAAAAAAAAAAAAAGATCTCAATCACCATTAATGGCCATTTCACCCTTCCTATCAATTTTTGGCCTTATCACAGTTCTTTTTATTTGTCACAAATAGGTAACTATGAGATCATATTGAACTGTTGTTATTGCCTTTTTGGTTAAGGTGATAATATTTCTTTCAGTTTATTTCCTGGTACTTCCACTATTTGTTTTGGACAGACCATCATCTCAATGGTTAAAATCTTACTTCTCTTGTTAAATTGATAGAGAGGATGTGCCTTAAATAATTTTATAGACTTTGAACAACGGTAAAGTTCCTATCAAAATCTCGTCGAGTCTATGATCTTCTTAATAGCATAGTATTGCATTGTGGCCTGTTATTTATTCGTATGTATAAGAATGCTCAATTTGAACCGTGCATGATTGAATCTTTTGTTAGTAGTTACATACAAGGAAGTAGCACCTCTAGAAAAAGACAAGTTAATCTCACTTATGATCTTGTGTCAGTCACGATTAAATTGTATTTTTCAAATTCTAAGTAAGTGATTCTATTTCAGGTTAGCTGGAAGTTGTTGGTTTGAAATTGTGGGTTTGCATTTGAACAAGAAGCCACCTCAAGTGAGTGTCGTTGGAGCATCTTCTTCTTTTTTCTCTACTTACCCGGTTACACTTTATCTTCCATGATAGTTTTAAGTGTCATCTCAATTAATTTATATGATGCTCAATCAAGGTTAAATGGCATCCCAGAAAGATATGTTCAATGCAAAATGGACCGAGCCTTTAACCAACTTGTTTGTAAGATTGTTGGTAGAGGAGGTTCAAAGGGAAATCGCACGACTTCTACTTTTAACAAAGCGGGTGGAACAACATACGAGTTGAATTCAATAAACAAATCGGGATACCAATATAACATATTGCAGTTGAAGAATAAGGTGAACAAATTGAGAAGGCAGTATGTTAGTTTTAAGAAGCTCCTTTCACAATCTGGCTTTGGCTAGGATCATGTGAATAGCACAGTTGTTGTCGATGATCCAAGTATTTGGGACTCTCACATCAAGGTATGTTTTAAGTTTCGATCATTTTGATATTATGATAGATGTAAGTTTTAGAAGATTTGATTATGTTATTGACATATGTCATTATTGTGAAAATTGCAGGACAATAATGACTAGGCAAAATTCAAGAAGGATGGATTTCCTCAATATCCTGAACTGTGCATTGTATTTGGTGATACATATGCTACTGGAGAACATGTCGTAGGACATGCCCAAGATGTGACGTTGCTAGAGGATGGTGACAATAGTGGTGACAATGGTGGTGGCAATGCAACTGGTGATCCAAAGGACTTAGGTGAACACCAGTTTGATGAGGACATTTTTACATCCTAGAATACTTCCACTTTCATTCATAACAAGCACAGGTTGGATAGGACTCCAAATGTTAAGAGGAGAAGAAATAGTTCCTCAATTGATATTCATGACACATGCAAAGCTATCCAAGACATGCTCAAAGCTAGGTCAAATCAATATGGGAGTGGATTTGTTGGCTCACAAGTCACACCACCACCACCACCTGAAGACCCCTACTCTATATCAGCTGTGATTGATGTTCTGGTTAATATGAATGACTTGGACCAAGATCTTTACAACAAAGCAGTGGAACGAGCGTGTGTTAGTGCCGTATGGAGAGAGGCTTTCATCAAATCACCAGCTGAAAGGAGACATGGACTTCTTAATTATCTTGTGTAGATGTTGAGATATGCTTTATGGATCGCATGTGCTTTCACTTAACTATGTGATTTAATTGTTCAAACTCTTTTGTGTTGTTGTATGGATAATATGGATTGTGTGAGATTTTTATATTTGATTTGCTTCTACTTTAGAACTTAAATTGTTAAGGCACGTTTGGATTTTATTTTTTTCAGATTTCTTTATTAATGTTATTGTATTTGTGTGATGATATAGGTACTATGGAAGATGGATCAAATAGTATGTCTAATGAGAAAATAGAATCAGTTGACCAATTCTTGGATGACGATGATCTTGACATATTGATAGCATGGTTATGCATGGTTGCGATGTACATGTCCGTGCATACGAAAGAACCTATTAGAGACAGCAAACTATTGGGACCAGAATGGATGAGAGAGATTATTTGTGGACATTTAGATAGAATATATGAAGCCTTCAGGATGGAGAGGCATGTTTTTATGAACCTATGTGATTTGATGAGGATAAGAGGTTGGTTGAAAGATAGTCGGTATGTTAGGATAGATGAACAAGTTGGGATCTTCTTATCTTTGGTTGATCATAATAACTCAACTAGAGATTTATGTGAGAGATTTCAACGTTCAGGACATACAATCAGCACGTATTTTAATTTAGTGTTGAAGGCAGTTCTCAAACTTGCAAAAGAGATTATCAAATCACCATCATTTGATGTTGTTCCACCGGAAATTCTTATGAATCCTAACCATGAACGCTATTTCAAGGTATAGTTTTCATATCAATTGTGCATCATCAAATACATGTAGTTGATAATTTTTGAATTTTCATAAATTCACATGATTTTTTTTTAAATAAATTCACAGGATTGTGTAGGTTCTATTGATGGCACCCATATAAATGCTACCGTCCCCAGGTCTCAGCAAATCCCATATAGAGGTAGAAAAGGAAATACCACTCAAAATGTGTTATGTGTTTGTTCGTTTGATATAAAATTTACTTTCGTATATTCTGGATGAGAAGGATCTGCCAACGATTGTCGAGTGCTTTCGGCAGCACTTGCGACTCCTCAATTGCAATTTTCTCGACCACCACCAGGTATTTGATTTGTTTATAAGGAGAAATTCATTTTATGATTGTTTCATCGTTGCATATCATAACTAATTTATATATATAAATTATAGGCAAATACTACGTGGTAGATTCTGGTTATGCAGCACAGCCGGGATTTTTAACTCCATTTATAGGTGAACGGCATCATCTGAACGATTATAAGGGGAGTGGAAGACGGCCAAGGACAGCAATAGAATTATTCAACTATAGACATTCTTCTTTAAGAAATGTCATTGAGAGGTCATTTGGGGCGTTAAAGAATCACTTCACCATTTTGAGACACATGCCTCCATTTACAATGAAAAAGCAAGCACTTATTGTTATTGCATGTTGTGCTCTTCATAATTATATTCGTGACCAAGACAGGATGAACAAAAACTTTGCTCGATATGGAGATCCGGAGTACCCATTTGGAAATAGAGAAGTGGAGGTTGTAGATGATACATCAAATGAGGAAGCAATGGAGATAAACATGCTTCGGAGAAGTATTGCAAATCAAATGGCAAGGGATTACAATATGCCAGAGATTCAATAACTTTATGTTTTCTACCTTTGTAATATTGTTTTTAATTATTAACTTATCAAAGCCAATATTCAAAGTTGAACAATGGACTACGTTACTTCATTATTCATTTATGGATAAGTTGTAGTGATGAGTTTCTCATTAAAGCCTTTTCTTTGTTTCAAAGAGTCCTATTGGTTTGAAGAGTATTATCTTCTTAAACGTTGGGTGTTCGGTTTTGGGATATATATATATATATATATATATAGAGGTATCTTGGCTAAATTTAACATCCATCCATATTAAATTCAAAATGGATTAGATATTTGCTATATATAGAATATATTTTTAATTTATATTATAATTTAGTATTTATATTTATTACATATTTTAGGGATATTAGTATAGTTTATACTATGATTTATTATTTACTATTTAATAAAAATTGATTAGTTAATATTTTTATTACTTAGTATTAAAATATAATTGATCAGTGAATGGTTTATGAAAATTCAATATCAAATTTACATTCATCTAAAAAGGTAATTAAAAATAATTAGAATAGAAATTTTATTCCAGAATCAGAAATTTTATTCGTTACCAAACGCATTTATGTTCTTTTTCTATTCCAGAATCAGAAATTTTATTCATTACCAAACGCGTTCTTTTGCTCGAGAATCTATTCCCAGGAACAAAATAAAAAAAAATCATTTCTGATCAGAATCTGTTCCCGGGAACAGTAATCGTTACCAAACACGCCCTAAGTAAGGCATGGAAGTATATCTCATTTTTTACGTAATCAGAGAATATAGGACCAGGAACTTGCTTACACTAACTGATCAACTAGTATTCTTTCGATACATGATCTTGTTCACAAACAAGCAATCTAGATTGATTTTAAACCTATTTACTAACATGTGAGGTAATCATAAAGGCGTGTTATCATTAAAATAACACTTAGTTACTAAAGGAAGCATTAAATAAAGTACAAGAGAAAACAAGCATCTAACATTAAGAGATAAATACATGCCAATCTTAACTAGGCTAAAGGGAAGCTATAACTGTCATATTGAAAGTACGCAATCAAAAGTATTTGTCTCCAAGGAGAATCGAAACCCTAAGGTAGAACTCTAAAAGCTTAGTTAACTTCGAGCACAATCTTTGATCAAAAGGCTCCTACTTTTTAAGAGGAGTTTGCCAAAAAAAAAAAAATTATGATTTTTCTTTTTTTTTAAAAAAATTCGGGATTTTTATTTTTTTAAATACAATTTTTTTATATATTTTTTATCCAATGGGATCCGGGCTACCGCTGGTCTTCGGGCTAGGCCATGGGCTGAGATTAGACTCACGGTCTAGGCTAAAGGGCACAGTTGAGCTTATCCTCAGGCCCACTCTAATTCTACCCATTGTAAACCCAATTTGGAAAACTCCCAATTAAGGCCACTCTTCCACTAATGCTACACCAAGCCCATGCTAAAGCCCTCTTTGCTTTCATGACTATTTCAGCCCAAGGTTCAAAAGGCCTAAATTAGCGTAAAGTCCACTATGCCTAGCTAAGCTCAGCCCACAAAACTCACTACTCTTGACCACCGCCGCCACGATTTCTCATTCCCAAGATTCCAACTTCTGCTTCTCAACGTCTTCTTCTTCGAGCACGCCTAGGATGTGGCATCCCAGAAATTAGGGGCAAGCCCTAAGGTGTCTTAAAGCTCTTAAATAGGTAATGAATTTACCTATGGGTTATGCTTTAGCCTTTAGTTTTCTCTTAAGGCTATGTGTTTTGTGCTTGTGTTCTTAATTTAATTTGAAATTTGGATTATAGGGTAAATTAATGAGAATAGTCTATGCTTAGCCATGCATTTCATAGACTAAGTTTCCATAGATAAAATATTATAGGATTTTGGTTATGTGGAATTTAGTAATTAAGTCCCTAAAAAGAAAGATCAAAAAAAAAAAAAAAAAAAAGGAAGAGAATTTGATTGGGCCTTAGGCCAAGAGTGGACCTTAATGGGCCAAGTTGGCCGGCCCATTAAGGCCCACAAGGAGGGCTGCCGTCGACCCAAAGGGGGAGGAGTGGCCGGCCCACTGCTCCCAAAAAGCCCAAGCCCAAGCCCAATTGCACGAGCCTTGCCAAGTGGCAAGAAGGCTTGCCATGCATTGGCCCTTGGGGAGGCAACCTCATGATTGCCTTTTGGGGAATTAAGGGAGAGAAGGTGACCGGTTGGGGGGAGGAGTGTCGCCCAAAGGAGAGAGAGGGAGAGAGGGTGTGCGTGCGAGAGAGAGAGGAGGAGGCCGAGAGAGGAGGAGCCGTCTGTCGCCGCCGCTCGCCGCCGTTCGTCCGCCGTGTGCCGCCATTCCCTTTTGAGTTTAAGGCAAGTTTAGGGTCCATTACTACTCTTGCATGTGTGTTTTGTATGTATGATTGAATTCTTGGATGTTTAGAAGCTAGGAACCGAAGCTAGTGTGGGTTATTTCTTGAAGAACCTTGCTGTTTTCGCATGAACCTCTGGAGTCAGAATCTTGTGGGAGCTTGCATGCATGTTTGGAGTTCGATTTTGACTTGGATCTCTTCATGAAAATTGTAGCCAACACCTTGAAATACAACATAATAAAATTTCGTACAAAATGATGAAGATTTAAGGGGTCAGAACCCCATCCTACGGAGACTCTAGATCTGGAACTATTTTGCTGACCTTGTGGTAGATTTGTGGCTGCATGTTGATTTTTACCAAGAATCTCTCTTCGACTCCTTCATGAAACTTGTAGATCACATCTTGAATATCAACATACTCAAATTTGAAGCAAAATGAACAAGTATAGCTTAGGAAATCGACCTGTTCTTGAAGATGATAAATCTGGAGACGCGGTACAGGACACCCGAGAATTCATGGACTCATATGGAGGTTATTCTTTGGACATTTGGCTTAAGTTCCTTCATAAAAGTTGTAGGGGATCTTTAGAAGTAAAACATATCCAAATTTCAGAGAAAACTAAGAAGGATAGGTAGGTTAAACCTCAATATTTCGGACATAGGACCCTGGACGTTTCGGTGATCTGACCCGTGGCTTCGTATGACTATAGAAATTTATCTAAAACAAATTTGGTCTATAATTCTTCATGAAAAATCTAATTTAGTGTCTTAACTATAACCTGGTAAAATTTCATAATTTTCTGAGGTCGTTTGGGCATTTTAATTGAATTACTTAGAAAACTGTACATTCTGCCTTTGTCCGAGATTCCATGCGGTATTGTAGATAACATTACCTTTTGTGTAGAAATTGATTTGTTATGTGTTTTTCTTTAGGAAGCCACTATTTTATTGTATCAAATTATCATATGCGTTAATTTCATGAATTTGGGATTTGTGTGATTATTTAATTTAAATAATTGCAAAATAGGATAAGTTGGAATTTACATAAATTCTAAATGAATTTGGTAAGTAAATTGTTTTGAGTGGCATACATTCCATAAGAATCTAATTGCTATGAGTGATTGCATTTTACTGCACGTATGTTAATGATTGATGATTCATGTATAAGAACGATGGTGATCTTGTTTTTACCATTACATCATGTGCATGGTAAATTAAGACCTAAATTGGCAAACATGAACAATGATAAATGAGGAAGCTGTTTGTGGAGGATGATCATGCCCGGAATGTATAGAGATACATGACCGGATGGCCCTGGGAGTATCAGGATGCCTGGAATGGTTGGGTGCCGGAAGCCTCGGAGGTCTTTGCCCGAGGGGATGCCTCGTGATGCCAGTTGGGATGCGAGATGCCCGGGACGTGGGGATGCCGAATGCCCGGTGGCCATGAATGGTTGAATGCCGGAGGTTCTTCTCGCAATGCCTGGATAGGGTGCGAGTGTAAAGTATGGGATTGATGATCCCGAGAAAGAGTGATGTGATGATCAAATGGGAAACTAAAAGTGGAAATTTAATCATGCATATGTGACAAGATATGATGATGATTACCTATGGCATGATGATATGCATATGTGACATGACATGATGATGATTACCTATGGCATGATATGATATGCATATGTGACATGACATGAAGATGATTACCTATGGCACGATATGATATGCATATGTGACATGATATGATGATGATTACCTATGGCATGATGATATGCATATGTGACATGATATGATGATGATTACCTATGGCATGATGACATGATGACATGATGACATGTATATAAGGTATGATGATGATGGGGATGCTGCCACCCCCACCGCCTGTCTGGGGGCCCGGTCATTCAGGAGTACATGTCTGTCCACGTTCGCCGCAATGGAGTGATGATGGGGATGCTGCCACCCCCACCGCCTGACGCACCAGGATGGGTGTGATGGCCCGCGCGTGAGGAGTAGGAGTTGGCAACTTTTTGAGATATGGCCGACACTAGCAGTCCGAGAGGAGGTTTATACACGTTGTTTATAGTGGGTCGAGTGTTCCTTTTTGGGGTTGAAGGCCAAGCGTATGGAAGAGTCTTGGCCTACCTTTTGATGTACCGACCCGTGAAACCCTTCGCAAAAATATATATGTAAATAAAAGTGGTTCGGCCTTGTGTTTTCTTTTAATCGCAATAGTTGGTGTGCATTGTCTTTGTCGTTAAGGAAGCGGAGAGATGGTGAGACTCGCCTCTTATTTTCGCTGTGAGCTGCACAAATCCCTAAAGCCTTTTCAAAAAAAAAAAAAATTACGCCTAAACCTCGGCCTAAATTACAATTCCCTTTTTACTATCGTCAAATAAGTTGTTTTTGCCTTAGATTTTAAACGTTTAGTATCTGTGGCGACCCTACCAGGTTTTGGGGGTGCCACACAAGACGCCCGAAGATTTGCTTACTGATTCAATAACATTACAACTACAGCCGTGACATTATGATTTACTGTGAATCAATATACACTCGTTCCCTCCATCGTTGGCCACCATGTTTGATCATCATCACCGGGTCAAGGCGACTCTAGCCGCGACCATCAAGCGCGAATGCCCAAACCACCAAACCGCGGCCTCCATGGACAGCCACGACAGGCGGCCACTAACCACGCCTCCGGCAACACCCTCGACCCTCTCGTCCACGCCGTCATTCCTCGAGCGACCATATCAACACCTGCCGTGATTCACCTCCTCCGACCAACAACAAACGCAAACCAAAAGTCAAGAAAACCAATGCAAATCTAGTTCAGGCATTACGTCGAACACATGGGGTGAGTCGACGAGCCACAGAACAATCAAGACTCAAATTCGCGCCAGACTCTCAACAATCAACAAGCAAAGACCAAAAACGGCCGAGCACAGAACCGACGGGGCCGGGACTCGCACTAACTGGACGACGACGAAGCCTGGTCCTGCGAGCCTGCAATGGGGCAAAACAGGGCACGAGCAGGGGATCAGCCGAGGGACCCTACCCGGCTCGGGGGCGGCGAACATTGGGTGAGCTTGATAGATCGGGCTATGCCCGATCGCCTCGCACTCCTCCGAACTGGGATCCTTGGGAAATCGACACAACCCGAGACAAATGAAAAAAGAAACACATTGAGACCCACCGTAGGAGAGGCGTGCGTCGGCAAGGGTCGGCGGCCGACATTTAGGCGCGGTGGCTACCGGAGGAGGCCCTTCACTCACGACCTCACTCTTCGCTCTCCAGTCCTCGCTCTCTCGGTTGCTCTCCCTCTCTCACTCTGTCTCGAGCCCCCTTAAAAATCCCCAAACCAGGCCCCCTTAACCCCTCAAGCGCATGCGTGGGGCTCGTCCTTTGCCAGCTGTCGTTGCTGGCCTGCCCCCAACCACCAACTCTGATGAGACGCTCGCCCTCTGCATCTTCCGGTCTCCCCCATCTCTTCAGTCAACGTTCAGGACAGAAGGGAGGGAGCCAGAGAAAAGGAGAAGGCCGGGCCTAGAGAAAAATAAAAAAGAATGGGGTGGGCTGGACCAGGCCCAAGTGGAAGAGAAAAAAGGAAAAGAATGGAAAGAGGCCGGGCTGCCCCCGCCCAATCTCGCTTTTCCCTCTTTTTTTTTTTTTTTCTTGTTTTTAAAAAAATTATTATAATAGCAATTCTTTAAATTTTTTAAGATTCGTTTATATTGGTCAGGGAAGGGAATCACGTCCAGATAGAGGTACCTATGGACCACTTATTTTTGCTATTATAGTGACACGGAGTTAGATAATACTAAATGCACAGATCTCTATCATTCTTTTCTCATGTTGTTATTGAAGCATTCACATATAAATCTATCGTCTTTTTCCCGCTTGAAGACTCTTATGTTAGAAGCCTTAGACTATTAGCTAGAGTAATAATTGGAATTGTGATGGCTTTAGTGGTTCTTCTTGTTATGATATTACTAGTCCTTTGGCTAATAGGATTCTTAGGTGATAGAGAAGTTGAAGATCCAAGTGAGATTATCATATATGCTCATGTAGAAATCGGTCACCCTTTGATTCATCTATGATGCTTAATTCAAGACCATATTTGTCTACTTTCTTTGTATTTTTTGTGGAATTCTTATGAATAAATTGTGACATGACAAAAGTTGGCATTTTCTCCTTCTAACTAGGATTGCATTTTCATGAGGCATGACCATATAGGTGAATCACTCCTCAGATTGAGATTTTTTGGTATAATTATGCTTTTCCTTCGATTATTATTATTGCTTTATTGATATACACCTTGGTTTTTCCCCCTTCAAAGTTACGTGGGGCTAGATCTCCAAACTGGCCATTTCACTTTAAGACAAATCAAAACTACTATGGGCAACTCCGGCTCTATGAATAAGATCGGTGGATGAGAGTTTGATCTAGTTTACAAGATAATTCACAATATGTTTATAACTTCATCCTACATTCAATTTGAAGGAAATGTATGATAAATTCAATATGTGTCTTTGTTTTAGACTTATCAACCCTAATCTTGTCAAGCTAATCATTTTGTTAACAAAATAACATACGATTGGTTATGATCGTATGATTAATCTCAGGGAATACTGTCAAATAGAACTATGATTGTTGACAAGCAGTTTTCTTCTAAATGAAAGCAAGGCAATTGTGAATTTCTTAATGAGCGTTCAACTTAACTTTCTCCCTCTTCCTAGGACGAGATGAGTAGCAGGGCCATAAGAAAGAAAATATGTTTGGGAATAGCAAGGGGATTGGCCTTATGAGAAATCTAGATTAAAAATTGTTCATAGGAACATAAAAGTGACAAATGTGCTACTTGATAGGGAACTAAATGCCAAGATATCATACATAAATCTCACATGAGTTATACATAAGCGGCATGTAAATTGCACGTGAGTCGCACTTGCAAGCTGGTTGGTGAGCTCGGGCCTTTATTTGAGATTACATTAACCAATTCAAGTTTTTATTTGAGTCAAGGTCCACCCTAGTTTCTCTTTTGAAAAAACGGCCTAATTTTAAGTCCTTATTTAAGATAAGATCCACTACAATTCTTTTTTGGGAAAAGGATCTCCCTATCTAAAATTTTATCAGTATCTCCGATGCAAAAGCTCGTTTATACACTTGGAAAGTTGTCATTCCCGTTATAGTTGAACGTGGCTATACTTTAACATCATGCCAACACTATTGGGGACGTGACAAAATCATCCCTGGTAGCTTGCACAGAAGACCAATAGGACATCCAATCAATGGGTCCCAAATTATACTCATTGCTTTACACTCCTTAACTAACCCTTTCTTACTTAAGGTCAAGCCAATTTTAATCATCTTAACTGAGGGGGCGCTACCTTCCCTAGCTCCAAAGCATTCTGTGCTTATCTATAAAACATGCTAAGTAAAATAAGTACTTAGAAGAGCGTGACTTGCAACAGTGCATTCATTAACAGCATAGTTTGCCATGTCACAAGGACATATGTATAAACCAACAATTTATTTTTGTTTCTCTTAGTATCTTCTTTGTTTCGCAGCCACCTAAAGAGACTTAATTTGATAGGGATTTTTTATTTAAGGTCAAGCCTAAGATTGAATTACGCTTTCTTACTTAAGGTCAAGCCAATTTTAATCATCTTAACCGAGGGGTGCTACCTTCCCTGGCTCAAAAGCATTCTGTGCTTATCTACAAAACATGCCAAGTAAAATAAGTACGTGACTTGCAACAGTGCCTCCATTAATAGCATAGTTTGCCATGTCACAAAGACGTATGTAAGAACCAACATTTTATTTTTGTTTCTCTCAATATCTTCTTCGTTTCATAGTCAGCTAAAGAGACTTAATTTGATAGAAATTTTTCTTGATGAATTCTGCGACCTCGCTTACCTAATAGAAATTTAAGTTAGACTTGACTACATGAGATCTTCCCATATGAAAGGTAACTAGGCCAAAGAAATTGAATGTGTATGATGGGCCATGGTTCTTTATTTCTGTGGGGAAATCACAGAAAAGCATATGATGAGTTGGGTGGAAATTATTCTGGTTCCACTCATCTTATTATTGACATTGTTTTTCGTAATTGTTGATTGATATTTTTTTAAGCATGTGGTTATCAATCATCTCAAGCATTTTGTTTGAGAAATGTAGCATTCATGGAAATCTAAATCAACTAATTTGTCAGAAGTTTAGCAAACTATTGCTTAAGAATTGTAGAAGTTCTAAAGTGAGCATTCTTTGCAAGCAGAGACCTCACTTGTAACTACCTCAGTGGATCGCTCCCTACAACTCTCACCGATATATCACTTACCATTCAATAAGTTAACCTTATCATACGTTATAGATCATTATCACAATTTAATTAGGAGTTTGAAAAGAAGCATACTTTAGTCTTCACTTTGCTGCTTCACGTCGACACTTGAAAATCACATAAGTGGTATTCCCAAGGAAATTGGCAACATTAGCACGCTGGAGGAGCTATAAGACTTGCTATAAATCACATACCTTTGTACTGAGAATGTGTTAGACCTTATGGTGATAAATTTATGGCAATGCTAGTGTATTAGAGGACAATATGCTTGAAGCCAAGTATATGGTAACAAGGCTATGTTCGCAGATATGCTTGATACGGTTAGCTGATTTGGTGGCTGGAGCTAATTCCAGATTTGGTTGGTCAGTTTAGTTTCGATATAGCAATTGGCCACAACGAGTAATCTTCCTGCATCGGCGTATCTCTGTCAATAGTTGAGTAGATAAAGTAAAACTCTGGTTATTCTGTTCTGCATTGCAGCGATAGCTAAATCTGTAAATATTTCATTAATACCATTTACAAATCTCTTTTTCTTAGTAACTTTTCTTTCGCTCATTCTCTCGCCATCCTTCTTTATTCGACCTTCACCCCATGCCCACACGTAACCGACCACAGCAAGTTCGCATGGAGATCAAATGACCAAAACGAAACGAATCTATGGCAGGTTCATGACATTCATGCTGAGATAACAAAGCAAGTTCATACGATGACTGATATGCTCCGGCATTCTTTGTTGTTTCCAAACCTTAGTACATTCGCTCACACAGAAGGCATGTTCAAGAGCACACAATTAGAAAAGAACGTAATCTACACTCCCAACGACAGCACCAGCTACCATCAACAAGCACTTGCGACTCGGTATGCTCCAATCATTCTTTTGTATAATAATTCATAGAAAATCTAGAAGGGAAAAAATGTATACAAGTTAACCCCTGAAATCAAACCAGACTGTCCAACAATTGGCAGACATGATAGGCCCAAATTGACTTTCTCTTAAGAAAAACATAGGAAGAAAACACGAGGAAGCCTTCCTAACCGATCGGAGAGCAGGACTATACCATACCAAACATCGAAATCTTGTCGACCACTTCTATACTAAAGCCAAATGCTAATCCACATCCAGTTCGAATGCGCAATTCTTGTTCCTTTGAATTCATAAACCCTTCGGCGACGATCAAAATGGCCTCACCGCTACCGCAACAAATTCATCAGCCTGCACATACGATGCGCTGGAAATGTCAGCAATGCTCAAGCGATGCATCGGACAATGAATAGTCTCAGCGAAACAGAGGTCAGTTAACACCCAAGTCAAAGCGTCCGACTTCTTACTATTTCGAAATCACAGGTCAAGAATCATCAGACTGATCAACATGTACTGACCAACGCGGATCGGTGAATACCAAGATCGAACTCATATGTGATGGTTTTCGATTTGGAAATAATGAGTTTGTGAACATGATGACACTACATCAATTAACAACCAGTGATTCATGCTAGAATGCTTATAATCGACCAATAACTAACGGAGAATAAATATTATAAATATATTAATTTGATATTTTTAGGGTCAAAGAATTATTTTTAAATAAATTTATCACGGGTATATTAATTTAGAGTTTTTTTGTGGTAAAAAATTTAGCAATTAGTGCCACTAGGGTTAAAGTATATAAGTTTGGGAGGGATTTGCCCTTATTTTTTCAACGTGCAATATAGCATCTTAGCCTATGTTAGGAATATAAATGTTGTCCGCTTTCTTTTTGGCATAATGAAAGAAGAGGGCTGAATGCCCCGACATCAAATATCGAACGGTAGCCTAAAATTGAAATGTCCCATTTTGTGTCAAAAGAAATGTAGTCAATCAAAAAGGAGGTCGAAACAAAAACTAAGATGTGATCCAATTCGACAGTTTCACAATTGGTAATTCTATTTGTTCACTCATTTGCTTCACAGTACACATAACTCGATTTAAACCACCAAGTTAGATCCCAAGTTGCCTAATATCTTCGATCACATCATGTGATAAGCCATATAACACCCTGCCCCAACTCGTACTATATGACCATATTCTTTCAGTGAGGAGTGTTCAGTTTCGTGTTTTGTTGTCGTTCTACATATCAAATGCGTCCTTACTATATATCTCAAAATTATAGACACCACAAATCATTAACCCCATATGAGTGCGGGGAAACTTACCAACAAAGTTCTAGAATTATTGGACAAATGCCAATTTAGTCTCAATTTTTTTTAAAAAAATTCGACCAATCTAATGTAACCCTTTTTGGTAGCAAATCTTTCACTTGAAGACCGGCTACTCTCTACATGACTTGGCCAATGTTAAAGTGAACAAACTTTTCATTTTTCTAAAAGTAAAAGGAAAAAATTCAATAAAATTGTCAATATCAATAATGGTCGTGACACGTTTAATGATCAGCATTCATATCAATAATTTTCGACTAAAATTGACTAAAATGACTACATTATTTTGGTCAGAATGGCTATATTAGCTAAATCATCAAATCATTTTGAATTAAATTAGTCAAATTAAAAAGTTTAAAATTAATAAATTTGGGATTATCATGGTAATTATGTCGAAATTGGAAACGGTTAAGGCTGAAAGGCTACTCAAACATTCCGCCAACCTAATTGATGAGGTACGAGACACCGGATTACCCAATTTCCACTTCCAAAAAACGACAAAGAAAAGAAAAATCCAAACGTTGATTATTGCACGATCGAGTCGAGCCCATTGCCTCCCCTATTGATCTCCGCCGACGACCACGGGAGCCCATCGTCGACTAGCGTTGCGGGTTCACCTTTCGATGCAAGACAAGACAATAGCATTGAAGTTGGTCGCTTGTTTTTGTCTCCTTCTTGTCCCCCCTTAAACCTTCCTAAAACACACCCGCATTATAAGCACTAAATTAGATTGAAGCGTTGTATCTCACGAGCCTCGTGTAGGATTCACATGAGTCTCATCACTCTGGATGGTCCAAATTCAGGCATTCTACAATTAAGAAGAAAATCTTAGATGCGATGATGGTGATTTATGAAATTTTTAATATTAAGCAGTGTAACGGAATCTTTTTAAACGTAAAATATAATTCACTTATCATTAAAAGGTCCAATTACAATTTATCATGACATTTACTACATCAATTTAGTAAGTTGGGCTTAGTGCGCCCAATATCACTCTCAACTTAAAGCCAGAGAGCGAATCGAATAAGAATTCCGCTTTAAAAAAGCTTTTCCCCACTTGGAAAAAGACATCTAATATCAAAAATGTTTTCAAAGATACTAATGATAAGGGTTTTTATGGCCCGTCAGGAGGAATCGGACGCCCAACTCACCAAAAAATCAATCTGACCCATTACTGGAATGGATTGCGGGAAGAAGCATTTATAGTTCAATGCGTCACGACGCTAAATCAATGCTCTAGTCGAAAACATCGATTTGCACTTACCGGGAGGAAAGATTGAATTATGAAATGAAATCTTGGAGCAGGAAAAGTGAATTCTCTTCCGGGAAGCAAGGCGATGCATTGCACCACGAGTCAAACCCCGATCCAAACGAAACGGCCAGCTGAGCTGAGTCTTCTTACCGCTCCCTCCGCCGATGAACGAAAGAAACCCAAAACGACAAGCCGCGAAATGCGGATCGCGGCATAGGACAGTGCGGCTTTACCAACTCGGCCCGTCAAAGCTCACACCCACCAACCATTTCACGTGAGATTTCCTTTAGCTGTCTTTGTTTTCGTACACGTTAGTACCTGTCGCTTTTCTTTCTCCATTTTTTTTAGGAAAAGCTAAAAAAAAATCTAAAACCATACCATTTTATAATATATTTATCCTATCTTTTCTATGACATCGAAAGGTCCGAATGACTTTTATCGTAACATATTTATCCTAAAATTTTTCTAGTGAAATTAAAAAACCCAAAATCCATACATATGCAACACATATTATCCTACTTCGTCAATGTCCTATCAGATAGTTTTTTTGACAAAAACATTGTTTTTATTTCATTTAAATCACATGGGTACCGTATTGACACCATGCATGTAGACATTGACAAAACATTGACGGAGGGGAGTACGCATCTCCATAGGTGTAAGTTTGGGAATTTTCCATGCCACTGGAAAAATCAAGATAAATGCATCACAGACTCACGGTAGACATAATTTGAGATTTTTGTGATTCCTTCCCTTTTTCTTTTTGCTGTTTTTATAATAATCTGGGGACTCCATGTATTTCTTCCGAACAAAACATTTTAGATATTAGAAAATCTACAAGCCTGTGCAGTACGCCTCGAAAATCAACATTACCGGTCCAACGCACATGAGAACCAGAACACTAGGGCCTCGTCATAGAGCCCATCACACGGCCTTACACGAAACCGGACGCGTTTCACCATAAAAAAATCTGCTCATAAATCCCAAAACAGTAGCAAAAGAAATTCGAAAAAGGGCCAAAGTCGAAGGGAGGCAGAAAGAACTTCATGACGCGTCGCGCTCGCTCCCCGGCGGGCCCTTCGATCGGTTCCTCTGCATCGAAGGGTCGTCCCGAGACAAATCTGCACAGCAGCGACCGCACGATCCCGTATCGCGGTTGTCTGTCTGGTCCGTTCGGTTTGGATCATTGCGGGCTCGACGGCTTGTAACTCGTGGGACGAGACTAGTAGTCGACGATAAAAGACAGCGTAGGTGTGATTGGGACTATCATCGCCAGTTTTTTTCTTGTCGCCTTCCGGAGTAGGAAGACGCCAAAATCTTTTTCTGTGGAGGACCAGATTCTCTCTTCCTTGTCCGAAGGGCTCCAGTTTCACAACAAAAAGATTCGCATTCACACCACTTGATGTCGATTGGAGTTGCTTGGCTAAATCTAGGATATATGATTGTATTAGAAAAATGACATGAGTAATTTTAAATTTTTACTTTTTTTTTATTTGTTTAATGTAGTTCGTGAATTTAGGAGTTTAATTTAGCCCATGTGTTATATGAACTTGTTTGATATTGTCCCTGAATTTAAATTAATGAAATGACGACATTGGTCATTTTCATAGAATTTAGGGGCTCGGTTGAATATATATCAAAATTTTAGGAGTCACATTAAATAAATTAAAAATTAAGATATCATATTATATATTAAGTTAAGGTTCATGAACCATATTGAGTAAATTAAAAATTCGGATATTACGGCCTTGACCGATAAATCCCCTCTCTCACGATGTGGGGGTGCTAATTTCGAGCAAGAAAAGGGTCTCACTTTGAATTTGCACCCCTTTACCATATTCCAGTTTTTATTTCTCCTTTATTATTGTTTTTTGGTAAATTCCAAACAAGACCCCACTTGACTTTGGTCTGGAAAAGAAAAAAGACCACCTTGACCGCTTACATCAAATTTGCTAATGACCCCTTTTTGTCCCTTTTTTGGACCATTAGGTCAATGATCGTACATATATAGAAAATAAAAGTAAACTAGAATAAATAAATAAAAATGAAAAGGAACAAAAAAAAAATATATATATATATATATATAAATATATATATATATATAATAAATATAAAAAAATGGGTATAGTTTTGGCTTAAGCTCAATATATTGATTATTTACCATAAAAAATAAATAAACCCACATTGATGCTTTGCAAAGAGATCCCTATTCAGATCCATATTTTTTGTCCCACGATCGTTCGACTCAAATATCAAATGACAGGGTTCTTGCAACGAGTTCTAAAAGAATTCGTAGAATAGATCCCTACGGTTTCCTTTCGGCAAGATCACGAGGAAATTAAATAGCAAAAAGGAGAGAATTTCCCCCTACTTCTTTTCGAAAAAAAAGATAATGTGAATCGCATTTTCTGTTTCTCCGGCTGATAAAGAGCTAACATTTTTCGGTGCATTGATCGTTGATCTTAGTTTTGGGATCGGCGACATTGCGTTGTTCTTTTTTGGCACGCGAAAAAAAAAAAAAAAGCATAAATAAAAGGAAAAAAAGAAACAAAGTTAGAAAAGGGGATTGGTGTCGGTGCCTATTCGATGTTTCCGATGCGTACTTTGTGGCGCTCCTCCTTTTTTCTTTAGTGCTTTTGACTGTCGTTTCCACTTTTTGCCTCGCATTGCTTGTAATTTCTTAATTAAAAAAAAACAATTACAAATTTCTTTTTAATATTTAAATAAAATTATAGAAACCCAACTATCTGAAAGTTCACAAAATAAGAGAAGCACGATGGATAAAAGAAAATTTTTAGAGGATATATTAAGCCCAACATGTTGCACCTCGTGACCAGCGTTTAATCATATTATAATAATACATTTTTTTTTATAATCTCAAGATAGGAAAGCAGACACTCGACTACCTACACACACGGAACGCATTGTATGTTCCGTATTGGTTAAATCCAGGCATTTAGTCTATACAAGTGGACAATTGAAAGCACTTTGTGTTCAATTGCTGCATTCTCGATATTCAATCTCCCCACGTCCGACTAAATATTCTAGGCCCAGATGGTCACATTATAAGAATTTTAGTCACGTGTCCTCGCAAAAATTATCAAGTGACTTTAAATTCGGTGAGGGAGTTTTATTCTCTTTTGGCAGTTGCAAGTTCAACTTATAATGGGAGCATATTAAAAATAAAATCCCAAATGAATCGGGTCGATATTAGTCTGAGGTTTGTGAAGAGCTCAGCTAGAGACTACCCGATCTTTGTCGAAACAAAAGATTTGTACGAGCTGGAAATCCAAGCTCCATTCGAAAAATAAAAAATAAAAAAATTGCCTTGCCCAATAAAATATTCAACTCTCCCTCGGCACATGGATGATAAAGAAATAAGACTCAAAGGACTAGAGAAGAGGGAGATCGGTCCCTTGAGTTTGACTAACGTGACGCGAATGGAATCTCTTCATTTGTTCTGCTCATAAAGAAATGGAATCCGCAAGATCTGTTCCAGATTAAAGAATGAAAATTCTAAAAATCTTGTCCGGATTTTGACCATCTCCCAAATTTCGGTAGACTAAGGTGATCCGAGTCATTCGATCCGATGGATCTTATTAGGCGGTTCGAATCGGGTTTTTTTTAGCTTGCCATGCGTCCTTAGCTCTTAAAATTCAATGTGTCTTATGTGCGATCCACGTTGCTAATTCTCGGATCTTATGGAATTGTAGCTCCTTAAATTTTTTTTTGTAATTCTACATGAACTTTATAACGCAAAAATTTAGTAAAAAAAATTAATTAACGTGCGAGATTTATTTATTTTTCCCCATCCGACGGTCGCGAAAAGTCGGTCTATTCTATTTTTTTTTTCCCGACGGTCACGATGGTCGGATGCCGTTCCCCCCGAAGTAGTTCTTGTGAAGCCCCCTCGGTCCGACGAGAGATCAGGCGGTAAATCTGGAAGAGAACGCAACGCCAATAACCAAAACGAAAGCGATCTGCATCTTTTGTATCTCGTAAAACACGAAATTTGCCGTGTCAGAGAATCACGGGCGTGGACTAAGTTTTTCTCCTTTTCAAGAAGTATTTTCCCGGAAAAAGGGTCTGTTTTCCCAGACGCAAAGAGGGGGAAAAAGTAGAAAAAATCGGGACTTGCCCGCCGGAGGAAGAAAGGGTGTCTCGCTGCTGCTGCGCGCCTGATGCGTGCGCATGTGCTCGAGATATAGAGTCTAGAGAGGGAGGGGAGAGAGGGAGGGAGGGAGCGCGTGTTCTCTTTTTAACTTTTTTACGGAGGCGAGATCTCTGAGGGTGGATCTCCAAAGCTGTCGCTTTTGTCGAAGACGAGAATAATTCCGGCCAGGAGCCGACACGGCTCGAGACAACAGCAGCGTCGCCTCTCTTGAGAAAAGCGAATTCCCAGCATTTCGAGTAGGAGAGAGAGAGAGAGAGAGAGGAGAAGGGGCTTCATGCAGGCGCTAGAGAGAGAGGCGAGGCAAGAACAGAACAGAACAAAACAGAACAGGGCAGAACAGAGCGCGGCAGAGTGCGCTGTGGGGCGAGGTACTGTTGCGAAAGGGACGAGTAACTGTCGTACTGTAAATGGGGAAGGGGGGTTGGGTGGTCCCGCGGCTCTGCGCGACTTCCTTGACAGCGACGTATCTACCGACGTCTCAGCCATTTTCACTCTCTCTCTCTCTCTCTTCCCTGCTCTGTTGGCTCCTGCCTCCGCTTTTACTGCACCCCACCGCAACCGAATAGTTGACCTCTTCCGTCTCGAGGGGAGAAAAGTGAAGTCCTTAAATTTTTACGTGAAGTGAAATCAAACTCTTAAATATTTCAACTGATCTCTTGTTATGTTATAAGCCTTTTTTCTTTCTAAAATGTGCAATCTAATCCTTTTGATTGGCCGTACCTAAAATTATCTATGGTCTTGTTTGAGAATTTGCTTGATCGACGTCTTGAAAGTGTGCCTCTCGACATGAATTTACAACGTTCTTTACATTTTAAAACAATTTTCTTAGGATTCAATAGAGACATTTGAAAGATTTAGGACTTCATTACATTTCTCGACATTTTTATTTTATGATTTGATCCCGAGATCCATCATGTTGAAGCAATTTCTCTTGCTAATGTTAATTGTTATGGAAGGTGAGAAAGAGAGCACGTAATTTAATATGCACATCACTCGACATCATCACGAGCATTGTATTTCCCGCCATCTCTTTTGAGAGATTTGTTTAGGAGATATAAACATGGACACCGTCTATAAACGAACATGACTTAACACCAACCACATTAAATTAAAAATAGCCATATATAAAAAAGATTCATGATAGTATTACGTTTGGGCGAATGCCGTGTTTGCTAATTTTGCAAATCTAACGCTACCCTCTATTTTATAAATTTACAATATGATGGATTATACTGTACATGCTCATTTAAGAAAAGATTCTACCTACCTTCTCTCGTATCATGTTCTATCCATACATTTAAAATCGATTTTTTTTTCTAAAAAGCATATTTTATAAATGTCCCATCAGCACATGCTAATAAGACTTTAACATGAAAAATCATCACGATAAAAAAAAGAAAATTAGGTCACTGATGGGGTGGGGAGAATTGATTGGCGGAGGGGCATGGTTTGACCTACATTCTCTAGTTCCTACTTCCTAGCCTCTAATCTCAAGGGCCAAAATCCAAAATCAACTGCCACCGGTTGGAAATGGGGCTCGAAGTTCGCAACAAGTTATGGACAAATTCCTTTTGTCCATTCACGCATCGAAATTCGACTTTGACACGGACCCTCCAAAATAGTAATTGCAACATCCGCCGACGGCCCGAAAATTATTTTACGACGCGAGCGAACATGACATGTTGGGTGATTTCAAGCTTTTCTTGTCCTAAAAACTAGTTTAAAAATATAAGATTTTCATTTACACTTATAAATCGACTACCAATTCTTTCTACAATTAATATGGGACAACCTCAATATTTTAATCGTCCACTCTCTTCTCCCAATTCTCGACTTGGAGATATATAATGTCGTTCATGCAGAATTTCTCTCGACACCGATTGGGGTAGGAGCTAATTTTTGTAGCTTACGATTGGGGACAGGGAAGGGTGAATTTCACCTTCGATGATGGAGCGTGCACATGGGCTTGTACTCGGATGGCCATAACAAGTCACACACGAACGTCGCCCCCATCTCTCTCTTTTGTCCTTTTCTTTCTTTTTTTTTTTAAAATGACCACATAAAATGCATCAGTGACGTTGCCACATAAAAAAAAAAAAAAAAAAAACTTTTGTTATTTTTCATTACACGGCTCGTCGTTGCCTTGTTTGTGGCTATCAAACCCGCTCGAACCATATAGATATTTCTAAACCGGCGGAGTAATTTCACAGGGCTCTCCCAAGTCACGCAAGATCGCGAAAACCGACCCACAAATTCGCCACCGGCCCCCTACAAAATCAGGTTGGTGACCAGTTTTCGCCTGCAATTAGTCGCTAAGTACTCATTGAATTGGAATAAGTTTTGGCGAGATAAGACATTTTTATTCTGGGTGGAAGAGATTTGACAATTGAAGTGGAGTGGAAGCAGGGAGAGAGATGGGGGGGGGGAGGTGACTTTAATTGGCACTCCCGCAACGCGTGAACCGCATGCGTAATCCGTGGCGAATCCAGCGTAGCGCACTAAAATCCCGATCAGTGCTTTTCCATTAAAAGAAGAAATTGAATTAGAGAAGGACCTTCTCGTGGAAGCATTGATGAGAGAGAGAGAGAGAGATGATGATGGGCATCATGCACTATGTCATGGCCCCTTTAAATGCCATGCAATCTCTCTCTCCATCGCTCCTTTTTTCTTTTATTTCCCCTTCTTCTTTTTTCGTACACTGACACGTGCCCCCCCTTTTACCTTTTTTATTTATTTTTATTTTTTTGGGTGGGTAGGTGACCAATACATATACTTTCCTTGCTGGGCACGGAAAAAGAAAGGCATTATGGATGGACATAAAACTCGATATAATTAAAATGGGTATTAATTTTTTTCATGCGCAATGAAAATAACATTCGCTCCATTATTTTTTTTGGTGCCAGGCGATATAGCATATATCATATACATATATATATATATATATATATATTCGTGTGCGTGTAACTCATTATTGGGTCAGTCGGGAGAGAGAAAGGGAAAAGGTTTTTCTCTGTTCTTTTTATTTTTCTGCATGAGTAATGATAATTACATGATGAGGGAATTAATGAAAATGACTTTCTCTCTCATTCTCTGAAAAATACCTTCCTCTTTCAGCCCTAGCGATGGGGACGCCTCGCTTTAATTGTAGCATCGAGTCAGAGGAATTTAGGCCCAACCCCCCAAAAAAAAGTAAAAACAGTTTGCCATTAAATACCTCCCCCTTGCTTAATTACAATGTCCCTTTATTTTATATTCAGTTTTTTTTTTTTTTTTTTTTTAACTTTTTACTGCGGGCTGCAGCTGCTGCCGCTTGCTCGATTTCGTGCGAAACAATTAAAAAAATGGGAAAAGGGAAAAAAATGGGGAGGAAAAAAGGAAAAGAGAAAGGAAATATTTGGGTGGGGATGGCGCAGGCGTTGATGTTTCCACATCCTAGGATCGACGGAACGACACGGAAGCATGCATTAATTAGGGTTTTCTCGGCGCAAGGACGTGCCGACACGTGGACTTATGGGGGTGGGGGAGGACGCTTCTATCAGAAGTCTTTTTTGGGTTTCCCTTTTTCTTCTTGACATCCAAATAAATACCCAGAAATATATTTTTCGTTTAAATTATTGGAATTTCCAATCCGATACATTTTTTTTTCCAAAAATCGCAATCAGGTCAGAGAATTCTTATTTCCTGCTTTTCTTACTCAAACAGGACCATAGAATTCTAATCTCTTTATAAAATTGGATAATACATTCGTCATATTCTATTATTTCTTCTTATTTTAGTTTGTCATGTTGAATATAATTCTAATCTCTTTATAAAATTGGATAATACACCACGTAACCACGATGTACTGTCCAAGAACTTGTTCGGTACAATAGTAATCACAGCAAACGCCGCAACAACAGACGATACAACAGCACTCGCAACTGCACAGCTAGATCCCATAGCTTGCAGAACATTTCATGACCATTCGGCGAGATTAGCTAGAGACGACATTGTCTTGGACTTCCCCATCCATGTACTTTCAAGGATTTAAAAAATACGACCGGACCTAACACGTAAGTCGCAACACTTCATAACATAGTTAATAACCACGATAAAAAAAAGAAAAAAAAAAGGTAACTACATGCAAAAAAAAAAAAAAAATTGCGGCTGAGCTTTGGAAAACAAAAGGTAAAAATGGGAACGAGAATCTCTCGAAGCGAGAAAGAGATTCGCAAGCAGTCACATAAGAGCTCACGGCCGTTAACTAGAAAAAGGTGAAAACGGGAAAAAAAAATAAAAAATCGCGGGAGGCCGTTACTTTTTCTGAGGAGGCTCAATTTTCCTTTTTTAATTATCATTTTTCCCCTCTACTCCAAAGAAAAAAAAAATAAGGAGGAAGAAAATGAAAATACCAATTTCACCTCCACCCTCCGAGAAAATATTGAAAGAAAAGGACACGTCAGCAAAAACTGAAGTGACAGCAATGACAAATAAGCAAAAGCAGGAGGAAGGAAGGAAGGAAGGGAAGGGAAGGCAAGGGGGCGGGGCGATGATGCTCGAAGCTTCAGCCATTTTAGAGAGAGAAAGAGAATGACCCCCGTTAAGTGTTAACAAACCCGAAACCAGATCTTCCATCTTCCCCTTTTATTTTCTC
Organism: Eucalyptus sp. ANBG9806169; assembly: GCA_014182395.1. Taxonomy (NCBI): domain Eukaryota; kingdom Viridiplantae; phylum Streptophyta; class Magnoliopsida; order Myrtales; family Myrtaceae; genus Eucalyptus; species Eucalyptus sp. ANBG9806169. Next base: position 20,655,559 of record CM024578.1, on the reverse strand, counting down.
GAGAAAACGCTCCCTCCTCCCCCTCCTTTTCCCGAGAAAAAGAAATATCCATTTTCTCGGCGGAGACTTTCTCCCTCTCGGCCTCGGCCTCCCCCATCCCGCCGGAGAGATTCCGATCGCCGATCCCCGCCGGGCCGCCGATCCAGCTCCCCGTCCCGCCGGATTAGGGAATTCGCGGCGACGGTGCGTTCTCTCTCTCTCTCTCTGTCTCTCTTCTGCGGAGGCGGCTCCGCCTCCTCGCACTGTCGGTGCGCTTCCCTCCCTTTCTCTTTCTCTACCTTTCTTTTTCGGGGGCGTTACGGGAGATCCGTACGGCCGTCGCTCGGCATTGTTGAGTTTCAATGCGGGTTCAGCTTTTATGAGCTTTCAATGCCGCCCCTCAATGTAAATGCTCGCGGCGGCCGTTCCGTAGGCTCCGGAGTTCCCCTAACGGTCTCTGCTCCTCCTCCTCCTTCTTCACTGTGATTTATTGTTGCTGTTGGATTGGACGTTTCCTTCTTCTTCTTTCGAGCGAGGATTCTGATGGGTTTTCGAGCTGCTCTGCGACGGTGCGTTCGGGAGGTGCGCGTCGGTGTCGAGCCTCGTTTCGGGGTTCTCCCTGGCCGTTTTAGGCAATTTCTGGGCAGTGAACAGTGCTCCCCGGTGTTCCATTGATTTCAGTAGCGAGTATAGCGCGTGAAAGGCGGCGAATTTAAGTGCGAGCTGGTTGTAAAGAAGGAAACTCGCGTTTTTTTTTCCCTCTTCCACTCTCGGTTGTCAGCTGCTGGAGTTTCGCTTAGTTTCCAGATCTGTCGAAATTTGTGGGTATCTCGAGGTCTTTCTGCGGTGTCCGGTAATGGCGCGTCAGTTCACCGGAGCGAGCGATCGTGTCTTGTTCTTGCAATTCCTGAGCTCGCGCGATGAGGGTCCTGCATTAAATGCATTCTAGATAGTGGGGCAGGCAAGAACCGGGGATCGCGAGTGCTGCTTTCTTTTGCTCGAGCTGGACCGTTCTGTATGGTCGCTTTCATCTTTTCATTGCTCTTTTGCACTCTGATAAGCAATTAGACTCTGGAATGATCGAAGGGAATTTGTAGCAGACTAGAGGGTCTTCTTTATGCCTGTTCATTTTTCATTTGGGTGTGGGTGCTGATGCCCATTTGCAGATAGATGACCGTTTTTTGGATTGCATCTTATCTGATGATTCGTCGTCGTCGTTTCCAGAATCATACTATCTTGGTTTATTTCTATTATTCCTTTCTAGCTTTTGATTTTCGTCATACGTCTTTCCCAGGCACATGTGCGCTGCTGAGATTGAGTCTGGCTCGATTTCTTCCCCCGAAGAGTAAGGTTAAGCTGGTGATATATTATAAAGGATTGAGATGTCAGGTATGTCTCATGTGTTTATATTCCTCCTTAATCTGAGACCACAAGTCGCGCGATCCCGGTGATCTATAAATTGATTTATGGTAATGTTTTCTGCAGAAGAACTAGAAGGATTCAGGGGTTACGATGACATAAGAGAAAGAAGAACAGATCCCGAGAACACCGATGACGAAAGACGGAGATCTAAAATTGGGACTCTTAAGAAAAAGCTATAAATGCTTCGAACAAGTTCACTCATTCCCTTAAGAAGAGAGGAAAAAGGAAAGTCGATTACAGGGTACCGGCGGTTTCCATAGAGGATGTAAGAGATGCAAAAGAGGAAGGAGCAGTTGTTCAATTGCGTCAAAAGCTTCTCGACGGAGATTTGTTGCCATCTAGGCTTGATGACTATCATACATTGTTGAGGTTAGTTCAATTCGTCCTTCCTGTTTTTCAGTGTTCTTGAGTGAGAATTAAACATGCTGACCTCTTCCTTTTCCTTCTTATATATAGGTTTCTGAAAGCTAGGGATTTTAACATTGAAAAAACAATCCAAATGTGGGAGGAAATGCTTAATTGGAGGCAAGAATATGGAACAGATACCATCCTGGAGGTAATTAGAAATCCTTTTTCACAAATGCTCTACCATCAGAAGAATCTGTATCATTATTAATCTATGCTCCATGGCAATTATTGAATTAAGCAGATGTTTTAGAATATTGAAAACAAGGACAAAATAGATGATATGAGAAGTGGATTGTTCACTATGTCACATCCTTAATTTGTTTGAAATGTGTAGGATTTTGAGTTTGATGAGTTGGAAGAAGTCTTGCAATATTATCCCCAAGGGTACCATGGTGTGATAAGGAGGGCAGGCCAGTGTACATTGAAAGGCTGGGTCAAGCTCATCCTAGTAAGCTCATGCGTATAACCACTATTGAGCGATACCTGAGATATCATGTCCAAGAATTTGAGAGGGCTCTACAGGAGAAATTCCCAGCGTGTTCGATTGCAGCAAAGAGGCGAATATGTTCAACGACAACTATATTGGATGTAGATGGATTGGTATGTCGCTGGTAACTCATATGCCATTGGCAATTTTTTAAAGTTTGTTTTTCCCCAAGTTTATTTTGGCAGCACTTATGTCTGCTCAAACATTCTTCTTGAGGGTGCTTTCCAGTGTTTGATTGTTAATATATCCTCTTTAAGAAAAATTTCCGATGTTATTTTGGCTTCCTAGATGACTCTGCTAGTTCATTTTGTTGTAGAATTTAAGTATGGTGATAAGCAACAGAAGATTAATTTATCCATTGATAGTTGCTTTTTTTAGTAATTGTGCTGGTCTTTTTAACTTGTTGATTCAAATTCATATGAGATGCAGAGCATGAAGAACTTCACTCGAGCTGCCGCAAGTCTTTTGGCTGCTATGGCAAAAATAGACAACAGCTATTACCCTGAGGTATTTGATTACCATGAACACCATTGTGTGCACTTTTTGTAATGTCTCTGACTGGTCTGAATTCTGCAGACTCTTCATCGCATGTACATTGTTAATGCCGGTACTGGCTTCAAGAAAATGCTCTGGCCTGCAGCTCAGAAATTTCTTGACGTGAAGACAATAAGGAAGATACATGTAAAATGATCCTACCTTGAGTCCCATAGTATCTGCCTACCTTCTTCGTTTAATGTTTTGCTAATCTATGGTTACCTCCTATCTTTCAGGTTTTGGACTCCAAATCCTTACCTCGACTCCTCGAAGTTATTGACTCAAGGTTTGTTTTTTATTTTTATTTTTTATGCTGATTTATTATTGTTAAGTAACTTCAAACATGCAGGTGTTGACTTCAAATTTGGTTTTTCCTTCCAGCCAACTGCCTGACTTTTTGGGTGGTTCTTGCACCTGTTCCAGTGAAGGAGGGTGCCTTAGGTCTAACAAGGGTCCGTGGAATGATCCTGACATAATGAAGGTACTGCATCTTTTTATTTATAATTCTTTCTTTACTCAAATTGGTGAATCAAAAGTTAAGTTGAAGTGATTCTGACATTGTGAAGCTCGTGCGCAACGCGGAAGCAACATTTGTGAGACAAATTACCAGAGTTTCTGACGATCAAGAGAAAGTTGACTCTTATATTCAGATACTCCCATTGAAGGCAAGTGTTAACCGCTTGCATGTTGACAGGACTGATTTTGTTGTGTTTCTAATCTAGATTGTCAGCTCTTCTTCTTCTACTTCTTTTGCTGAGTTATTATGCACTCTACTTATCAGGGCAGAGCTAGTGATATGTCAGCAGCTGAATCAGGGTCAGATGTAGATGATGCTTGTTCTCCAACAGCGCAAAGAAGTTCTAGTTTTCCTTGTTTGGACCCAGTGCATGAAGAGGTGATTCCTAGAAATTGGGACATGATGTCTTAGATTACCTTGTGTGTGTGTGTTAGATGCTGTGTTAGTGTCTCTATTTGTATATCACTCAATAAGGATTGTAACTGATGCAGGCAAGAGCATCAGATTCAGAAGCCTATTACAGCTGCCATGATAACTTCATTTCAATTAGGAAAGCCAGTGAAAGTGAACTGGGAGTGGAAGCTGCTCAGGATCTGCTGCTTAATAGAAGTTTGTCTTGCAAGGATCTACAGACCTCAGAAGGTATTGATCGTTTGCCTGATTGACTAGATAGCAGATTCTATCCTACTCGTGGTTCTTTAGAACAATTGACAAACGACGCTTCTGATATGGAGCAGGCATAAAATGGGATCCAGAAAATGGAAAAAATAAAAATAAAATTTGAGCTGGCATAATTGTTGACAGCCTTTTATATGATGATCCATTTTGTAATTGTCAATATTTCTTGGCAAAGTATTCTTTTGACTATTGATATACTGATGCATCTCTCTCTAGGAACTTCCTTTGTTCATTGGTTAGGCAACATCAGGGAAAAGGTGGATGTCAGGAATGTCAAAAGTGATAAAAAAAAAAAAATTGAGCAGGCATAATTGTTGACAGCCTTTTTATGATGGTGCATTTTGTAATTGTCAATCTTTCTTGGTGAAGTATTCTTTGACTATTGATATACTGATACATCTCTCTCTAGGGACTTCCATTGTTCACTGGTTGGGCAACATCAGGGAAAAGGTGGATGTCAGGAATGTCCAGAGTGCGGCACGAATATTTGTCTCATTCATGGTCAAACTTTTTGCATTCTTCCGCTTTTTTGCATCTAAAGTAGGGAGAAAGCGGAATACTGTTCATCCATCTAACATGATTGAGAGCAACACAAACAGCCAACTGGAAGTTGTAGATGATATAAATGAAGAAGATCGTCTCCTCCCATGTATAGAACGTCTTCAAAAATTAGAGAAAGCACTTGACGAACTTAGTCATAAGCCTGCGAAAATTCCATTGGAAAAGGAGAGAATGCTTTTGGAATCTCTGGAAAGGATAAAGTCAGTTGAGTTTGACCTTGATAAAACAAAGAGAGTGAGTTATGCTCCCCTTATTTTTGAATCTGAAAGAAGGACCATGATGGCAATACTGTGGGTAATTTTCTCATTCCATTGGAATTTTGTTACAGGTACTTCATGCTACGGTGATGAAGCAACTGGAGATCACTCAACGGTGGGAGAATTTGCAGGATTCAAATGTCAAGTAAGTTGACATCTTTAGAAATTTCCTTGTTTACAGACGTCATCATTGAATTTTGTCCCTGGAGATCAATAACATCCCACACAAATCTGGTAGCCATCTTGTTGTACTTCACTGAACCAATTACATGCTTGTTCATAAAAATTGTAAATGCATGACAGTAACGAGATCTAGATGAATGTGCAAAACTAGAATTGTTTGATTATGCTTTATCAGTGTGTGAATGGCTAGTATAAGATGCCAAACAACAAAAGTGAAGTAAGATTTCCACATTAGAAATGTTGATGCTTTCGGTTTTCTTTGGAATGCAAATCTTACTGGATCATTATTGCAGCAAAGGAGGTTCTTCTGTTAGATGCTTGAAGAGTCAACCATGGATGACGCAAAAAGTGCAGATGAGAACACAGAAAAGTCGATGCTGCGGTCCATAATATTGGGTTTTCGAATCCACTATTTGCACCCAACGCTTGCTTTTCACTGTTAGCATATATGCTCAAGTTGGCAACAGATGCCCGCTGCTTCACGGTTGTCCTGCAGTTTCGACACAGTATAAGGAAGAAAGAAACGCCTGAAGAAATTCTTTTTGTTGCACGGCACGATGTTGGTGGCCATTGTATATCGGAGCATTGTATAGTCGGTGAATTTTTAATGGGATAGAAGAGAAAAGTGGGTGACACTGATAGTAAAGTAATTGCAGTCCCTTTTGATATGGAGGGATTGCTTTTGAAATTTTGTCAAATCGTCATGAAATGGTCTGATGAGATCTTCCCCGCCCGAAAATCTCTGCAAAGTCTTTGCAACGTTGGAGTAGAGCATATCAAGCATATCAGGCGCGGCATTTAATTATTTTGCACATAGATTTGTGCTTTAGCAGGATGGTGCCGCCACGGATCAAATTTGAAGCAGGGTCAGATCGGACACCGGACCATAAGGTTGTTCCAAGGCTAACTTGCCAAACTGCGAAATTCCAGGACATGATTTAAGATTGACGAGCCTCGTATTGGTTGGCAAAACGTCAAATTTAGGTGCTGTTTGGTTCTCTTTACTTGGTCAAGGAAAAAATTAGTGCTCGTGCGGACGATTGTCCATCCCCTCCGCCGCAGGATCTGACTACGTCCTCTCTTCATTTAAGCAAGCATGGAAAACCATTTAATTACTGAAAAGCAGGTGAAGTCTTGAGCAGGGTGACAAAGGGGAACCGGAATCAGTGGGGGCAGTTGCGGGGATGGGGACCGCAACTCAAAAGAAATTTACCTTCCGGACTTGAACCTATTTCTTGAACTCAATTATATTAAATCAAGGGGATAATTCCATAAATGATTCCCAAAATTTGATCTAACGTGTTGCAATATCAGTTTTGAATTTTTAATATGTTTGATATGATTCTTAAGTTTAGAGATAATATTGGGCATTTCTATAAATTTTAGCGGACTAAATTGAACATCAATCAAAAGTTCAAGAATAATAATTACATGTTGAATTAAACTCTAAGAATCATCCATGCCATTTTCTTTAGATGAAGTGAATTGCTTTCTAAAAATATAATAACTTAGCAGAAAACAGAAGAAAAATGGTTCAACTCAATTATGTACTCACCACTGACAAAAAAATAATAATTATGTATTCACCGACCGAAAAAAAAAATTATGGATTCAAAAATGGTCAACAGCTGGCAATGGCGGAGAAAGAAGAAACAAGTGACATGTTCGCGAGCTTGAAGTAGTCACCTCTTTCTCTCTCTCTCTCTCTCTGCACGTTCCCCACGGACGACTTGTATGTCAATGTCCATCTCTCTACCCAACCCACCACCGAATGTTACGCTGTCTTCAACCCTCCACTTCAGCTGATGTTCTACATGGCTTTGCTACGCGCTGCTTGAACCTTCGCTCGCCTTCTCTTTCCGCGTAAAGCCAGAAATTGACGACGCAAGAAGAAAGCCGCTTGCTTCTCCGCAAAAGGAAACCCGATTCCTCTCCGTCCCTCCCTCCCTCCCTCTCTCGCTCTTGCTTTCTGGGTCTCTGCACTTTAGCTCAAGATCCCAGAAATCAATGGCGCCATACGGGTTCTCTCCCTGCATGCTGTGTGCCCTCTTCTTGATTCTTTCGGCCTGTGCCTCCGAAACCGCTCCTTTGGCCCACCCCATTTCAGGTATCTTTATCTGGAGAATCCTCTTTTCCAGGACCCGCCAATTCATCCTCTCGTGGTGGACCCGTGAATGTCATCCTGAGATTCTTTATTTTCTTGTTATGTGGATGCAGATGACACGTTCGAATCTCGGGCTCTTGCGGGTCGGCATCTCCTCCAGGCTAGACAAAGTAAAAAATCTTTCACGACCCCGTTTCTTTATTGTCATTTCTTCCGAGCTTTTTGATGCATTGGGCCGTTTCGGGATCTTGGCGCCCCAAATTTGTTTACGGTGTGGAGATATCGTGGCAACAGATCCCTGGTTGGTGGTTTTGTTTAGTTACTCGAATTATGCGAGGTTGTAGCTCTTAGGTAAGTTAGATCTAGCATATGCCCAATTGTCCATTGTCTTTTATGCTCAATGACTACTTAGTTCGATGAAGGGCAGATCAAATTCCAATCAGATATCTGTCCAGCTTCTACTTCAGGGTTATCTTACACTCTCTCACGATGGAATTGTAGGAAAGATGGAACTTTGTCTTAGGAAGTTCAATTTTTGATTTGGTAGAATTTTGGAATGCTATAGTTAGGCCACTATTGTTCTATCTCTGGAAGAAATTCTCAAATCTATGAAATTGAAGAGCCTCGATCTAGTATGGAAAGGGAAAAATGGAAGCGTGTGAAAAGCATGGTGTTAATACTAGGTTTGTGCTGTTCTCATCATTTGGTTCTTGTAGCATGACTGGGGACTCCGCAAATTGATGACCCCTTTGAGGGAGCTCTTTAGAAACATCATCAGCAAAGTACTGTACTTTTTAACAGATGTATGTTGTCAATACTGCACTAGCTGTAGCTAGCCACCATTCATGCTGCATACGTATATTAATGAAAAGGCAAAAAATGATCACAAAGAGATGGGCAAATAATGCCCCAGCCTCATCTCTGCACCGATTCGCTCAACCTTCATGTTTCTTTAATATGATTAGTGTTTCGCATATCCAAGTCTAGAGCATTTAGAATCTCAATTTTCTGCAATGAATTTTGCAGATTGTCCAGTGAATTTTGAGTTCCTGAACTACACGATCATCATAAGCGAATGTAAAGGACCTACTTACCCTGCCAAGGTCTGTTGTGGAGCATTCAAGGAGTTTGCGTGCCCTTATGCTGATGTCCTAAACGACCTAACGAATGACTGCGCTTCGACCATGTTCAGCTACATTAACCTCTACGGGAAGTACCCACCTGGCCTTTTCGCTGCCGAATGCAAAGAAGGAACACGAGGGCTCGAGTGCCCAGCATCAGCACCATCATCCGTAGTCCCTGACACTAGCAGGGCTCAAATCACATTCCATGCCCCCCTTCGATTAGTCCTTTCAATTGGCTTCATCATCTTCGTGTTCCACGTTCTGTTTGGACCACGACTATAATCTCTCTTCATTGCAATTATTGTATTCTTTTTATAATAACATCGAGAAATATATGATTGCTGGCCTCTTCATCTTTTTGTCTGTCATGTTTTGGTAAGCCTGTTCTTGAATGACCTGCCCCTGATCTGTGCTAGGTTTCCACATAACTGTTGTTGGATATTTATTGAGTCAGTTCGTGATTCTGTATACTTAGCTGTATACCAATATGCCATGGTTCTTGAATTATCAACTTGCAACTTGCAACTTGCGGAATGAAATCTTTGGATAGTTGTCGTCTCAAAGGCTGTGGCGTGCAATTTTCCTTATTTTCCCTGAATGCCCGGCCCAACCAGCATCGACCTTAGCCATTGACAGTGGGGCTCAAGTAAAACTCAGTGCATCTCCTGTTAATAATTCATCGGGCTTCATCGTCGTCCGTGATTTAAGAAAAAGAGATTTGCAAATGGTATAAATGAATAGTTTTAGCCATCGCTTCAATACAAATCAGAATGACCAGAGTTCAACTTTATCTATGCAATTATTAACACAAATATGCCGCCGCAGGAAGCCTCTTTACTTTAGTCTTCTCCTACATGGCACCGTTGTCCTGGATGTTGCTGTCGAGAAAAGGAGCGTCTTCCCCAAGCCCAAGTTCCTCAAGGAACCCAAGATCATCAAGGAAACTCTGCATTAGAGACGAACATAATAGTCATCAAATTGGGTCATCATTGTCGATCGCTATATTAAAACCAAACTGACCGACCAAATTTGGAGAATAGCTCCAGACAGTAAATCAACTTACCGTATCAAGCATATCTGTGAACATAGCCTCGTTACCAGATATTCGGTGGTCCTCAACAACGGGATTATGGTTATTCTGGTAGCCGAACTCTCCTTTGGCTGTGGTGATATTGCAGCCGTAAGATTCATTCGCTTTAGCTCCGATGGTGCTGAGGGCTACAAGCGGACCCTGCTCAGAAACATGATGGGGAGTACCTGAATTAAGGCTCTGAATGTCATGTGTTGGAATCTGGCTATGCAATGGATGATGGTGAGTAGTGGCGGAAAGATAGTGTCTTGGATGTGCAGCTTCATCCGGGATTTGCATATATGTAGGTGTATGGGACATCTGCATGATGAGCGAGTTGTCACTTTGTCTAGGAAGAACTGGGGGTGCGTTATTCATTGGTGGGGCGAATCCAACGGATGGCGCAGCAGCATACGGCAGGCATTGAGCTGATTCATTCACTTGCTGTTGGCGACCGTAGTTCTGGAGAGGCGGGTTCGGTTGCTGCAACGGCGCAAGCAGTTGTGATTGGAGCCCCATTTGGTACCTTGGGAGTGCGTTATGATGTGGGAACTCGACAAGATTAGGCATCCTCGAGCTGCAGCCTGTGCAGTGCTGTTGAGGGGTGATACTCATAGCCTGCAATGGATATTGAGCTGCAGCAGCATATTTTTGGATACCGCCGCACCCTATTGATGCTGGAGGGGAAGGAGTCGGATTGGTGAAGCCAAGGCCGTTAATGAGAGAAGAAGTTGCATTTTGATGCTCCGAGCCTTCACCTATCTTCTTGGAGTTCGTGCGGTATTTCTGCATAATTAACAAGCTTGATTTCATAAACATTTCTCGCGGGAATTTAAGGAATAAATACAATTGCTAATGCACCCATATTCCTTTTTTCCCAAGTTGCTCTTGATCTTTCTAAATGAGATTGAATCAGGGACTCTTACCTGAAGGTGGCTGGAGACGTTTTGCCTAGTGAGATGTGGGGCACCCGTCATTTTCCTCATAATTTGCAATATCTTCTTCGGTTTGACATCTGCATTGCGGGTCATATAAATCGCGTCAGTCAAGTCAACTATCATCTCTCTCAAAAAGGATACAAGTTCATGCGCGCATCACGTACCATGGTTTCCAAGACTATTGACGGCCATTATAAACATCCGGTTGAGCTCAGATGTCCATACAACGCGGGGCTTCTTCGCCCCCACTTTGTTCTTGCCATGATTGGCTTCATCTTTGCTGCTCTTTTTCAAGCTTTTAGAATTCACTTCCTCGTTCTCTGCCCGAGTATGACTATTGTCAGATGAAGATGTGGTCAGAACGTGCGACGTCTCAAATTCTTTAGTAGAACTTGTTGCTTGAGGATCGGTTGCGCCGAAACACATGTTGCCATAGAATCTTGACAGTGCTGACTCGAATGGGCTTCACTAGATAGTTGCAAGCGCCGCTGTTCACTCCTTTCATGACAGTGTCCTTTTCAGCGTCGCTTGAAAACACTAATGAATTTAAACAATAGAAAAGGAATATATCACATTAATTCCCATAAATTTATGAGTCTGGCTTGAATTAATTGACATATAAGAACTTACTGACTACAGGCAAGGCTATCCCCATGGCAGCGATCTCGGCGAGAAGCCGAAAGCCATCCATGCCAGGCATGTGAACATCCGTTAGGACAATGTCGAACCTGCCCTTATTCTCTCGAATCATTGACAGTGCATCCTCTCCACGCTCGCACTTTGTCACTGTAAAAACACATTATACATATCATGCATGCAGATTCTTGGCTAAACCATCTGCATAAGATGGATTCAAGTATCAAACTTCTCCTCTCTATATCATTTAAACCGTCCACCTTCAGGCACAAGCATAAGGAATCAACCTTCGTCATCTCTGTCTCTTTCTTTCGTTTCATAAAAAACAAGAATGCATTAGGGGAAACATGAGTCAGTATCTAAGATTTTATCTCTAGGGTTAGATGGGAATTTGAGATCGTCTGTGCCTACACTGGATTCAAAAATCCGGTTGCAATTTGAACATCAACTCGCGATCAAGAAAGCTAATTCCTCGACTACTTCGAGTACACGGTTAGAATACTCTTCTGCAGTTCAGTTGCGGTGACTAATTGTACGTACAGCCAATAATACCACAGCGATCGACTCAGGAAACAACATAACAACACACATTATTGCAGGTGCGAAGCGAAGCAGTGCTAGTGAAGTTACCTCGGTACGAACAATCTTGAAGCATCTTCTCCAGAAGGTGGAGACAGGTGACATTGTCGTCAACCAAGAGAACCCTTAAACCCTTTGGGAATTGATCACCATCCTTGCTCCAAACGTTACTATTCTCGCCGTGGGTCACGCCTTCCATCGCTGTGTTTTCCATGCACGTCTCTCTCTCTCTCTCTCTCTCTCTCTCGCCTCTTGTAATTTGCGCTGATGGAGGGGACTTTGGACAGGAGAGAGACAGAACTTAACGATAACTAACGATAGTTATACCATGGCTGTCAAGCCTTGAGCATAGGATGGATCAAGCCGGTTTATTTCCCGATTCAAGGCGTTCTTTACTTCATGGTGTTTCGAAACAGGAAATTTACCAAAAGAGAGAATCGATTACCTCTCCTCGGAAGATCTTGTTTTTACCAAAGTCAAATGTTTCTTGGTCTGCACTACTGTTGAAAACGGGAAACTTGGGATTGAAGCGACCGCGAGAATGAGCAGAAACTCGATATTTCTGGCCCATAAATATTTGTTTTCCTTTTTTAATCTTTTGTTTTCTTGTAATTAAAAATGGGTTTTATTCTTGGGATATTTAATGATCAAATTCCTTATTAGATCCTTCGCCAAAAAAAGCAACACGAAAAAACCATCAATTCTAAATATTTCTGGTGATAAAATACAATTGATGTGCAACTATGTATCAAAATAAAAAAAGTGCTATATAGTATTTAATGCAAAGTCCAATTCTACTTAATTACGTTAATACCAAAAAAAATTTCTAAACTTGTAAACTCATGCCATATTTATCCCAAATTATAGGTATAATTGTGTCATATTTACTTTGAACTTTTTTTCGTGTCATAAAAAATATCAAATTAGCATTTCTATCACATATTTATCTCAAATTAGTTTTCATGTTACAAAAACTTCCAAATAATTTTTGGGCTTTTGCTTCGGAAAGAAGTCCGTCCAACCCAATTCGCTTTTGCTAGTGCTACACTGGATGGATGACACAAACTAGGGGTGTGCATGGTCCGGGTGGGCGGTTCCCGACCTAGAACAGGAAACCGCCCGCTAAGAATCGATTCCGAAAAATTGAAACCGGGAACCGCCCGCTAGTTGCATGGATCCACTTGGGAACCGAACCGCCGGTCCGGTCTGATTCCCTGGTGGATCCATAGAAACGGTCCAATCTCCGTGCCTTCCCCTTTTCGCCCTCCCCATATCTACTTATTCTAGCTCTCCCAACCATGGTAGCTTTATTCTCCTCAAGTACTAGCGCCACAGCAGCGGCAGTCGCAACCCTCACGCTGCTTCCATCCCAACCACCACCACCATCTTCGCCACCGCCTTCGCCGTCTCCCGGAGTTGACTTTCTTGGCCATTTTATAGCAAAATGCTATGAGCCAAACGCAATCGTGAAGCCCAGATTCATTTCAGAGCTTGAGGAGCGAAAATGGAGTGGATGCTTTACAAAGCAGCAGCTGAAGGAGATGCGACTTCTCTGCTTGATACGTAGTAGCAATGCTTCGACATGAAAAATTTGTTGATGAGATTCCAAATCAGAAACCCGAGCTTGCAGGAGAGTTGGATTCTCGGAAACTTTCACCCCTACACCTCGCAACAACAAAAGGTTAATTGTCAAACGTAAATGCGGATATGTGCTACACCCGTGACAAATATGGAAGGAACCCTCTTTACACTCGCCCATGGAACCGGGAACCGGACCGGTTCCCTTAAGAACCACCAGTTCCGGGTGGTCTGCATGGGTTTCCGATTCTGTTAAACATCCCTAACACAAGCTAATAGCAGAAGAAGAGAAGTTCCAAACTTTCCTCCTCCAAGGAATGCTGCAAAACCTCAAAGTCATAAATCTAATTCTCCAAGGAAGACCCTCGCATTTCTCATTAAAGTGTGACACTCCAACGATCCGTATCCTGAATTCATAAGTGAATGTTCGATCGATCTTGTTGTCCGAACAGTTTCTGTTGTTCTCAATCGCTCATTTCTATATTTTTTTTTATACCTTTCTTTTCCTGTTCGATTAAGAAGCGTGTCTACATTCGGGAAAGCACGAGAGAGATTGTGAAGAAGTGTTTGTTGTGTTATTTTTTTTATTGCAAGAGTTATTTTATCTTCGTATGGATGTTTAGACTTTGATTTTTGGTTATATCTGATAAGTTGTAACTCCCATGGGTTTCGGTTAGTCGTTAGCTGATGCTGCTGTGGATCGACGAGTTTCTTTTATGATCGTTTCCTCTTTCTGCGAAGTGTCCTTCATGAAAGTTTTCAATGCGAATTTCCCCTCCTCCTTTTATCTGTTTCTTCCGCATCACTCCTTTTGAAGACCATCCTGCTACATCTCTCTCTTCCACCACCACTGAAGTTCCTCGTTTCCTCGACCCAGTCGAGGTTGTCCCTGCTACCATCACGCCAGCCTTCACGACTATGCTGTCCTCCTTCAGCCAGTCAAGATGTCATCAGGGTTGAAGTCGAGGCGCTGCGATGAGTAGCATCCACGACGGTTTCGCTTATTGCTACCATTGGCACATTGTGTCGCGCTCCTCTCACTTTTCGTGGACAACCAATATTTCTGCTCTTTGGGTTTTCTGTAGCCTCGTATGGGTTTGTCCCTGGTTTGGTTTAAGCAAGTCGTTCCTCCTTTGTTGATTCACATATGCATTGCCGGTTGAGAACAGTTTTGCTGCTACCTCTCACTGGAGTTACGCCACCCTCCAGTTTAAGCTAAAACCACGATTGGCGTGCAATCTTATTTCTTCTTCCCGAATGCCCGGCACGACCATCATCGACCTTAGCCACTGACAGTGGGGCTCAAATCAAACGCATTGCACCTCTTTTGCTACTACATTCATCTGGCTTGGTCGTCGTCCGTGTCTTCCAGGTCTTGGGATTGTTGTCCTTTTGCAAATTCGAGGAATACAGCCACCAGCCTTGACTGCCTCCATCTACTAAGGCCATGTTTGGTAAAATCTATTTATGTTTCTCAAAACAAAAATTTTATTCTTTTATTCCAAAAACAAAATAAAAAAATAAAATAAAAGTTTGTTTGGTAAAATTTTTGTTTCTGGGAATAAATTTGGAACAGACAAAAAAAAAAAAAAAAAAGTAACTTCTTGTTCATAGGAAAATTTCTAGAATCAAATTTTTCTCTTTTTTTTTTTTTTTCCTTTTTAGCAACCGACGACTAGCCAAACGAGTCGGCGACCTTGCCAGCCCCCGGAGATGTCGAGCCATGGTGAGGCTCGTTGGCCCGAGCCTTGCCGTGGCTAGGCGAGGCCGAGCTTGCCCAGCTACCGGCGAGGCTTAGTCTCGCACTGCCTGGGCAAGGTCGAGCCTCACCAATGGCCTAGCGAGGCTCACCTAGCCACCAAGGCCACCGGCGAGGCTCCGACGAGCTCGTCAGCCCTCGCCCTGGCCTGGCGAGGCTCTGGTGAGTTTGCCGGACCTTGCCCAGCCGGTCGCCGGCTGCCGCGATGGCCGACGACTAGCCACCAAGGAGGAAGAAGAAAAAAAAAAAAAAAAAAATATGATACAAATATTAAAAAAAAAAAAAAATTAACCAAAAAAAAAAAGAGTGTTCGAAGAAGGTGACTTAACCGGAAAAAGGAAAAATATGGGTCACCAAAAAAAATAAAATTAAAAATTAAAAAAAAATTAAAAAATTAAAAGAAATGACAAAATTATACAATTTTACCACATTTCTATCTCGGAAATATAAATTTTTTGCAGATTTACCAAATGTATTCTTATACTTAGAATTTGTTCCCGAAAACATAAATAAATAAAAAACCATTTCTCATTAAAAACTATTCTCCGAAACAAAATCGTTACCAAATATGTGCTAATTTTTTGGTACGCACCTGCCCCCGAAGTGCCATAGTTTTCGAATGGTCAATTCTTGCGAGGAACAAATCATTTCGGATGGTCGTCGTTTCAAGAGTAATTAAGTTTCCCTGGCCGAGTGCATTGATGACAGGACTATCTCAGTTGCACCTAGTGATTGAGCCGAACTTGTAGAGAGAGAGAGAGAGAGAGAGAGAGAGAGAGAGAGAGGTACTTCTTTTGAAAAAAATTCCGGTCACATCTGGCTTGATTGGACAGTTGATCCGAACCGTCATACCTAGCAGGAAAACCAATGCGATTCGAATGTGAGCCCGAAAATTCTATACCCGTGACAATTTGGAACTTTTTGAAGAGAGATCTGAGAGAGAACTTGAGATGAGGAAGATTCACTATGTTATTCTGAGCAATTCTTCAATTACAATGAAATGTACTCACAACGCGAACACGTGTTGTGAATCTACACACACAGAGGAACATAGCAAAAGCGGAATCCTCATGCCAGGATTATTTAGCAAGATCTTGGACATCATGGACAAGTCATACAGGAAAAGAGAAGGCCGAATTGCGACGCCAATTAATCATGAATTCACCTATCTTAGCTTCAAGTGTTCGTTGTATGAGAAGAACAAAACGCTGATTTTCTCTGTCCAGTCAACTTCCTCAAGGGTTCACTGCTGCCCAGATAAGCACCAGCCTTAACAGATCAAAGCCGCTGGGCGTTCACCATAAGGGATTGAACCTAGACTTCTGTCGAAACTGCTTCTTTGTCACGCACCAGCGCCCAGGGAATGTGCTCAACTGTGTTATGCCAGAAAACAAGGTAACGTCTAAAGAAATCAGAATCCACCTAAAGCCTGAAGAGGAAGTCTTCATCCCCCCCACTTTTTTTGGCTCGTTGAAGATTAGATCTTAAATATGTATGCAAGCAGCATATACGCAGTTAAGATTAGACCTTAAATGGCAAAGGAAAGTGAAGAAGCCTTACATTGCTGATTAGCTTAGCCCCAAACCAAGCAGTATCCGCACCAAAAGGTGGTGTTATGACCCTGATCCCACTTGAAATGGAAGGGGGAAGAAGTCCATGCAATTCTTTCTCCAACCTCTCTGAACAAGAATTTTCAAATGCACATCAAATATTATTTTGTCAAAATTTGGGACCTGAATGGTAATTCACAAATACTCTCATAGTATGATTATCGAGGCATATAAAAAATTGCTCATTGCATAGCATTTTCTAACAAGAATGCTGATACAGGAGCAGAGGGTATATACCTGCTAGTCCAGGTAAACATGCTGTTCCTCCAGACAAAACCACGGTCTTGAACCATGTGTCATCAGCATTTAGCTCTGCATAATGGCAATGTTCTATGCAAAGTGCTACTGCCTGGTGCAAGCTCATTGTTCCTCTGTGTGAAGCATATGATATAACTTTAACAAAAGCATTTCTCATCTGACAAAGTCCTAAAAAAGACAGCAGTGTTGTATTACAAAATGCAGAGAGAGAAGAGAGAGAGAGAGAGAGAGAGAGAGGCTGGAGACAAATAAGACAGATGAAGAATCTGCTTTCATAAGACAGTCGACATTTGTCTGAGAAAATCTATATAAGACTTAGAGCACTAAGCTCCTCAAACATAAAAAAATTGACGGCAAATGGAAGAGATGATCTTACACTCCTGCCATGCGAGGCTGAAATAGGATCTCTCCTGTTTGAAAGCGTTCTCTGGAAAGAGTAAATGACCCTTCCACTGAATGTTCAAAAGTTGCTTCCGTGTTCTTGCGTAACTCGGTTTCATAATCAGCCGCAACATAACATAGCTTCTGCATTTCCATTTCGTCCAACATAAAAGCAATAGCAGACATCAGATGGTGGTGCTACGTAAGTGTAAAAGATGAGCTTGAAGAAGCCAATAAAATAGGTTAGACATTGTACAGCTTGAGTTCATGGTTGGGTGGCCAAGATCTGCCTCAAATTTTATGTGGATTGTGAAGAGGAAACATATTTTAGGCATACGATTTCACTCAAATGTTCCACATATAGAGAGGATCGAGTCGATTAGCAGAAAGTTGTAACTGCAGAAGAAAAAGCATCAGCATTTGGGACCTCGAGTCCCTTTCTAGTCTTGTTAACCAAGAGTGTTCTTAAAGGACAGGACCTGGTCAGACTTTATTAGAAATTCCATTGTTCCAGGTCATTCTTGCGCAGACTAACATTGTCATGGGGAGTCAGCTGATGACTCCTCACCGTTTTGCAGATGTTTAAATGACGGAGAGATTTAGAAAGAATCCAATGCACTCTGGAATACAAGATACGAGCGAACCCTGCTCAACCATCAAGGAAGAATGTGTTACCTCCTTCAATGTACGGACGGTATACAATGACTCAAAACTCATATTCTTCTGCTGCATCAGCTCCCGGAGGAATCCTGTCAGTTTTAAAGCTCCGAGTCCCGTAACTTCCACACCTACCTTGCGCATAACTTTACCATGCAAAACTTGGGGAGAGAAAGAGAAAATGGGGTAAATTAGGAAGTTTCAGATCTTACAGAAATAAAAAACAGACAAAAAGCGGGAAGCAGCAATTTTGCATTTGGATATTCCAGAGGTTCACCATCCCATTATATTTTTCATGAATCTAGTGTGTTAAATGTACACTCTCTACCTCATTGTTAACCCTTTTAACATCAGAAAATGCTAGAAATTTAGTTTTTTGCAGAAGGGGTAGCATGACATCAAAACTGTTTGGGATGTCAAGATTATGATCACATTCTATATAACATCTTTTATAGTGTTCTTTACATATTAGACTAACAAACATTTGTGTTCTCTTTTACTGAAAATTTAATACAGATCAATGAAGTTTTCTAGAACACAATGAGTTCATGTTAAACAAATAAGAGAATGTTTCGCAAGAAGAACCAAAATCAAAGACTAAGTTAAGCATAGATGAACAACAGGTGATCCGAAACCACCAAATTCCAACCATCAAATGGATTTCTATGGGATTGATGAAGTAACAGATTTAGGACCATGTAACACTTCCTGAGAAGAAGTCAAGAAACCTGATGAGGCAGGAGGCCTGATTGGCATCTCACTCCCACCAGAAACTAAAGCTGCATCACTCATAAATAGAAATGAAGAAATGATTACTTGGAACAATGGAGGTCGCCTGGAAACCAATATTGACGGAAATTCCTGAAATTTGCCTCGCTGCAAAGAGTGACAAAGTTGCCTACAGTCAAAGAAGAAGCATGAAGAGTTTATGCTCAAAGCAAGAAATTAACCAGTTTGAAATGAAAAGGAAGTTCCTAGCAATAGGTACGGCAAGGTCTTTCAATTCTCAATAAGTTGAGCACAAACGCACATTTCACCAAGAGAAAGAAAGCACCCAACTAGAGTGATTGTGCATCAAGAAATCTACCCCCTCTTTTTTTCTGGCTTTTCTCTGACCAAGTAAGTGATTTACATTTGACAAGCGTGCATTTGAATGTTTGTTGGCAGACTCACAAATGGATGCTTCAGAGCAGACCTAGCTTGCTAGTTGGTAACAATGCATCACAAATAAGAATAACATGCAATCCACGATTCTCTTTCTCCTCTCTCTAATATTCAAACAACTAAGGGCATAGTAAAGGAAATGAGATTTAAACCTGATTAATGGCACAGACAGAGGAACATTCATTTCAAATAAAGTAGAGAAGATGGCCTCTTTGAGCTGCCGTCTTGATGCTTTTGCAGATTCAGTATCTAAACAAGAGAAGGAAAAGGTCTAGTCTCTCAAGACAATATAAGATTCCCTTTTTTGGGCAAAGGGTAAAAGTAATGAAGGATACAAACTGTCTTATACAGTGAAGACATGAGAAATGATCAGTCTATATCACTGCACAATGCAATTTGCCATATGGAGGGGCTCTAAAAGGAAGCATCAAGATCCGGGCTCAGACACTACTTCCACAATACATGGTATGCAAGCAACTTACTCACCATCATAGTGGCAGATTGGAATGGACACAACGATTGGCTGCATTGATGGCCTCACCTGCATCCTGCAATATATCAGAATCCACATCTTTAAATGTAGAAGTTCAAGATAAACAGGAAATAACGAAGTCTAAGGTTTAAGTAATTTTTGTAAAAAGAAAATGTCAAAATTCTTGGTAGAAATAAAATTTCAATTAATCCGATCATTGCAGATTACTAGAATTCCCAAAGTCAAATAAGAGGAGAGAGAAGAACCTGCTATACATCGTCGCGAAAAAATGCCGAAGTCTGGCATGCATTGGAGATTCGATATTGCCAAATTCCTACACATTATCCAATAATATTTAAACAGATGCAACTTCTGGTACTGGGGCTTCACGCAAATGAAGACGTGTCTCATGATGTCCCCAGACTCCCAGGCGCCTCGCTCAAATTAAGGGAATGTGAATTCTTGAATCCTTACCAGGAAGGTTGCTGACCTGCCAGATGGACGATCGTATTTGCTCCAGCCATATTTGCAATATCCAGAACCACCTAGCTCAAGACAATGAAAGAGGCAACGAGAACACTATGATCAAGACACATGAAATCAACAGGTATCGAATCACCTTCGAGAAGCAGGGGGCTCACCGTCAATTATGACGGCACCTTCTACGTGCGCTCGCTGGCTGTACATACTCATGAACGATTGCTCGGGCACCTCACTAGGGACCGTCCTGCAATGCTTTCGCCTCCATTAACCAACTACTCCTCAATCTAGTTCCACAAATCATCGGCTAAATTGACTTCAAAGACCTCTTCAAAGCATGGTACGAACGACAAATTGACGATCGCGACCATACCAATCATTACGAACCGAATAATCTACTCGCATCCGAAACGGCAGAAGAGAACTCACTGAATCGGGTAGCCGTGCCGCAGATGCGTCTCGGCGAAGAAGATCGATTCCCAGGGCTGGTTCGGGCACTCCTCACGGAAGAACCAAGTCCAGAGGCGATCGTCGGACACGAGCGACCGCCATGACTTGCACACCAGGCTCGTCCGCATCGCGTCCTTCGGCCCCAGCAGCCGCAGAATCTGCACCAGCACGTCCACCGGGAGCATCTCGAAGTCCCCCAGGGACGACGGCTGGGCCGAGGCCGCCGCGCCGGCGGCGGAGGGCGGCCGGTTGGACGCCAATTCCACGATCTTCCTCAGGATCGACGACATCGCGGGCCGGGCTGGCGGAGGGGGTTGAACGGGCAGGTGAGAAAGTGATGATTTTTCATCATTTTGCATTTTTGCATTTTTTGGTAGGGGGAATGGGAAAAGGCGTTGACGTGGCCATCGCAAACACGCGCCACGTGGCGAAACGAGGGCCCTGGTCTATATGGCCTCGCGGTTTGCGTGCGAGAGTCCATGATTCGAGGATCGAATTTTCCTTCCGAGGATTTTCCCGGAAAATCACCGCGTCATTGCAGAAGAACCGGTCCGAAAGACGACTGAAGCAAAACCCCGAGAAAATCACTGCTGCCGGTCGGAGAAACTAAGGAGATCCTGGAGAGAGAAGATGGAGGGGCTTTGAGGATCGTTCCGGCGAGCGCGCGCGGCGACGGTCCATCGGCGGCGGGCCTGGCCGGGCGAGGCGGCGCCGAGGGTGGCGCGAACGCAGTCGAAGGTCCTCATCAGCAATCGGAGCCGCGATGATGGTTGACCCGGACGCGCGAACCCAAATCATTGGAAGAGAAGAATAGTTTATCAAAGCTTATAAAAGTAAGCAAGCCTTTTGAAAAGGTCAACTCAATCAGACCCAAAAAGAGGAAGGGAGAAGGACGGGGACCGTAAATTATACACATTAAGAAACGCAATTGACCTTGCTGAGCTGCCTTAAAAAAAAAAAAAAAAAAGGGATAATAAATAAATATAAAGAATGAAAAAGGAGATTCGAAGGATAGAGGGATTTGAACCCGACGTGAATCGAACACGCAACCTTCTGATCTGGAGTCAGACGCGCTACCATTGCGCCACGGATCCTCGCTGTTATGTTTTCTCACCTTTAATAATTATATACTTTAAATGTCACGTCGCGACATCCCACCCGACACGTGTTCCTCGTACCTTTTTTTCCCCCTCATTTTTACCTTGAAGGAACATGTTTGTGTGAGCTGATGATTTGCCGATTCCTTGTATACCCCCATAGGTAACTCCCTATAATAGACATGGTAGGTAGAAGTTTGATTTGCTAGCCAAGGCATTTTTCTCAAAGATTGAAGGTTAAGATTCGATACCTAGCTTTAGAGAAAAGGGTTCAAATTTGATTGCCTATCTCGATCTTTATAACAATGGGCACCAGAATTTATTGTCTATGACACGTGATTATTTGTGACGTTAAGACACTCATCTCATCTAAAAGATAATTTTTTTACAGGATCAAGATATTTCCCTATCTCATTGATTAACCAATCGATCCTTGTGGTTTAATTGGTATTAGACAAGATTGGCTCTTCAAGTAAGAATAATGCATAAGAATTAAATAAAGTTTACTTTGCCATTGACAAAGTCTGTATCGCGTACCGCATCTTCGAATCAAATCGGTTGGATTCTCTTGTCATATTATTTTATCCATCGACATCAATTTGCAATGAATTTCTTGCCGCCCCAATGAATTATTGGATGGAAATTTATTCACATAGGAATGTGACTCGCCCTTGTCAGAAGAATATGATTCGGCATCGATTCCTTTCCCTTCTTTCCTGATCGAATCAGCAAGAGATTTTCATCGTTTTGAAAGCATTAGTGTCTAAAAGGAAACACACGTGGATGTGTGCGTATGCATTAAATTTTCAAATTAAAAAACTGTATTTACAATTAGATATTAATAGGCAATCATAAAATTATAATTAAAATCACCTTCCCGACATTGTCAGTGCCTTCTCCAGGGCACCAATTAGCTCCTATTTTAAGTAGCTCGTGATGAAATTTACCAAAATTCATGATTTCTGCAAGGAACTCATATGCTCCATAAAAAATGTTAAGTACGTCATTCTATATATAATAAGAGTTTTGGCCCATTCCTTGAAGTAACCCCATTTTATATATTTAAGACGTCACTGTAAGGAACTCACACGCTTCTTAAGAAATGATGGAAATTCATCAAAATTGTGATTTTTTAGAAATATACTGCGACTATATTTGCTCGAACTATCTAAGTATGCATTGGCGCAATAGCCATCAACACTTGATTAGCAACTATAATGTCATCGAAGTCGAATAATTTGAATGTTCAGATTCAGCGATGTTACTTTTCACCATAAATCCGATGCCTAGGCAGCAGTAATGCAAGTGGAATGCACAAGAACTCATGCAACTGGTGCTGGGATCTTCCTTTCTCCGCCAAAAGAGGAAGACGATGCATGCATCGGAAATTGTTAAGGGCTCTTGCAAAGTAGCTAAAAAGACCCTTTCTCGCATAAGATAGCGCTCATCATTTTTGTCTTGATCATTAATAGGCTTCTAGAGTCCAGTATGATAGGCTGAAAAGTGTGTGCGCGCCATGCAAGGGAATAGGGTCTGGCGGCAAAGTGGATCATTGAAAAGCTCAGAAAGCTAAATTTTACATGGGAGAGGAGACATGGAGGTGCATGCCCAAACTGGAATCTCTTTCAGTTATTTTGGCACAAAGTGCAGAAGAAACAGTCAGACAAGATAGCTTTAAGAGCACATCAACATGCGCATTCTTTTAGGTCATGATGTTTGACTCTGCATATTTAGAATTAAATTCTGCATGAAAGGTAGTAAACGAAAGGAACCTCCACATTTGATTTTCACCACAATGATAAACTCCACTACACAGTGACGCATCCGCCATAATCCACGTTTTGCACCTGCTTTTTGATGTGATGGTCATTCTCCAGTTCTATGGTGGATATTTTTCTCGGCAACACGAGAGTATGCAAGCACACCAGATAGGAAAAGTATTGCTACCAACGGAAGATTACATTTGAAAATTCATCGAGACAAGACTCCTCTCATAATTTGCCTATTATAGTTACCTCAGCTAGTTGTGAAAGAACCATGATTTCCTTATGATCTTCACTTTCCCGAGAATTTAAGATACGATTCTTTAATCCTGGAGGCATGAGATGTGCTCCTTATCGACAGAGCGACCAGTTTAGGACCAGCTATAGGAACTATATTACGGGTGTGCAAGAAGCAATGTCATTTTCAGCTAGCTAGCTCTATGAGATTTTTAAGCCACCATTGCCTGTGTTAGAAACTCTCCCCCTGTTTAGCGAGTAAATGTTCAAGTATATTAATGGCAGAGTAGCTTCATGAAACCGCTGCTTCTACCGAACCAAATTTCAAAGGCCGGTATTCAATTTTCTAATTTCTAATCCTAGTGCTCGTGAGCTGAAGAACTTACTCCTTGTGGGATTAAACCATCAGTGGCAACCACAGGATCTATCAATAGGGCAAAGGTTTGAGATTTCGGGGAAGATGATCGGCTTTCTGCAGGAGGAGAGGCAATTTGGTTATTCCGATGTGAAATTTTATTTAAAGATTTGCGAATTTCATTTGCGAAATTAAAAATGTGTAAGTGGTGATTCATCAAAAGTTAAGAGACTTTCCACTTAGAAAAGAGAAAAAGAAAGGAATTGTAAATCCCAAAGATACAGACTGGCATATTTAATAATAAAATTTATTCAAAATTAATTTTTTAACCACCCAAAATTGCAATTTAGTGTTATGAAATACATGAATGGATGAAATACATGAATGAATATTCATTATATTCATCTTATCTAATGTACTTATTATGGTACATTTGTATCATACTTTCTAAGTATATCTCCCTATACAATGAACGTTCATCTCCCTTATCTAGTACATGTATCATTCGATACATTGATATTAATGATAAATACATTCTTGTTCTCCTATAAATAGGAGTTTAGTTTTGATGTACAATGACAACTGTGAACAACCATAAGAATAAACAGTCACACCCTCTTCTCTGGCTTTCTCTACTATCTCTGGTATTCACTTGCTTTCTCTTCTCAATCTCTATTCTTTCTATTATTTATTCGCCACGCAATATTTTACAACACGTTATCAGCACGAGAATCTACCGACTGAGTAAGTAATTTTTGCAAGCACGAAGATCTACCGTGAGTAAGTAATTTTTGCAAGGTGGGTATTCATTTTATTAATCATCTTATACTTCATCTTCTTCTATCAATTCTTTTTTTTATTTTCCTTGGCCTGAAGCCAAATTTCAAATCTAAAAGTATCCTTCTGCTCCTGAAGTAGCGGTGGATATTTAGAAATCCTTCTAATTAATTTAAGGATTTACTTTTGCAAGGATTATGGCAAATATTGAAAAGCCCAAATTCCACATCCTGGAAGTGAGTGGAAAGAATTATCTATCCTGGTGCCTTGACATGGAAATGCATCTCCAAGGGCAAGGTCTCGCTAATATAATCATGGAGGATGGAACCTCAAATGAAAAGGATAAAGCAAATGCGCTGATATTTATCCGCCGTCATTTGCATGAGAGCCTGCGAGACTCAATATTTATCCGTGCGAGACCCTCATATCTTGTGGAGGAGGTTGAAGGATAGGTATGATCATACCAAAACTGTTATCCTCCCTCAAGCACAATATGATTGGCAAAATCTCAGACTGCAAGATTTTAAATCAGTGTCTGACTATAATTCTGCTTTATTTGATATCGTTTCTCGGCTTGAGTTATGCGGTATCAAACTTGCTGATGCAGAATTGTTAGAGAAAACTTTCTCCACCTTCCATGCTTCAAATATTGTATTGCAACAGCAATACCGGCAAGCGTCGGTTGCCACATACTCAGAATTAATTTCTGTGCTT
The DNA here is from genome assembly GCA_014182395.1 of Eucalyptus sp. ANBG9806169. Taxonomy (NCBI): domain Eukaryota; kingdom Viridiplantae; phylum Streptophyta; class Magnoliopsida; order Myrtales; family Myrtaceae; genus Eucalyptus; species Eucalyptus sp. ANBG9806169. Next base: position 20,630,331 of record CM024578.1, on the reverse strand, counting down.
CTTCGCCAAGCAAACTAATGAATTGCTGCTCAAAAATCATGATCTTAGACTCTTGGCTCAAAAGCATTGCCTGAAGCACATGCCATCTTTGAGAAAAATACTGGCCATTCTAAGGGCTATAAGCGCAGGCAAGAATATAATCCTAGAAGGGATGGCAAGAAATTTAACCACCCTAGGAAATCAAACTTTGGCCTGAATCATGGCAAAGAAAAGAAGCCAAAGAATGTGATTAATGAAAGTCTTTGTCATCATTTGTGGCATGACTGGGCACTTGGTCACGTACTGTCGTACGCCAAAACATTTTGTTGACCTATACCAGGCATCTTTAAAGAATACGGGCAAGCGTGGTGAATCTCATGCCATTGAAATCAATCCTACGCCATAACCACTTTGTTGAGGCCAACAATATCTCCGTTGGTGGGACTCATCTTGCTCTGAAGCAGCAAATGCATCATTGGATGTCTCTGATTTCTTTGAGGACCTCTGATTACTTTGATAATCAGATTGGTGGTTTATGTTGTTTCGCTTTAAATGTATTACTTTTTATTGTTCTTTATGAAATGCTTATAAGCCTTATATAATATTTCTTTTTTGAAATTTTTCGACTATATAACTAATATGCAACTTTTATGATACTTGACACCTGAAGTTGTCAATATAAATGCAAATGGAAAATACCGAGAAAAAGGAAGATGTTTGTTTGCTTGATAGTGCAACAACACATACTATATTTCGTAGTAGACACTTTTTCTCGAGTATGACATTGCGGAAGGCACAAATCCATACAATATCAGGTCCTGTTCAGATTATTGATGGTTTTGGGAATGCCACAATTATTTTGCCAAATGGCACAATCCTCCATATTGAGAATGCGTTTCTAAGCATTAAATCAAAGAGGAATCTGCTCAGTTTCAAAGATGTACGCCGTAATGGGTACCATATTAAGACTATTTATGAGCAAGATAAGGAATACATTGGTATTTCCTCTTATAAGATGGGCCTGAAGACCATCCATGAGAAGCTAGAAGCTTCTTCTATGGGTTTATATTGTGTCATGATTAAGGCTATTGAAACCTACGCCACCACATCCTGGAGATTGGTAAGCCCTGATCAATTTGGACTGTGGCATGATCGCCTTGGTCATCCTGGCGCTTCAATGATGCGTAGGATAATTCAAAATACAAAAGGGCACCCTTTAAAAGATATAAAGGTATTGTTGTCCAAAGATTATAATTGTGAGGCTTGCTCACAAGGAAAGCTCATTATCAAACCTTCCATGACAAATGTTAATCTTGAATCTCCTTTATTCTTGCAAAGAATTCAGGGTGATATTTGTGGACCAATACAACCACCAAGTGGACCATTTCGATATTTTATGGTATTAGTGTACGCATCCCGTAGATGGTCCCATGTTTGCCTATTATCCACGCGCAATGTCGCATTTGCACGTTTGCTTGCGCAGATTATAAAGCTCGGGCACAATTCCCCGATTATCCAATTAAGAGCATAAAGATGGATAATGCTGGTGAATTTACATCAAAGAGTTTTGATACATATTGTGCTTCACTTGGAATCGAGGTTGAGCACTCGGTTGCATATGTTCATACTCAAAATGGATTGGCAGAATCCTTGATTAAACATATCCAAATCATTGCCCGCACTCTATTATTGAGAACGAATCTCAATGATACAGCATGGGGTCATGCAGTTTTGCATGCGGCAGCTCTAATAAGATTACGCCCCCTTTGCTAATCTTTTACAATCTCCCCTTCAAATGGTCCTTGGTTATGAACCGGATGTTTCACATCTACGCACATTTGGTTGTGCGGTGCAAGTGCTGTAGCACCGCCAAAAAGGACAAAAATGGGTCCCCAACGCCGTTTAGGTATTTATGTTGGGTTTAATTCACCGTCTATCATTAGGTTCTTGGAACCAACTACTGGTGATCATTTTACTGCCAGGTTTGCAGATTGTCATTTTGATGAGACTAGGTTTCCATCAATTGGGATACCTACAACTTCCATGACTGCAAAACAAAAACCAGTTAAGGTTTTTTCGGAATGAGAAAAATTTATCTCAATTAGACCCAAGGACTCTTGAATGTGAAAACGAGGTGCAGCGCATAATCCATTTACAGGCTATGGCCAATAGACTTCCTGATGCATTTAATGATGCTACTAAGGTAACGAAGTCTCATATTCCAGCTACAAATGCTCCAGCTAGGATAGCTGTTCCCGAAGAACAAGCTAAAATGGATCAAAATCTCCCGCACTTGAAGCGTGGTAGATCGATAGGATCAAAAGATATTGCTCCTCGAAAACGAAGGGGAAAGAATCGGGAATCCGCTCCGAAGAGCCTAGCGTTGTGCTTGCTCTGAAGAACTTATTGCCCCCGAAGAGGCGCAAACCCATGAAAGGAACATCAATCCCAGGAATACTGAGAATTCCATTACATATTATAATGAAATTTGGGATCGAAATGAAATCATCATTGATGATGCTTTTGCATTCTCAGTTGCCCATAAAATTATGGATGATGATTGTGAGCCGCAATCTATTATTGAATGTCGTCAAAGGCAAGATTGGCCTAAGTGGGAGGAATCAATTAAGGCTGAATTAGCTTCCCTAACTAAACGAGAGGTTTTTGGACATGTAACTCGTATCCCTGATAATGTAAAACCCGTTGGATATAAATGGGTATTTATCCGAAAACGAAATGAGAAAAACGAGGTTGTCAGGTATAAAGCCCGACTCGTTGCCCAAGGATTCTCTCAGAGACCTGGGATTGATTATAATGAGACATATTCACCTGTGATGGATATGATTACATTTCTTTTTCTCATTAGCCTAGCAATCTTTGAAAGATTGGAAATGCGTCTTATGGACGTTGTGACGGCATATTTATATGACTCATTAGATTCTGATATTTATATGAAAATTCTCGAGGGATTCAAAATGCCTGAAGCATGCACTCCCCGCAATTTATTCTCAATAAAATTGCAAAGATCCTTGTACGGGTTAAAGCAATCCGGTCGCATGTGGTATCAACGCCTAAGTAAGTACCTAATTAAGGAAAGGTACAAGAATGATCCTATCGCCCATGCGTGTTTATTAAGAAATCGAAACCGGATTTGCTATTGTAGCGGTTTATGTCGACGATATAAATTTAATTGGAACTCCAGAAGAGTTAGCTGAAACTGCTGAATATTTGAAAATGGAGTTTGAAGTTAAAGATTTGGGTAAAACCAAACTTTGTCTTGGTCTAGAGCTTGAGCATAAAGCAAATGGAATAATCGTCCATCAATCGGCATACGTTGAAAGATTGCTTAAACGTTTCAACGTGGACAAAGCTCACCCATTGAGCACCCCTATGGTTGTAAGGTCTCTAGATCCCCAAAAGGACCCATTTCGTCCTAGAGAATCAAATGAAGAGATACTTGGTCCTGAAGTACCATATCTCAATTCAATTGGGGCTTTGATGTACTTGGCACAATGTACGAGACCAGATATCGCTTTTGTGGTAAATTTATTGGCACGATTTAGTTCTGAGCTAACTCGAAGACATTGGAATGGAATTAAACATATTTTTCGTTATCTCCGAGGAACCATAGATTTGGGATTATATTATTCCAAAGATTCCACTAACTCTGGTTTAGTTGGATATGCTTATGCTGGATATAGATCCGATCCACATAAGGCTCGCTCTCAAACCGGGTATTTATTTTGTTATAACGGCACCGCTATTTCTTGGCGTTCTACTAAGCAATCGCTAGTAGCTACATCTTCTAACCACTCGAGATTATTGCTTTATATGAAGCTGGAAGAGAGTGTGTTTGGTTAAGATCCGTTATAACACATATTCATAATTCTTGTTGTTTAATACCGGTTACAAATTCTCCCACTATAATTTATGAAGATAATGCTGCTTGTGTTGCACAAGTCAGGGGAGGATATATCAAAGGTGATAGGACCAAGCATATCTCACCGAAGTTTTTCTATACTCATGAACTCCAAGAAAGTCGACAAATTGATGTTAAACAGATTCGATCCATAAATAATCTTGCAGATCTTTTTACCAAATCATTGCCAACATTAACTTTTGAAAAATTAGTATATGGCATTGGTATGCGGCGAGTTCATAAGATGCAAGATTGATTAGCCCCAGAAGTGGCTATATGGCTCAATTGAGGGGGAGATATTATGAACTATGCATTACAACATTGATATGCGGCGAGTTCACAAGATGCAAAATTGATCAGCCCTAGCAGTGGCTATATATACATTGCACTCTTTTTTCTTTTTGTCCGGTTTTTTCCCACAAGGTTTTTCCGGCTAAAAGTTTTTAACGAGGCAATTAATGCATCCATAAAAGGGAGAGATTATAACATTTGTGCTCTGCACTCTTTTTCCCTTTTGTCCGGTTTTTGTCCCCTTTGGATTTTTCCGGCTTAAGGTTTTTAATGAGGCAAGTATCATTTGATGCACAATCATAATGAATACAATGAATATTCAAGGGGGAGTGTTATGAAATACATGAATGAATATTCATTATATTCATCTTATCTAATGTACTTATTATGGTACATTTGTATCATACTTTCTAAGTACATCTCCCTATACAATGAACGTTCATCTCCCTTATCTAGTACATGTATCATTCGATACATTGATATTAATGATAAATACATTCTTGTTCTCCTATAAATAGGAGTTTAGTTTTGATGTACAATGACAACTGTGAACAACCATAAGAATAAACAGTCACACCCTCTTCTCTGGCTTTCTCTACTATCTCTGGTGTTCACTTGCTTTCTCTTCTCAATCACTATTCTTTCTATTATTTATTCGCCACACAATATTTTACAACATTTAGTATTCCTTGTGATAAATTTAACCAAACTATCATAAAATATTTATGACAAATTTACCCTTTTATTAGTTTCCGTTGAATTGGATTAATATCACTAAAATATCTATAATAAACGGAGGGTAAAACTCAAACTAGTATACACTCATTAACTGTCATGTGTCATCTAACTTAGTAATTTGTAAATTTATCATAAATATACCAATTTAAGAGTAATTTATTTTAAGTATACTCATTTGGATTTTCATGGTATTAACCAAAAAAAAAAAAGAAAACAGCTAATCTCGTCTTGTCAATCCTTTGTGCGCTTCTCTATCGCCATTGCAGCCTGCACCGACGATAGGATTTTACAATTGGAGCGGGAGAGAAATGTTGAATCCATGCTCACTTGGACAAGAGGCCCTAGACCATCTTCGGGGCTCCGGATGGCGCACCGGTTGCTGAGGGACGCGGAGGCCAACGGATGGGAGCGCTCCGATTTTCCCCATCATCTGCAAGTCCTGCCTCGACGACAAGCCTTGCATTCGCATGGTACGATCCTTCTCCATCTCCTTCTTCTCTCCTCCGATCTCGCTCTTTCGCTTGTTTGGTCCATGCCTCTCTTTTGGGTTTCGTGTTTGCCGCCTTCGAATACCATTCTCTTTGGTCATTCCGTTCTCAGCGGTAGCTTGAATTCGAAGCCAACATCACGGCGAGACGAGCATGGCGCGTTGTTGTGTCAAGTCACTTATTAGGCTGTTTTAGAGTAGCCCAGAAGCAGTAGCATAACGTTGCAACCACTACACCCCAGTAAGTAAGGCTGTCATTTAAGTGGGTTAGGTCAGATATAGACCCATCAAATGGATGGGTCGGGTCAGTTTTGAGTCGAGTAGAAAATGAGTCGACCCATATTTAATCCATTTAACCCGTTTTGACTCATATTCTTGTAGTGTAAATCTAGTGAACCATATCCGATCCGACTCATACCCAATCCATACTCAACCCGACTGTATTGCTAAAACCTATTAATATTCTAGGAAAACCCACGACTATTATATGCTAATTGGATTAAAACTTAAAATTAAATTAAAAATAGTAAATAAAATAAAATAAAAATTTAAAAAACCTATATATTGAAATATTTATAAAGAATTAAAACATGCACATGCTTCTCTTGTTTGGAGTGAACAAACTATTGAGTAAGCGAAAATTGTAACATGAAATTTTTTTAACTAAACTTAAGAAAACTCATATTTACGATTTTTTTATAAAAAAAAAATATTACTAAAATACTTTTATGCAATACAAATTCAATGAAATTTTTTATAATTCTTTTTAAAATATTTAAAAAAACGAATTTTTAAATATTTTTATTTTTATTTTTTAAAATATAATTTTTAATTATTATTTTTCTTTTTCTCTTTTTCTTTTTTCTTCTTCTTGGCCGGCCGCTAGCCACGACGGCGGCGGTGACCGACCACAAGTGAGCTCAAGTCTCGCTCAACGCCGATGGGGCCTCGGCCTCGCCAGATCGGTGAGATCAAGCCTCGCCAGTCATCGGGTGAGCTCGGCCTCGCCTAGCAAGGCTCGATCTAGCCGATCTGGCCAGGCCGAGGCCCCGTCCAACGCCGGCAAGCTCGAGCCTCGCTTAGCTTGTCGTCAATCGTCGCCGTGTTGGCCACCAGCTAGGGAAGGCGGAAAAAGAAAGAAAAAGAAAAGAAAATTGAAATATGAAATATGAAAAATAATTATAATTTCGATTTTTTATAAAGGTAAGTAGGCAAAGATTGTGTGGAGCTTTGGTTGGAAATTTAGAAATAAGTTCTAACCCATTTGATTTTTTAAATGGGTTGAAAATGGGTTACAAGTTTTGACTCATTTAAATCAGACTCACTTTTTTTTTTTTATCAATTTTTAGTTGGGTTTTTAAAAGCCTCTGATCCATTTACGACTCATGTAAATAAAATATGAGTAAAAAAATGGGTCCATGACCATTTTGACAGCTCTAGTCGAATATGATTCGATTTAGATGTAGTCATCAATAACATATGTTGACTCCTTTCTTCATAATACAAATTCAGAAACTCAACTTGGATTTGGCCCATACCCATATCCATATCCACACCCAACCCAACTCAAGCGACAATGCCTAGCAAAATTTATCCTTCAATCATTGCTTATGAAGAATACCCATATCCATATCCACACCCAACCCAACTCAAGCGACAACGCTTAGCAAAATTTATCCTTCAATCATTGCTTATGAAGAATACCCATATCCATATCCACACCCAACCCAACTCAAGCGACAATGCTTAGCAAAATTTATCCTTCAATCATTGCCGATAAAGAATGGACAACTCTGTGAATTGACTTGTCAAGTCGGTGAAGCAGCGTGGGTTTGACCCGTAACACAACCAGACCCATGTTCTTTCTATTCTTCTTCTTTAACGTTGCTGTCATCATCATGGTTGCCTGGCGTTAGTCTCCATGTTTGTCTCTTCTGCACCTCTAAATTGAATTCGAGATATCTGACTTCAGAATGGTTTGAAATTAAATATTCAATCATTTGCTCGAATGGGTAACCTCTTAGGGTGCATCTTAATAATCTATTTTATTCATTACGTCCCTTTTCTGTTCCAGACATAGTCCACTACTTTGGACATTTGCTTTTCCCACTCCCCCCAACCACACAAACAAAATCAAAGATTCATCAGGATGAAGCATATCACCGTGAAAACTCTCTTGTCGGTCAATATAAACTAAGCAATACCGATACTGATAAGTGATATACGACACGACACGATACACCGATATATCGTTTCTCAAAAAACAAATAATTTCAATACGCTGTGACACGTTATATATTAAATGCATATTTTTATATATACATAATAAATTATCTTTTTTATGATTATTTCGTTCAATTTATTTGATTTAAATTCACAAATAAATAAATAATAAAAAAGTCTAGAATGAATTTACACTAAAAACATTAATCTATCATTTATTAATATAATTCATTATTTCAATTCGACAAATTCAACTCTATTTCAATAATCCATAAGCTTAGAGAAAAAAAAAAAGCAATTCACAATCTACACTCGCATTCGGACGTGTCGGAAGAGAAGAGAAAAAAACTTAGGGATGAATTATATATTATGGGAAGCGAGAGATAGAAAAGAAGAGAAGACTAATTTTTTTCTTTTCCCATTTGTTATTTTTATTTTTTAACATATATACATTTTGACCCGTCATTAATTAAAAAAAATTAAAATTGACCTCGTGTGTCAAAACCACATGTGGGAAACTCATATGTTAGAATTCCAACTCGAGTGTTGGAGAATATAAAAAAAGTTGATCAAGTGTCGGATTTTCAAACACATGTTCACCAAAAAAAGTATCAAATATGTGTTGGAGTATGTGACATGACATAAAAGCTTTCGAAAAGTGTCGATACTTCCTTTGGTATAGACATCGGCATTTTCCATTCCGCACAATCAAGCCCAAAAAAAAAAAAAAAAATTAGAAGAGAGAGAAAAAAGAACCCATCACTCTAGCACTCAATGGCCGGAAGAACGAGAAAAAGCCTATGATAGAGAGCTTGAGGGCCAACACTAGACTCTATCTCCTAGGGCGTTCCTCCATTTCCATCCCCCTTTCGATCTTTAGGCTACGTTTGACAGGATAAAATTCGGAATAGGATATGATTTATCTTATCCTACGTTTGGTGCTTACTCAAGACATGATAAAGTCGGATATAAGGGGGATATAAACAGGATAAAATTATCCCATGGGGAAAGTGGGATAAATGTGGATAGGATTTCTAATGTCCATAATATGAAAGTTATTTTTCTCGAATAACGAACTTATTAAATTAACAAAATTGAAATTATATTTCAATATAAATAATATTTGAATTCTAATTTAAGAAATAAATAAATAAATAAAATTATTTTTAATCAATCCTATTTTAATTTATATATTCAACTTTAATTCTATCTTATAATAAACATTCAATCTATAAATTAAATATTTATATTTATTATATATTTTAGGTATTTTTGTATTTTAGGTATGTTAGTACAGTTTACTATTTGATAAAATTTTATTAAAGAATGATGAAAGGGGAAAAAAGAAATAATAAAGAAAATAATATAAAAAAGACAAAAAATTAAATTAAATTAAATTAAGGAATAGTGTTACTAGAGATTTTCACCATCTCCGTTTATGAACATTTATGTTCATTTATAATGATATGTCGTTTATATTAAAAAAAATGTACATAATATAATGTGAACATATTCGATTTTAATACTGCGATTCACAAAACAATGCATAGGATATAAAAAAATCCCAGGATTTCATATCCTATCCTATCCAGTCCTATCCCGATTATAAATCCGAACGACCAAACGTAGCCTTAGAGTTGCAAGCAACAAGCTTTGAGTGAACAAAAATGTGATCTCGTTTTGTTCCCTTGGGTTACTTGGCCTAGGGCGGCTTTTGATTTGGACATTGCGCAAAGGAAATCTCTACTCAATCGCTTATGGTCTATTTAATAACATGCCAAACTGTTTGATTCTATGCTTTTGTTCCTTGAAACAAAAAATTGAATAGAAATCCATTTGGTAACTTTTTTGTTCTTAAAAATAGATTTTTAACAAAATCAATAAGTTAAAAAAGATTGCTTCTTTGATCTCAAGAATAATTCTAGAATCAAGTCTTTTTATCTTTTCCTTTTCTTCTTCATTTTCCTCTAAGAGGCTTAGGTTGACGAGGCTCAATCTTGCTGGCCCTTGTCTTGCGGGTCACGAGTCATAGTCAAAGCTAGCCACCAGCATAAGGAAGAAGAAGAAGAAAATGAAAAAGAAAAAAAAAAGAAAAATGGAAAAATTATAATAACATTTTAAAAAAATTAAAAGAAATTTTGAGTTGTATTAAATGTATTTCTATGTCGAGAATAGAAATTTTGAACAATTACCGAATGTTTTTGAATGCTCAGAAGTTTGTCCAGCAAATAGAATCAGAAAAAATCATTTCTAAACAAAAATTATTCTTGTAAACAGAATGAATACAAAATACATCCTTACTTTCTTGTTTGGTGCTGACTCGACTGTTACTTTAATTGGTCCCTAAGGCTAAGGCCACCGCTCTTCCTTGTTCATCTTGCGGAGAAAATGCGCTTGATTGAGTCCTTATTTGAAACTATTATCGTTATCTCAAGCTTCATTGAAATGACGTCTATTTGAAAAAAATTAAGTGTATTCCGGGCCCTAATTTGAAATTTTCTCATGACAAAAGAGAGGGAAAAAAAATAAAAAATGAGAAAGTGCTTAGCTCGTCGGTACCAATCCCTTTCCGCGCTTCTCCATCGCCGTTGCAGCCTGCACCGGCGATCGGCTTCTAAACCAGAGCCCCTAATCGGGAGAGCTCCAATCTCCCTCTTTCGCCGGTTCGCTCGGCGCCTCTCTCTTGGGTTTCTCCATTCGCCGCCTCCAGATACCGTTCTCTTGGTCATTCCACTCTCGATGGTAGCTTGAATTCGAAGCCGGCATCGCAGCAGAACGAGCACCGCGCGTTGTCGTATCGGCTCGCTGTTTTAGAGTAGCCCAGCAGCAGAACGGCTGATCAGCGAGCCTACTACATTGGAACGGTGCCGCTGTACACTGCGTTCTCGAATGGTTTTACCTTAGTTTATTGTTCATTTGCCCGTCTTTTTCTTTTTCCAGAACGAGGGCTTCTTGTTCGATAGATTGCGGTTGTAGTTGGTTCCGGTTTTCTCGAGACGAGGTTGGCTTGGATCGCTGACCATGAATACACCCCCCCTCGCATGGCCCGTTACATCTCTTTGCGAGCTCTCGGCCATGTTCTTTGCATGCTGCATAGTTTGCTTTTACGTTCTTTATATTCTACCTCGTTAATCGTGTCAGTCTGCTACCCGCGTCGCGTTGATGCTTAATTGCAGCTCGTCCTGCAATTTGCCCTTTTTAAGGTTCCTTAGCTGAAGGGTTTATAGTGCCATGCTCTGCTTTGTTTTCATCTGACCTATCTTTCTCTTTGTGCTGTTGGGCATGTGTAATTGAATGCAGAATATGCCACCGTCATTTACAGTTTTCAGGTGGGGACCAGGTCGCGATGCTAGATGCAAGAAAACTGAAATTTGCCAGGCTTATTGCAAGTTGAAAAATGTCTGTCAAGTCTGCCTTTGGATCTCGAATATGGGTTGCCAGTTCAGGTTCGAGATACTGCTTTATCGATCAGCTCACACGACGCCATTACCAAGAGTGATGTTAACAGGGAGTACTTCGCAGAGGAGCATGATCGAAAAGTACTCTCTCTCTCCGTCTCTCACTCTCGCACCGAGTCCACATTGGTCCTTGCTTGCACAGTTGCACTTCATGTTTTAACCCCCATCCATGTGCATTCACATTATAATTAGGAGAATATTGGAAACAGCGAGGCTGTTTAGAGCGGTAGCTGCAAATTTATCACAGTATGCAATGATTGCTTGTAGACATCCCTTGGTCTGTGATAAATTCTGCTAAAGGGAGGTTCTTAGGCTAAATGCACCAGATGTGAGACGGTGGTGGTGAGAGATATTGTGTTTGAATTTGTCATATTGTCTATCAAATGGGTTCGAGTTGCATTAGAGATGGTGCAGTACACATGAGCTCTGATCGATAAGGAGATTTCTTTGGATAAAAATTTCCTTCTGATAATTGCAGTTGTTTTTGATTAGCAAAGAGCCTTGATTATCATGTCTATCTTTAGTTAGTTAGAGCTATGCCGAGTTGGTTCATAGGATAAGTATGATCCTGGTGCCAGGGGTGAGAAGTTTCACCCTTAAATGGTATGTTTCATATTGTTCATTGAAAGAATTAGGCTACCCAATGGCTTGCGTGGATAGTGCTACATTCACAGGCTTCAACCCATCCTTGAAAGGTCTTCGCATGATAATGTTTTGCTAGTCGTTGCACTTGTCCGTGATAAATAGAGAACCTTAATATGATTCCCTTCTTCAGTATGTAGGTTGTTCTAATGTACTTCTGTATATGCTCATTGTTCTTTTTCATCATTTGGGGTGGACCTTTGTGTTATATGCTTAACCATGAAATTATATTATGTGGAGATTGATAGTGAGTCTCACCAGTAGTTCAGTATTATCATGAAACTTGTTACCATTACTGTGCAGGCTAGGGCTGAATTAGATTATGAATCCTCATATCGCAAGGTTTGGCCTAATGATACTGTTCTGAGACTTCAAAGAACAATGTCGTATTACAAAAGAAACAGAGCATGTGTTTGCAGCTTCTACATTAGGGGGAGTGCACCAGAGGTGCTGAGTGTCCATATAGGCATGAAATGCCAGTAACTGGGGAGTTGTCTCAGCAAAATACAAAAGATCGTTACTCTGGGCATGTCTCTTGCCTTGCATTGCATTTATTGTGCAAAACCTCCTTAATTAGTCCCTTGCCGTGCATATCCATGTTCTTGCCCTTGGACGAACACATTTCATGGTTTCCTGGTTTCTTGATCTCAAACTGTATTGGTGTGAAATAGAAAGCCTCTTTGCAAGTTATATATGTTACCAAAAGTATGCTCATGCATTCGAGACTCTAATGATTTGTTTGGGGAGGAGGGAGAGGTGAGGAATATTGGTAGTGGGTTAAGAAAATGGGAGAAATTTTAAATTTTTTTGAGAAGAAAAGAGTACCAAATTATGAAAATTTTCATCCCTTCCTACATAAAACTGTTCCTTCATTGTTTGATGTTACTTTGATGTTCTTTCCTTGATATTTGTCTTTTCATCTGCTTGGGTGCGTGGTATGTTATTATTCCCCCTGGCAAAGCTACTTAACTTAATGCATTTTTTGTCAAAAGCTTATGCATTTTGGTTTAAGTTTTGACCTACCTTTTAGTTGAGAATTTAAATGTTATTCACGAAATTTTTTTTCCTCTTTTTGCATTTTTGAATGAGTTCATATAGGAAAGTTGGGTGAGTTCATCTCATGGATTATGTTTAAATTCTTTTATCTTTTGCAATTAGTTCTATGTTCTTTTGAGACTAAAGTGAAGATTGTTCTCTATTTTCTTCTTATGTTGTGAGTTATTTTTTGAGGGGCTTTCAAAAACATCTATTCATGCTATTGTGTCGAGTTATGATCCTCAAGAATCTTATACTGCAATTATTGTGGGTATTTCTCTTTAATATTTTAGTTTGACATGGCAATAAAGAGAAAGGATGCAAGTGAGTAGACACTGATAGTGCCATTTATTAGGCCCGCTAGAAGTGAAATATTGGCCAGGTTTTGGTAGCTCCAGGTGAAGCTTTTCATCTGTGCATTTGTTGTTGTTAATGCCGTCAGCTAAAATTCTCAATTAGATTGAGCTTTTTTCAGAGGAATTTCTCTTGCCGTTTTGTGTAAGTGAGGTAATGTTTCACATGACCGGCTAGATGATTATGTAGTCTACTCAAACTTCTTGACGAGTGTAAGAATAATGAAGGTTTTTTTATAATTGAATCTTAATGGGGAGCACACAATTTGCTTGACATTGTCTTTGTGTATACGGCATCTATTACCCCTTCCTTTGTCAATGTCAGCTCCATCTAGTAGATTCTCTTTGCTAATGTCTTACTCTTTTTGTTCACACAGCTAAGATGTACACTCTTTAAAAACATCTTATACTTTCTTTATAGGCATATATGTCAGAATTTGATTGCTTATTTTAATGGATTTTTGCATAATATTTCCAGAGTAAATGCTCCAGTGGCTCTAAAGTTGCTTAACAAGGCTGGGGAGATGCCCTCATTGGAGCCCCCTGAGGATGAGAGCATCAGAACCCTGTATGTGGGTTCAACGAGCAGGATTTGAGGGATAATTTCTTCGCCCACATTGAAATTGAATCTATAAGGATGGTGCTTCAACGAGCATGTGCTTTTGTGACATATACAACCAGGGAAGGTGCAGAAAAAGCTGCAGAGGAACTCTCAAATAAACTGGTGATAAAGGGGTTAAGGCTGAAGCTGATGTAAGGTAGACCTCAAGCCTCAAAACCACAAACTGAAGGTTCAGAAGTTGCACGGCAGCAGGCAGCCGTCCTTCCTGGTGGGCTGCTACCAAGGGCAGTTATATCTCAGCAACAGAGCCAATTGCAAGCGCTTGGTTCTCAGGACCAGGGTCCAGCAATGCACTACTACAACATGCTACTGTCTCTGCAGCCAGAGAGAACCTTCTATCCCTCCATGGACCCCTGAAGGATGGGTGCAATTGTTCCTTCCGAGGAAGGGTCTTTCAATGGGCCCTCAGGGTCCAGCGAGAACAGGCCACCTTTGGAGCAGCAGCAACAGGGGCAGCATTATGCTTACTCCGCAATGGCCCTGCCTCATGGGCAATATTATTCCCATTTTTACCCTTCTTATGGTTATATGATGCCCCCCCTCCTTATCTACAGTACCAACTGTTGAACCCATCGGCAGTGCCTCCGTCGCATCCCCCTCTGGCAACTCTGCAGTATCAGCAGCATCCTGTGCAATCTGTGTCCGCACCCTTGAGTTCTGCACCCGTTCCACCACCAGCACTGCCATCATCTTTGGGGTCTACACCTGGGGGCTCTGTTCCACCAGTGTCTTCCTAGTAATTTACTGTTGATTTTAAGCTAGAATTGTGTTCATGCTCCTTGTTTCTCCAACGCTAAGGTATGTATGGTTGACATTCATTTTGGTCGTAAGGCCTTTTGCAAGCTGGCCCTTAGAGGGCTAATAATTGTAACATAGCCTTTTGATTATCAAGACCTGTTCATATTGTGACTTTAGCTAGTTGAACTTTGAACTTTGATTTTTACAGTGATGGGAGGGAGAGAGCTGCAGGAAGGCAGAAGAGGCAAAAGCTGGATTTACTTTTCTCCCTTGACGATGATTGGGGGCTCTGCTATGGGGAAAATCATTTTGTGTCTGTCACAAAAATGACTGGGTGTGATCGACTGAGCTCATTGTGTATGTGCTATGCTTGTTATCCTTGGTGTCGTTTGAATTGTGGAATCGACCACTCTAGTTAACCGTCCTCTACAAAAAAAAAAAATTATTTGTTGCTATTTATCCTGGGTTCTGGGCAATCACTGAGGGCATAATCAACAGACACGATTGTGGTTCTTTCTGGCTTTCTTTTCCTGTTATTTTCCTGTGTTGGGGAAGTGTAAATTGCAAAGTGAATGCTGGTTATGCAATTTAATGTTTTCTTGGTCTGTTGATTGATGTGCTGGACCTAATGAGAGAAGAAAGTTCTCTAAATTTGCTTGAACCGTGCACTTTTGAGCTATTTTGCCAGATGTTGTTGCTTGGTATTTGGAGTAGTGGATTACCGTGTCCCCCTGCCACTAGTGCTTGAAAATCATATGATGATCAGTTCCAATTTCTGTAAATTTTTTCTCCTTTTCTGGCCTTTTAAAATGTTTTGGGTGAGAATATCTTGTTATTCTTATCTTGGTAAGTACCTGACAAGTGAGGAGTGAGAGGATTGTATATTCCTTTATAGGGTGTGAGAGGTTGCCTGGCCTTGTCAAATTGAAAAGAAAGAAAGACGATCTTCTGTTGTTTTTTGGAGCTAAGAGAAGGGGCTTTTATAGCTTGCTCGTTTCTAGTGTGGAATTACTCATGTTCAATGGAAGTTTTAGGTGCTCGATGTTCAAAAGGATGGTTTTCAGCTTTGTTTTGGGGACGTGATTACTCTTTGTTGAACCGACTTATGAAACCATATCTGTCATGTGATCAACGATATGCAGAATATGATCTAGAGAACGAACATCAATTGCTCAAGAATCATTGTTTTAAGGCATTTGAGATGAATTGCTGTGCTGGTTATCTGCTCTGTTTTTCTCCAGCTTTTCTTCATCTTGTCTGGGCATTGTAATGATGGTTGATGGCATTGTGCATATGCAATTTTGGTCTTTTTTTAATCTTATGAGATGTCTTACTCCTGAAGGTTTAATTGCTTTCCTTCTCATTCACCTAGTTGAATCTTGATCTGTCTTTTATCAATTTTTCTTGGAGCTTCTGTAAACCTCTCTTACTGTTAGTTCATCGATGTGTAGGTGGTGGATGTGCATATCATGGTTGACCCATAGACAAGGGAATCTCGTGGTTTTGGGTTTGTAATTATGTCAACTATTGAGGAGGCTGAGCGGTGCATCAAGTACTTGTTATAGTCAATGAAGATCGTACTCTAGATCCTGTCCCCCTTGCAGTAGGTCGCCAGTGTATCGGTGTGATTGCTCGTACTCTCCATATGACTCCAGGAACTACTCACCGGATGATCGTTGTCACAGAAGGAGCCGCTGTCAATCTATTTCTAGAATTGTCTCACCAGGAAGAGGAAGATACCCTAGGAACAGCTATTCCCGAGGAGGAGGAGATACTCCCTTAGCGAAGCTCCAAAACTTAGGAGAAGGTCAAGGTAGAGTTACTCTCATAGCATCTCAATAAGCCCGAGGAGGAGTTCTAAGCGAAGCTACTCATCCAGGTGCAGGTATTAGAGGGTTAGCTATACTTCTAGGAGTCTCTGTTTCATAGTGTTAGTGCAAGTTCCAGAGCAGTTTCAAGGTCTAATACGTCAAGGTCATCATCACCTTCAGCTTAAGAAATGTTTCTGTGGAGGGGGATATCGAATTTGTTTGTTAGTTGTCTGGTTTGTCCATGCTGGTTTAGTGCTCGGCATTACGGACTGGGAGTTCAGGATTTTGCGTAGCCCTCCTTGCCGGGAGGCATACTCTTCTTTGGTTACTACGTGCCACCTCTCTAGTGGCTAGAATTATCTAATATGTGTCGCACCACTACTTTACTGTTACATGGTCATATTTTTTTTTTAAGACTTACTGTTATATGGATCCGATTTTCAATTAATCTGGGAAGAGCCATCTTTATGGTTAGTATTGACTATTTCATTCTTAGACAGAAGCCTCTCTTTCCATGCCCTGTTGGTATGGTCCAACATCGACCTGTCCTGGTGGTGATGCGAGGGTCAAGTGGGTCTTGCCCGAACCAGATGTTTGAATCCGATAATCGAGTGAATATTGTTGCCTTAGCAAATTTAATGTTGTAATTAACAGTGAGGACTTTCCGAATCGATAGAATAAGATGAACTCAACATTACCAACGATAAAGAAATCCAATCTTCAGTGTCCTACTCAAACCCAGTTTAAAAGTAAGAAGGTTCTTAGACAAATCCAAAGATTCGAGTGAAGTTGAACAAAACGTGAGGAGGGGGTGGCCACTGGCCAGTAGTCACTCTGATTCGCAGGCTCTGCGGAAAGAAGTTCGCTCCTTTAAAGGGGAAAAAGAAGGGAAGTTGGGTAAAACCAAGCTTTTTCTTACCAATATTCACACAAATGAGCAAAGACTATACATATGGAAGCTCGATTATGCGGACACAAATTCATAGGTTTCACCCGCTTCAATGCCGAATGATTTCTCGCATCCCTCTTTTGACAATTTGCAGAATGACGGAAAGCAAAGGCAAAGGGAAGGAAGCTCTTTCCCTGAACTCTTTTCAAACTTCCCGGAGCACCTCAGCACACCATGGAAGGCCTCTACTTTTTCGTGGAAGCAAGGCGCTGTCAAGCCAGTTTAAGGATGTTCTCCAGAGCCATGAAGAATGCTAGACTTCTCGGTAGTTGCCAGTACATTGCAAGAATTGCATCTCCCTCTTTTAGTTTCTGCATTGCCTGCATATGGACATCAGATGCGAACGGATCAAGTGAAGAAGACTCTTTGAACTGGATAAAACTGCTTTTGTTTTTTCTCAGATGTTCATCTCCTTTATCAATAAGTCATATATTGTTAGATCGTCTTTCCAGCAGAAGTTTGAATGATCAGAGCAATGCTCTCCCAAAGCCTGCTTATATGTCGGAGTTCCTCAACTTCTTGGAAGGAGATTGTGCAGCTTTGGCTTCATTGATGAAGAATCCGAAACAATGCATCTCTATACTTTTCTCAGGAAGGGGTGAATGTGAAAGATTCGTCGTAATATTCTTCCGCTTTCTAAATTCATGAGTGATAGGTGATTTACTAACCTCGATTTCGTTCGCATGAATTGAAACATTGGAACTGGTCATGGTTTTTGTAATGTATGTCGATTATCACACCCTGATGCAACTTCTCAAAAAGGCTAGATCATTCAGTGCCTTCTCAAAGTAGAACTTAGCTATCAGTGCTATTTGACCAACATATTCCAGATGCCCATAAATCTGCATATCCAGGAGGAATATGTTGATTGCTGTCCAATATTTGGGCAGGTTTCTACCAGTCGTGATCTCTCTCTCTCTCTCTCTCTCTCTCTTTCCAAGGTTCCTGCCCTAGAACTAGGGGCAATCCAAGGTCTCGCTTTTATTTTTCTTATCCTACTTTGACAGACTCAGGTATTCTCTCGCCTACCTAAAGCTAGGAATAAAATGAACAAAATCTTTCCATCCCTCACCTCTCTTTCATTCATATGTAATCCCTAAATTTTTAACTTATTCATTTTGTTCATTGAATTTTATTCCAATATACAATGTTGTTCATGAACTTTTGATTTGTTTAATGCAGTCTCTAAACTTTTGATTTATGTTCAATCTAATTCTCGGATTATATGAAAATATTCAATAATATCTTTGAACTTGAATTAATAAAAGGACAATATTGAACATTTTTTTTTAATCCAAGAGCTAAATTGAATGTGTGTTAAAAATTTAAGGACCGCATTAAACAAATTAAAAATTTAAGACGACATTGCGTATTGAGTTAAAGTTTAGAGATCAAAATAAACAAACTAAAAGTTCAGAAACTACATTGCACTTTAAACCAAAATTTATATTATTTGTGTGAGATATTTTTATAAATACTATGCACAGATCAGAGGAGATAGTGGAATTGCATTTTACAATATTGTTCGGTGTGTTTTGCAGATTTAAATTTTATTTGAAAGTTCAAAATTCAAAATTCAAATATTTAATATCACCAAACCTTTAAAAAGGGTAACAAATCAAATGTGCACTTAATAGAAAAGTAAGGGCTTAATAAGGAAAATGATAATTTTAAAGAGGGCAAAGGTTCGTACTCATCGCCTCGTGTTTGGGTGCGATTATCTAATTTTTTTTTTTTTATATGGGAATTTCTACCCAAATCTCTTTGAGATTAAAATATAAATAAATGTAACAGTGGGTGTGCGTTTTTGGGATGACTTTTAAATCTCGCGGGGTCATGCGTTTTATTTTTATTTTTAATCTTAAGAACCTGAAATTTTTATAATATATGATTCATAGACAATTCCTATGAAGTTTTCATAATTTTTAAAATTCGAATAAAATTAAAGACTTTCACAAGAAAGTAAAAAAGTGATGATTTGCTTTTTCATAAGTCAAGACGAATCCTAAAATTGCAAACATAGAAGCTCTAAATCAATAAATGACGGTCACATGCACTTGGAAATAGCTTGACTTTCAAGTTAATATTTTAACGGAGGAGTAACTTTTCGGAGGTGAAATCATTAAAAAAAGATTCTTATTTCGAAGTATCCTTCCAAGTAAGGTTATTGATAAACGGTCATTCGTAAAACTTTCTCATTTAGAAGAAATCGCTAATCGAATCCTTTAAAGTAGGTTCACGGCAAAAGCAATTTCACCTAGATTTTCCAACATCGACATCAAAGTCAGGGCCGATGGCATCGAGCCAATATAATATGGTGAATTCAACGAACGATCGACCGAAGTGAAAAAGGGGAAGGGGAAAAAAAAATTACAAGGCGTGTGATATCGAGTCTCCAATTATGGGAAATGGACAAAAGATTAGTCAATCAATCAAGGATTTATTAAGATATATGGGGGGGAGGGGAAAGCATAAAGGGCTTGCTTAAAACGGTGGACTGACCGAAAATATCATCACCGTCCAATTCCTACCTTAACTTTAAGATTTCGCTAATCTCTATGCTCTTCTTCCCCCCCTGTATATATAAATCATCACCAACACCACCATCATCACCTATCCTCACAGCCTCAATCCAGGCAAAAAAAAATCATCATCCCCATCATAAAACCTTTGTCACCTTCTTTTTCGTTCCACCCCATTACCCTAAATCATCCCCAAATTTTCTCTGCCTCTGCAGAACAGTTCAAGCCCCCTCTTTTATTCCTGATATCAGATCTTATCTCACTGGTTCTAGCAGTAAAGTTTGGATTTTTATCTTACTTTGTTGGCAAAAGGAGGAATCTTTAATTAGGTAAGGCCCTGCTGTGACTTGTAATTCATCATTTTTTTTTCTTTTTTCACAGAGGAAGGGGGGCAAGAAAGAAAGAAAGAAAAAAAAAAGAACCCATCGATCTTTCGTCTGTTTAACCCCCGCCCTACCGAAAAACTATGTCCATGGCCATGGTCATATCCTCGCAAAATCAACCTCTCTCCGAGAGCGTAAATGGGCACCCCTCGGTTGCGTCAAGCTCCAAGCTTTACCCTCCTGCGACGGCCCAGCACGAGGAGCTCGTGCAAAGCTCGGAGCTTTTCTGGGAAAAGCTCAAGGCTTTCCACCAGTCTTTTGGCACCAAATTCATGTGAGTCTTTTCGAGTTTTTCGGAAAATGGATTGCTTTGCTGTTCTGGGTCTTGATTTTTGAGTGCAGGGCTGGCGGATTCTTGTCTCTCTGATCTTTTCTTTTCGTGCTTGTGTTTCTGGGTTTTGGTTTATGGCTGGTTCAGTTGGTGCCCCTTTTCTCAGTTTGAAAATTAGTGTCGGATTTTAAGCTCTTAGAGATGGTGCATGCATGCGGATTCGCCGAAGTGGCTCGGAGAGAGATTTTGGTTGTGAAAAGACACGAGGGTTGGGCTTAGATAGATTTGTTTTGCATGTAGTTTCTGTTTCGAATTCTAACGAATATTGTCTGCAATCTGACTGGCATATGATAAACCTCTCACAACTCCTTGCGGGTTAGTTCTCTTTTCCTTTTGTGTGTGTGTGCGTGTGTGTGTGTGGGTGGGTTTCCGGATTGAGCAATTGCCATTCTAAGAAGAGTCTTTTCACTGGCTGACTTGTTTTGATTGTTTGTTAACTGGTGCAACCGTCAGAAGTGATGAATAAGAAGGCTATGATTGCCATACGGCGGTATCATTATTTTAATCTGCATTTCGGTATTGAAAGAGAACTAATGTCATTTGGAGCAGTTAATTGCGAACGAAGTTGTTTTATGCTCGTGTGGGTGATGTCAATGTGCGTAATTGTTACCTTTATGAGAGGATTTATTTTGGTAATTTATTGACGACATTATCATCGTGATTTGCCGTGTAAGAGCTTTCCGATATATAATAAATGGACCTTTTGTTCCATTTCAGGCTGATCTGTTTCTCAAAGTACCTTTCCCTTGCTCAACATCTTATCCCATATCTTGTGTGGGCTATCTTTGCTTGTGATCAGACCATGAATGTTAACAGCGAGGAGTTTCCATTGCAATTTCCTTATAAAAAGATTTCTTATATGAAGCACCCGATATTTATTAGCATGATAATGTTAAGCGATATAGATTGCATGATTTTTGCTTTAAGAGAGCTTTTTCCATGGTGGAGAATATACAAATGAACTTATTAGCTCATCAAATGGCTTAGTATTATCATGACCGCCTTCTTGTGACTCTGTTTATCTTTTTATTTGATTTTCATAGATCTTGTGACGCATAGATTTCTAAATCATTATGAAGTACATCTACATGGGCATGGAAGACAGGCATAAACAATTTTGTAATATTATTCACACAGGGTTCCTACGGTTGGAGGCAAGGCTCTTGATCTGCATCTCCTTTTTGTGGAGGTGACGTCACGTGGTGGTCTTGAAAAGGTATGGATTCTACACTTGTTTCCTTCTTCCATGTATTGCGTGATTTGAAACTTAATATTTCAATTAGAAACTACTAGGGCACCTGTTCTTGGACCCTATGCAGCTTTCATTTATTTCTTGAAAGTCTAAGCATTCAGCAATTAATTATGAGTAATTCGTTCTTGTTTTTTGATATATTTGGTATGATTGAACTGTATTGTCTTAAGCTAGAACCTTGTTGAAAGTACTTGAATACATGACTCTCAAGATGCTCCATTTCGGTTGATAAATTTATATGATCTTGTTTTGGAGTGTGCCACCAGTGGCTAGATGTATTAGCTCCACTAATTTCGTTTAACTTTTTACAGGTGATCAAAGATCGTAAATGGAAGGAAGTGATTGTGGTGTTCAACTTCCCAACAACAATAACC